>SRHC01002229.1:168266-209144 GCA_004794325.1 Pomacea maculata
TCTTCGTCTCTGTCTGCACCCTTTTTAAGACTTGTTTCTTGCAGTGAGTCCACCCTGACTTGCTCTGTCTCCGGCACAAAGATCAGGTCGTCTGCGTCAGCTCCGCCCTTGCTGGGCCTCGCCTTCGTCATCACCAGCAAGTAGCCTGGCTCCACCGTCACCAAGCGCCGCGCCTTAGAGGAAGCCACAGCTGCAGGCAGGCTGGACGTGGTGGGGAATGTGCTGCTGGGTCTACTGCTGAATGTGCTGCTGGGTCTACTGCTGAATGTGCTGCTGGGTCTACTGCTGAATGTGCTGCTGGGTCTACTGCTGAATGTGCTGCTGGGTCTATTGCTGAATGTACTGCTGGGTCTACTGCTGAATGTGCTGCTGGGTCTACTGCTGAATGCACTGCTGAATGCATTGACGGGTATACTGCTCGATGTACTTCTGGGTCTTTTGTTAGAGGATGTATGAGTGACACGTGTGTTGAAAGACTGTGAAGTGGAGTTCCCTAGTGAGTGAAGACTAAACATCGGGACGCCTGTGTGCACGTTCCATCGACTCCACCTCCTAACGACGTCCGAGGTCCTGCGTCTCCACGTTTGATGTAACGGTCTCGGCCCACTGACGGTGGCTGGGTGTTGACCGATGTATTCCCACAGTTCTGCCATCGTGTCGTCCTGTCGTGTGCCCACTCTGAGCTCACCCTGACCTCCCTCCTTACTGTGCCGGACCTCAGTGTTGCTGTGTAACTTGTTATTGGGACTACCTGAGACAGTAACACCTGTCATGTTTGAAAACGTCGGGCCAAGACTGCTACATGTCGAACACATTAGACTGTCATCAAGTAGTTTGTATAGATAAGTATAACATAGAAAGCACATTATATATAACACTACATACGTTACTTCGAAACAAATTGAGCATATTAAGATATTAGCAGATTACCAGTCTGAAATAGTGTTACCAAACTATACGTCTGTGTGAGAAATTCAGCTGTCGTGGTATATCAGTAAGCCCAAAGCTGCTCAGCTATGCTCGCCTAGAAGTGCGACAAATCGTCTTGACAAAATACAATTCTTCGGTTGATAGCTAAAAGGAATTCCCAATACATACCTACAGTCGTGATGTCCCAGCAAACATTGAGAACCAGCAGAGATAGAGAAATAGCTCCGACTCTCGGTGACCACATGATTTTCTGTCACTTGTCCGCGGTCTGTCTCACCCGAGACTAAAGAGACAATGTCTGCTGCCAGCACTTTGCTAGCTTTCTCCACTTGTGTAGGAAGCAGGTTGGCGAATGCACGTCTGTGAGAGATTTAGCTGTGGCAGTTATGTCCGTTAATCAAATGCTGGTCTCTGTGCTCGCTAAGGCGCGTGACAAATGTCTCGTGGTGAACGCATTCATTGACCACACAGGGCGTGGGTGCGTCATGGGGAAGCACGCGAAAGGGTGTGATCTCAAGAGAACTTAATTCAACAGGCTGCCTGCTATCGCCGCTCCAGGTACGACATACTGCCAGCAGTGTATGTGTGGCTGCGTTTGATTAAACTACTTGTAGCAAAGATTTTTTTCTTATCACTATTTACTTTTCAATAATAAGGGCGCGCGGGTCATTTTCATGAAAAGGAAAAAGAGCAAGAACCCTTACAAAACACACCCTGTCTAGTCTAGATATCTCCTGGGTGTCACCATTCATATTTCTAATGAAACCCACCCGGATAACACCCTGAATGTCACTATTCATATTTACCATCCGCCAACTTCCTGGTTCAGAGCTTTGAACATTGCTCACCCTTTAGGTCGCAGCGAACTCTATGTGTGTGTTCGTATACATCTATGTGTGTGTGTTTTTTTCAATGTGTACTAACTGTACTTATCTTTATGTAACCTCTGTATGCGTAGATAGTTGTCTTCGTGTACACGGCCTGTGTGTGCGGTTGGATGTAGGTGGCCGGTAGTTGGCTGATCTTGTGGAAGTCTGTTACACCATTCACATAATCGTCACACTAGACGTACACAGGTACTCTATACACATACACTGTAAGCGTGTGCATATATGTATGTTCTAACATACACACAGTTTAGATACAGTGTACTCGAACTGTTTATGCATGCATAGGATTCCTGCTCTTCTACTTTCGGCCTGTACACGAACTCGGCTGACGGACGCCTACAGGTGTTTCAGGGTTTCTGTGCTTCCCTGCATCCCGACCAGACCAGGAAGTTGCTCAGAGCAGTTGGAGTCGACGTTAGACTGTTGTAGCGAACATTTTCTGGTCCTCTGGTTTGTAGTCGGTGCTCATGTACCGTCTCTCCTGCTTGTAATGTGTCGGGTGCCACTAAGTGCTATAGTCTCTGAGAAAGTATACGTGCACCCGCCGGTCAGTTGCTGTAGGTTAATTAAGGTGGGGGTGGGTGGGTGGTCCCAATACAGTCTACTTGCATGCTTTTCACCAATGTCCAAGTGCATATCATTCTGATCGAAAAACGTCAGAATACTTCATTCTGTAAGAGTGAAAGACTGCTTCATTAGCTTGAAAGATTTATTAAGGAGTCTAAAAATCGTTTTGTAAGGCTTATTATGTCTTCACACAGTCACGTGATGTACACCCACGACTTACAATATTGCAACACCACAGTGCTGTATGGGTTAACGCCATTCGACCATCTGAGGGCGCATTATAAACAGATGTTCCCATCAGTTTGAAGCATCTGAAGAACTGTGTATATCAATACATTAATGTCTGCTAGACCTCCATTAGGCAACAAAGTCTATACGCTGTCTTCATTCTTAATTTGCCTTGTACATCTATTTTTGCTAATTCCTGTAATAATATTGTTCATTGCACACTATTATGGAAATCTATAAATGCTACACGGAGCTTCATGTTATTTTTCTATGGCTGCATATAAAGTGAAAATGTGGCCTACCCTTCAGCCATTGCTGCAAAAACCTGTATACACTTCCAGTGTCAAGTGATTATTTTCTGCCTATTTAGTTAACCTTTTGTTTGTAATAAAGTTTAAAGTTTTGTTTAAAGGTAAGAGAAATAACTGTAGTTACTTGACTAATTAGGGTCACCCTTTTTGTACAGTTGAAATAATAAGGAAATAATGCTTGAAATATTTTTAAATATATATTTTTTTTCATTCTTTAGGCATAACATCTTGTCATAGGATTGAAAATTTTGACTGTGAAAGGAGTTATAGCATTACGTGCAGCTTTTAACCTTTCATTAACAATATCATCAGGCCTGATTCTTGGCCCATCTTAAACCTGTCTTTAAACCAACTTATTACCTCTTTTACCTCATCTTCGGTGATCTAATTATCCTCGTGTTTAACATGGGGCTGGGTTTCTGGTGATTTAGAATGGATTGCCTTTGCAATCAGTCTCCAATCAATCCTTCATTTAAAATTGTTTTGAAATGATTCACCCAATTTTCTTTACTAATTTGACCCTTTATAAACTGCCTTCTTCTGCATCTAGAAATTTGCCACACATTTTCAATTAGTAAGGGATAAGAGCATAACCAAGTGCTGTCCAATGAGGTAAATACACCAATAGCATCATTCTGGTTTCAAAATAGTGTGTGTTGTGTGAATGAGGCAGATTGGTAGACAAGTTACTAAATCTTGGTAGCTTTGATGTAATTATGTAGAAATATAATGTACCTAGAACACTGTTTCATTTAATGACTGATCACACACTCATTTAGTAAACCAAGTAAAATAAAAAACCACACTGAATGGACTTCCATTTTTTAATTTTATATTTAAGATTATCAGCTGGCAAGGATACAGATAGATAAGACAAGCTGTTCCCAACTACAGTGTAATATCTGGAGGTTTACAAATGCTGTAGATGCTCATTGACAACAAGTACAGCAGTTAAGATGCGATTAATGAAGCATGATCTTTGTCTTCTTGATTCAACTACTCATCAAACACCCTGCCTACCCCACTCCATCACAAAATTGCATGTGCATATAGGATGGGCAAATGGACACATTCACAACCTTTCTTTCTTCTCCAACCCTACACACTCCATGTCACGACCATCACCTTTACCATCACCACAGTAATGAAAGTTGATAAAAAGATAAAAATTATTAAGACCTAAATAATGTAAATTATTTTTGATTAAGCATGCTTTAAAATGACATTTATGATAAAATAGCTGTTAAAATGAGAAAACAAGCTCTGACAGAAAAAAGACTATCATGTATGATTATGTACGTAGACATTATGTATGAAGACAAATGCTACTTTGTTCTACTCCTTTGAAACATTGATATAAATGAGCACAGCTTGTTATTCTCTCTTTAATTATCATCATATCATTCTTTTATTTCACTGTAATTTATAACATCAAACATAAAACAAAAATTCAATGGAATGAAAGTATTCATAATATGTAAATAAGAAAAGAGAAATTTTTCCTACTGCCTACCAAGTTCTGTAGTCTTTTCAGTATGATAAGGTTTACAACACTGTCTGTGAACTTTATGTGCACAAGATGCCAGCTGGATTGTTTTCTAAAAGCAATAAACTAAATTTGATCATTTTAGCCTCTACACATTAACTACCTATTAACCATCATTGTTTTGTAGGGGCTAGTTGCACAACATGTTTCAAAAATTAAAACTGTTCCAAAAAAGTAAATTTAAAAATAGAATTTTGACAAATCTCTCTCCTCCCATTGAAATGCTTTTCATAAGTGCGTACAAAAGATCATGTTGACGGGAACAAACATCTGGGATAATTAGTTTTATCTTATTTAAAACTAAGTTGCATTTTTTAAAAATAAAACTGATTATCTAAATAGATAAAAGGCCTAAGAGTGTTTAAAATTAAAAATGTGTTGTGGAACTGGCCCCTGGACCTTGGTCACAACAAAATACAGATAGTCTTTCAGATCACTGCACTGATGCTATTAAAGCTTATTTTGTGTCTCACAACTGAAGGTGTAAGTGCAGCAGAACCACAAAGAACTAGAAGACAAGAAAATAATGACAGAAAGCAAATAACTGAGAATCTTCACAGCCAATACAAGGATACTTGACTACGACAGAAGAGAGAGAAAGACTTCACTCAAAAAAGATATTCACAGAAGAAGAAAAAAAAGGCATCTTTAGACTAAACTTCAATCTTGCATAAGTGGATAAGTGCCAAGGAATTGGAACAAAGAAATCATTATAGAGGGTTCAAAAGAAGAAATTATACAGTGTTCCAAATTAGGATGCACTTCCAATAACTTTTTTTTGGTAAAAAAATACATAATTTACAAACTTCAAGCATTTGCACAAGTATGAAAAAATATACAAAATTACTTTGTTTTAATAAATGTTAACAACATGTTTTGGTCTTTTCTAAATAGGAAAATAGATATAGTTCTATAAAGAATTACTTTTTGTTGGAATGTTTAAGCTGGAATGACTTATTTATAAATGGCAGAGGACAGTCAACTACATGGATACAATGTATATTGGGTAGGATTGTCAGTTTACTAGCACACACCAGGACAAAAGTCCCTTCAGGGAGAAAAAAAATGCAACAAAATTCCCTAGTACAGTGTAAGTCTTGAGAAAAATGAAAACAATAGGAATGATGACAGAAACCTGCAGATGATGCTGATGACATACAGAGTTTTCTAGGATTACTTCACCTGTTATTAAATACTATTAGTACTAAAAACCTGGCTATACCTTACTCATAAATTTTTAAGTCTACACATATCAGAAGTTTTTTGTCATACTTTTTTGTTAAATTACCAAAGAATGTAAGTGACCATTAAAACCCCTTAACTGCATACTAGGCATTAATTACAACTCCAGCTGTTGAAATGTTTAATAGAAAATTTCTTCTATGATCACCATTGATAAAGGTTTCACCATGAATTCAAGATCACTCACCAACATCTATCAGTGTTTTGGCTGCATATCTAGACATCACTACCGTTTGTTCCCAGGATTAGTCCTTAGTCTGTCATCTGCATCCCACTTTAAATGTTATTTCATCTCCATCATCAACACATGATAAAAACTGTTAAGATGATGTTGACTCTCATCTTAATGATTCTCATTAATTTAAGCTTAAACAACCATCCTTCTACACTACTTCAACTTTTAAAATGTTTTAGTGCATTCATGACAATGACTTAATGATGTATGTGTCATATATAAATATATTATTAAGCAATAATAATCATCAGGAGACTTGTTGGGTGCTGTGTCGTAGTCAAAGCTAAGGTCACCATGATTTACAAAAATTTTAACCTAGTGTAAAAGTAACAATTAGAAAGTCTATAAATCACATACACTGTGATCTATGTATAAAGGCCAATCCTGATCAAAACACAGTAAGATTTATACAAAGGTCAATCTTGGCACACATTTGCATGTGTGGTACATCCATGCACATGAAGAGTGTTGGCCATCGAAAGTCACCAAGAAAAGCTCGAGCACAGCAAGTATAAACAAAGTTATGAAAAAGAGCTTGTGAAAGTCTTGTGTGTGTATTTCTTGAATAGGTACCCTTCTTAAAATGAATGTCAGAGTCAGTGTGACATAGTTATACAGAAGGAACTTCCACACCGTAGAAAAAGGCCTTCTCATCAAAATAGTATCTTGGGGATGATGGGGATGTGATGGTCAAAGAGCAAAGGATGGAAGAGCATGGAAAGTTGAGGAACCATACCAAGCAACTGAAAGCTACTGCATTCCCAATACATACCTGCTTTACATACTTGAAATGACGACAGACTCAGGTGAGCTATGATGGCATTAGGATAATGTTAGGAGCACTGGTGATGAAGCCAGTGGGTGGAAGGGCACTAAGATTAAAATTATAACACTGAACACAGACTTACACTAAATGAAGGCACTAAAATCCGCACATCTCCAACTGCATAATGGTCTCGGTAACCATGGAACATGTGATAAGAACCAGTGCATTCCAAGATTTATAAATACAAGTCACACCAGCAATTCACTCTTCAAATTTTCTCTTTAAAAAAAAAACAAACTTAGCAGTCTATAATTTTTTTCTCAAAATTACATACCCAAGAACTATTCAATTTCTTTTTTTCAAGTTTTGAGTAAAATTACATACCACATGCTGGTGACTAGCATTGCATTTAAAGGCAGAGTTCAAAAATTAATTTTAAATGAGAAGCAATATGTTCTCTGTGATTAAAAAGTATCACACAACTGCACACTTTTGAGTTAAAGTCTTCCATTTAGATCCATTTTGTGCCCTTTGTAAGCTGCAATGAAAGCATTCAGTTCCAAAGATGCATGTCTTTGCCTAAACAAAAATCACATCTTCAGCTGCACAAGTGAGTTGGTGCAACTACTACAAGCTTCTATGCCTGCAAAAAAATTTGGTTGGCATGAAGTGCACTTGTGGGAAGTTTATAGTGGAGCATCTTATGATGTCTGCCATGTCATGAAGCCTGTCCACACTGCCCACAGGATACTTTCTACTGATACATCATTTCAGGTTATGGCCAGGGGTAGTGCGCTGTGTTGCTGGTGCAGCTGGCAGTCTGCGGTGCCGTGGTGTATGATCCATGTCCAGCTGTCGAGTAGGAGTTGCTGAACCTGGTCGTTTAGGTGTCATAGATGAAGTGGAATGTGTTGAAGTAGAAAAAGAGTTTGGAGTAGTGGGTCGTGAACGCACTGTAGATCCAAATGCGACAGTGGGAGTGATAGAGCGCTGTGTTGTGTTGGTGCGCCGTCTCTCCGTGACTGAAGTAGGTGTACGGCGACCAGTTGATGAAACAGATGATTTTGGAGTTCTTGACCTCTGGCCCACTAAATTTCCTGTTGAGCCTGTTATGAATCAGAATACAAAACCACATCACAAGCATGCCATTGTCTTTCTCTGCAAAGTGGCTAGCATAGCCATATCCCCAGAGTTCTGATAAATCATTGCTTTGCACGCACCCACTGTCACCTCTCCATGAAAATACAGACATTGCTGTAGGACGACTGTCAGACAGAAAATGCTGTCAGTCTACCTTTGGCATATGACCACCAACCCACCCTGCGGCAAATGGGGAAAAACTCCATGATCAATCAAAACCAACACTTATTAAATCTGTTGACCTACTAGCCTGACTTACCACATCCATTAAAAATATATGTGAACAATACTCTTTGTTGTTTTAAAATATCTGTGAATAAGACTGTTGTATTAAAATCACTATTAGATTAACAGCTACCAGCACACACAAAAAAAAAATCTGCACGTCTGTGAAGCTAAAAACAATTATATTTATGCAAATATTTTAACATTTTAATATTTCATGTGTAATAACACTCCCCAAGCTCACTGTTCTCAGTAGTCAGTATAACTGTATCCCCAATAAATGACCTAAACCCCTTTTATGAAAAATATGACATATATGCCACTCATAACAGTGTTGGTCAAGCTAGTGCGACATATTGAAGACTAGTACAGTTAAGTTATAATTTAAATATGAGCAAGCAGAAAATGCAGACAGAAAACATTCTTACAATATTGAAATCCAGCATGGTGCATTGCAGCCTATGTCTATGGACTCAGATGTTTGCCAGACTCTATTCATTCATGCCATAATTGATGCTTAAATACTATAGCATATGAGTAATTTGTGTTGGCTGTAATACTATATAAGCAGCAGAGTCTACAGAATACAAGTGTTTATGACAAATGAATGTCTTTTCTAAGACTTTCATTTCCTGACCAATTATCAAGTAGTGCCCCATATCTGCAGATAATATGTACCATGATGTGCATCACAGTGCCACAAGAAACAAGATGCTTTACACTGAATAGCTGACAGGCAAGACAATTAAACACCCCAGTCAAATGATGCTGGCCACTACAATTCATGACACATCCCATCTGACAGATGAGACACTTTCACATCATGACAGGTCCTCATGGGATCTCATGAGGACATCTATCTACAGTTACACATTTGCAATCTGTTTTTTTAACTATAATATCTAATTATTCTTCAAATTATAATATTTTAAAGATACTATCAAAAGACACTAAAGCTGATGCAATAAGTAATTTGTGTATAGGTGCATATATAATGCAGGTGGAAGGGGATGGGTGCATTAGGGTGTGTCAACATGCACTTTGACAATGTGGCCTGTGTCTATTAGCTAGATACAGGAATAGACAAAGGTCACAAAGATACAACCACAGTGCATTTAGCTCAGCACTCACCAGCAGGACTGCAGGTGGCTGTTAAACAGATTAATCTAGAAAACTTAGATCGCGAGTTGTCTTATGTACAGAAAGAGGTTGTATTAACCTAGTAGCTACAGCATGAGACTGTTCTCCCACATGACTGTGGACGGTCGTGCCTGTTATGGGCTATGGTTCTTGCTGCCACCTGCTGCATGCCTACTTCACAGCGATTTGCCGGAGCTAGCGGTCACATATATCTTACAGGGTGTACTGCATGCTCTGGAATACTTGTATAGCAAAGGTATCATACATAGAAGTGTAAAGGCTAGCCATGTTTTTAATATCTGCTAGCAGACTCCACTGGCCTCCACAACTCCACAGTTCTAGGGGGTCAGTGCTTGTGAACAGTCTATGACTACCCATCATGCTGATGGTTGCCTCCAGTATTTCAGTCTGGGAATTCTTGAACAGAATCTGGCTATTTTTCAGTGATTGTTTTGAGATCAGCATCCATTATTATTATGTTTGTGTGCTTTTATATAAATAAACATATTATTTATTTATTTATTTTTATTATTATTATTATTGTGTATAGAATGCATAAGTGAATATGAGACAATGTAATAAGTCAGTTAATCATGACATACGGTGCTCTACAAGAGCTCTTTATTATTTTTGTCCTTAATCTAGACTGTTTAATGTGTCAACTTCAAGTGCCTGACATCTGTAAATCTGTGACAGTATAAACTCAACTGGCTTTACACATCTATGAAGGATTGATGTTCATACATAATGTACCAATTCATGAAAGTATACTTAAAGAATAGGCCAAAACACTGCACAACTCTATACCTGCATCACAGTTTGGGAAGCAACTTCCTGACAGTTCTGAGGGTTCATAACACAAAGTGTGGGAAAACTGTCATTAGGGACAGTCCAAAAAGGAATAAATTATACACGATAAGCATACTGTTCATGCGCAGCTCTGCTGCAGTTTCCCACTACATTCATCTAAAACACAGCAAACAGTGTATCTTGATCGCATGCCAGTACACCACAAGAAAGCTTGCCTTGTCCCCCTGCCAGCGAAGAACAAACAGCAAAGCATTTCCTGCCTTCTTGCAAGTACAAAGAAGACATAGTAGATGTGGTAAGACATGGTAACTAATAAGGGCAAACAGCCCACTAAATTACATGCAGAAACAATCACAGGACAGGGAGTACCATAAGGGAGGTAACTGGCTAGTTCTGCATCTGATTCTGTGGACAAGACAGCAAATAAATTCACACAGTGCTATATCATGTCAGCATTTTAAACACATGAAGGAAATTCAAAATCTAAAGTAATTAATCATCATCATCATTGAATCTGTAGAGTTCCTTTCCTGTGTGGAAGTGAGTTTAATATTCTGTGCACAAAAGACTATAAATCAACAGGAAAAAAACACAAGCAACAGCACACAGATGATTCCAAGGGAAATAGGAGCAAAATGCACAAATTATAAGAAGAACACAAAGTCACATATAAAACAGCATGGCTAACTTCTGAACGCAGGGCAGCCAACCTTCACTGTACTGGTGACAGGCACTAACCGTTGTGCCACAGGATCGCTTACAGGAGACTTCAAAATAAACTAAACTGGCAATCATGCACCAGCAGCTCTAATAGCATTTATCACACATATTTAAAACATGAAAGAAACAAATCAGTATCTTTGGTTCTGTTTTTTTTTCAGCTTGCTAACTTTTCGGTCTTATTTTCTTCCTCCTTCCAATCTCTCTCGTTTTGCTTGCCCTGCTCTTTCCTTACTGGCGAACACACACACACACAAACTTGCATGCACACACACTGTCTCGGTAGAACTTCCAGATTTATACTGTACTTTAAAACTACATTTCTCTGTGACTCTTCACATAATGAAGCTGCCAAAGTGTGCAAATTAACTTAATCAAGATGTCATACAACAAAGAGATTTCAAGATATGTGCTCTACAGAGAATGCAGCAGACCTATCAACATCTCTATTGAGGAAACACACCCTTTTGAATTTGGCATTTCAACATCAGGATTGAGTTTAGACATTAATGATGATCATACAACAAGACAGAACTGGTTGCTGTATCAAAAGTGCCTTTAAAATCAGGCTTGTCAATTGTACAATAGTTTTGTGCATAGGCTATACCACTGACCTTGTTACTGTGGGTTTTTTCCAGTAGCTGGAGCTCAAAAATCATCAAATGCATGAATAGCCTAATGAAAGCAAACAATGTGTAGTAATTTTAATTTGGAAAACATACCATAGTCTGGGTTTCTCTGAAGACTTGGAGAATTACTGGAAAGATTAACCATAGAAGATGTAACTCGACTTCTTCGTAATGTTGTATCCCCACTTCCAACTGAAAAAGAACAGTATAAAACAAATAAACTTTAACAGAAAATTTCAAAACAAAAATGCAAACAAAATACCAATAGAAACAACGACACTGTATAACTCCACCAACTTCACTGTTCTCATGATGACTTTGGTACCTGGAGTGAAGCAATTACCTGACACACTGGACAGTCTTCATGTTTCTCTAGCACGCTTCAAAAGGCAAAGGCATGATCTGCGTGCATATCCTAATCCTATTATAATTCTAACATACCAGTTAAAATAGGTATATACAAGGCAAATTCATATAAAATTTGATAACTCTCGATGACCTATCAACAAATAATTTTTATGATTATCAGGATCTGGCACAGCCAAAGTAAAACAGGGCAAGTATTGCTATCTGTTTCATTGACTTTTGATCAAATTCACAGATGAACAGATAGCTGATAATACAGAAGAGAAACATCTGCTTAGATTAGACAGGTAACTTATGGCACATTAAAGTTGGAATTTCCTACAAAGAAGTGGATTTGAGGGCGACTGCACAGCTGCCATATCCTTTAGTTATTAGTTGTACACTTTCAATTTGACCCTTGGTTAAACTTTAAGCTTAGGTTAGGCTGGTAAGCTCTGTTTACTCATGTTAATTGTGAAAGTCTTAGTAAAAGAAGTTCGAAAGCACACATCTTTGTGAGTTGAATACAGGGAAGAGACATTGGTCGAGGTCAGTTTCCTTTCTCCAGATAAATATTTGGGTTAGAATTAGTTAAAGTGCTTTCAAAAGAATATTTAAAGATAGTATACAAGCAATAAGTACATAAAACTTAAACATGAAAACATATACACCAGCAACATCCTGGTCTTTTTTCAACTTTTATGCGAGTGCCTGGTGAGCCAACTTGCTGGACATTTTTTGACTACTTTTAAAGCAGCTTCTTCTTAGTCATCATAATGATAGTTCTAGATGGGCCTCACAAAATCATTTTGTGCTTCATGCTTGTGTGATCATGATGGTCAGTGGGAGGAAGACTTGTCATATAGGTGGGTGATTTGTATCCCTCTGTGAATACTAGGCTGGTACCTGAAGAGTTGGAGGAGGCATAGCCTGTATCATTTTGCCGCCTTTTCATTGTGGAAGAGGGAAAGGGGGAAATACGACCAGTGCTGCTTCTCCGTGGGGTGAAAGTCTGTGAAGTGTCATCAAGGGCAAGCTGTTCTCGAAGATCAAAATTTGTTCTTCCTTTAGCTGGAAAGAGCCAATAGGTCACATTCAAAGAAAGCATTAAAATACAAAGTTTTAAAGGTTTCGGTGGCATGAAGCAAGCGGCGGTAATAACCAATGACATCAGTTAAGAAAACATATGCAGCTGCTGCACACAGGAAAGGATGAAGTTATTTCAAAAAGTTTATGTTAGCATTTCCTCTCAGACATCTGCATTTCAAAGTTAAAAGCCAGAAAAAATATAACCATAAGCACTGTAAAAAAAACAAAATATCCTGCTTAAACACGGTTTAGAAAAGTACACCAAATGGTTACTAGGAGAAAGGGAATGATTTGACAATTAAGGACTGAGAACCAATGGTGTCCTATTGACGGCTGCTAAGCAGACTTAAAATGGCATGAATTAAAGGCTTTGTAGAGAATAATATACAAAGAAAAGTACCCGTAGAATTTGGGGTTAAACAGACAAATTTTATACAAACATTAACTACTGCCACCAGTGGAACAACAACAACAAAATCAACGTAGTATAAAAATCACATAAAACTGTTGTTAACATGAACATTTATGCTAAGGAAATGTATGAGGTAAATATAATCAGAAATTAGTTCCAGAAATAACATAGGCTGCATCAAGGTGAGACAACGTCATACTTCATTAAAGTATAAATTGTTTGTTGTTTGAATATCAGTTATATCACAAAGAGAGTGTTACACATCACTGAAACATTCAAGAACAAGACTCCCATATGATATATTAACAATATAAAATATTAAAAGGCAAAAAGGACAATGTAAAAGGGTAAATAGTGTGTACAGAAAGAGTCAGGGCCTATGAGGCTACCATTAAAACAGAGGTTGTGAATAAAACCAAAACCTTAAATCCCATGGTAAAGCCCTCCCCTTTAAAACAGAAAACTTCCAGTCAACATGAGCTTCAGTGGACACTTTAGATGCCAGAACAGGGGATAGAAATGTGTAAAACAGTAAAGTATCCCTGACACCAGGGACGATCTGGTGGTGGTGGTGGTGTCACATTGTAAAATCTGAAAATGTGTGGCATAGGTGTGTCCCATCATAAGTATATTAAGCACAACCTCTTCCTGCTGCACAGAACAGAGGAGGTAGGCACTGCCCTTACATAAAGATGGCCCTGAAAACAGTGAGGTCTCTAACAACTCTCTACCCAATCAACCTGAAAAGGTCAGAAGACGACCTTTACTTTTATTTTATTTTTTACATGGGCTATTGCTCTATTTCGATTATACCTTTGCAGGGATCATTGTTCAGTACAAATTCTTCCAAAGGAATCCATCCTCCTCCAACTCGTACCATGACTGATTTATTCAGCAACCGCACCAGCACAATTTTCTGCTTTTCTCCAAACTGTGAAAAAAGGAGAAACAAAACACCAAAATGTAGCACCCTTTTCTTCAAAATGACAGATTGCATTATGCTGTCAAGCAAAATGCATAATGTTTATCCCACAAATATACATACAACTACATAACTCACAGGATCGGGTAATGCAGGTCCTGAAGGAAACAAATTCTGTCTGCTAAAAAGCTGCTTTGGACTCACCCTGTATTTTCCTTCATCTATGCGAATTCCCCTAAACTGGTTGCGACAGGCACAGCTTGACGTCTCCAGCTCAATGGCATCCTGAATAACCTCGTCATCAGATAAGGCTCTGCTGGAACTGCGTGTCTATGAGCCAAAACAATACTCATTAAATTAAAAAATCACCTAAACCTCATTTTTTTATCACTTGCTCTGATTGCTTCAAAAACAAATGAAACTAGCTACTATCAATTTTAAGTCTAATCGTGAAGTGTACTTGGAATAGCAATAGTAGAAATTAGAAGGGAGGTGGAATTAGTGTTTTATGCCAAGCAAACAACTAAGGCTATATCACGCCTAGCAAGCAACTGAGGCTATATCATGATGAGTCAGCTATATTCTGGCACAGCAGCCAGTCCTGCAAACAATGCCCTAAGCAGAGAAAGAACAGAGTGCCCAAAACTGGATCTGAACCCAGGACAACCAATCCTCCCTGGCGACAGGGGCTAACCATTGTGCCTCTGGACCACCCAGCAACTGCACAAGCACACCCTTGGGAAGTGTGTTTTTTGGTATTGTACAGCAATCAGCAATTAAATTAGTCATGGCAAGCCAGCCGCCCCTGCAGACAGGGCTACAACTGAAGAAAGTGTCAGCCATTGCTAAGCTGAAACCACAAGCTCACTCAGTGACAAGCACTTTGCTGAGGCACTGCCAGACTGCCTTCAACGTAAAGAGATTACATGAACACAACTGGTGTGTACTTCAAACAAATTAATCAAAGCAGAACATTTATTCTGCAAGTTTACTGGTAAACATTATCTAATGGCAACAGATGCTGACTACTTTGCTTTACGTGAGTGGAAAATGTTTCTGGATGATACAGATGTTGCTATTAACAGGCTTCATACTACTATGACAAAAACAAAATACTGACTTTTTTCAGGATAAACTTCATTCATCCAGTCCACACACTGATACCAAAAGCATATTTCGGGGAAAACCCACAAATTGTTATAAATAAAATGGTTTGCATTTGTATGAAAAAGAAACAACAAATTAGAAAGTAAAAACATCAATAGCATGTAACTATAAAAAAATTTTCATTTTTCTTTGTGGTGTATTTGTGCAATTCATCAAATCCTTGTCTGCAGGGGCGGCTGGCTTGCCATGACTAATTTAATTGCTGATTGCTGTAGAATACCAAAAAACACATTTCCCAAGGCACTTGACAAATAAGAAATTTTATATAATATTAACTCTTACCTTATCAGGTTTCAAGGCATCTACAAAGTCTTTATAATCAATCAGACCCCTCTTCTCTCTGTCAAATATGTCAAATACTGCATTCAGTTCTGTCTTGGTGGTTGGAAATCCTAAATTAATTAGAAATGTACATGTAAATAAAATGGCTCTTTTGTAGTCTTGTGATTATTTGTTCAACCCTGCCTATGTTAAAATGTCGATTGGCTACGAAAAGTTAAAATCTCTGAAGATAAAAACGATTTATGTCAGGGTGAATGTTGTAAGAAGGCAACAAAAAAGGCCATATTAAACAGGCCAAACTTGAGCTCAAATTTGTTAGGATGATTTGATTACAAGCTATAATGACATTATCAAATGACCTATTATTGATTTGACTGCCACTTTAAATGTTAAAGTAGTTGAAAAATCCATGTTAAAGTAGTTGAAAACTTACTAGACTGCAGCATGCCACCAACAAACTCTTCTTGGTTAAGAAAACCATCACCGTCCTTGTCCTGCCTACGGAAAAAATCTGTGATGCGGAATTTTTTGGCTTGAATCCATTTGAGATATCGTGATCTCCAAGACTCAAAGTCAAAGCTCTTAAAATTCTCCAACTGCAACAAAATCACACATACACTTTAACAAAAAATTCACGTAAATAATGAAATTTTAAGAACTTATAATTGTCTAAATAAAATATTAAACTTAAACCATGAATTTTGTTTACCATTTCACAAACTAAGAGAATTGGTTTATAATAATTTAAGTTTAAAAAAATTGAAAATTTTCTTGGCTACCCACTTCTTGTAACATGTCGTAGGCATCTTGCAGCTTTTTCTTTCGCTCTATGGCCATCCTGGACACAGTACGCCATTTACTCTGCAGGGTGGCATATCGGGGATTGTTACGTCCTGCGTCATTGAGCCGCATATTGCTGTACACAAAGCAGTGCCCTAGTTTGTCAGCCCTTAATAAAATATCATGGACCACTTTGTCGTGTGTTGTTTATAATAATACTACTAAACATTTACACTAACTAGCCAATTTTGTGAATCAGAATTGCACTAAGCACAGGTTTGTATTTCTTGTTGAAATCAGTAAAAATGTTACTGCAGCTCGACACATTGTTTGTACATAATCAGGCAAAGTTTTCCTGGTGCAAAAAGAATCCTTAAAGTCAAGATATGACTGATCATGACATCACAATAAAAGATGGACCATCTAGTGGTTAATTCAGTAGTTAGGAGAAATTTTTGGGGAAGAGGGGGACAATTGGTGTTTTAAGCTGAGCCAGGTTTACATCATGGTAGAGCAGCCAGACTTGTATACAGATGCCACATGCAGAGAAAGAACAGCATCCCCTAGATGAGATCTGAACCCAGGCCAGCCAATCCTCCATGTATTGGTGAGAGGTACTAACCATTTTGCCACTGGAGCACCTCAGGAAGAAAAACTGACAAATTCTTAAAGGTTAGTGAACTACAATGTCCAGATGCAAAGAATCTACATTTACCTTCCATTCCTCTGTGCAGGACTGTTGGAAGATTTGGCTTCTGTGGACATTATGCGCATAAAGTCATCAGACTCGGACAGTTTGATTAGTTCTGCATAAACCTCCTGTGTTAGACAGCAAATGGTGGGTTCAAGTGATTCACGGGATAATGTGTATGAAGTTCTTCTGTCTAAAACAGACCTCATTTTAAATTCAGGTTGTGTAAAAATAAAATGATGATGATGTAACTAGAATATTCTATCATAAAATATTCTATAATGCAAAAATGAAGAGAGACTATTTAATTTTCTCATGATGTCCAACACAAAGCCTGTTGGGACTAGGATAACACCATCTGAATAGGATAACACACACCTGGTGTTCTTTCAGCAGAGCATCTACCACATTCAAGTCATGTGGAATGGGGTCACTCTCTTTAGTTGCTAGCAAGGCCTGATATTCTGTCAATGTGACTAACATATCTTCTAGGCTTTCAGCCAGACCCTGCAGTTGCTGACGTGCTTCTCGGAGCCTCTCTCCCTTAGCTTGTGCTCTCTCCAAAAGCTGCACCATATAAACACAGCACACTTAATATTCTCATTTTGTAAAACTACAAGATCAGCATAACAAGACATCAGGTGAATCTGATAAAGGTGAAAACAAATAATATTAATTGTAGGGTGAACTGAAGTGTAAACAAAACAAAATGTGTGCAGTTATGATTAACAATTTCTGTATGATGTGAATTTTTAAAAAATGGAATAAAAAATATTTCTCATCATTCTTTACCTGGTCCCAGCGTGTCTGGGTAATTGTAAGGTAGTACTTCACAAAGCGAACAGCATTTGGATGACAGCTGCTTAATATCTCTTCTGCAAGTGACTTGATCTTGTCTACGTGTTCTTGGTGGCTCTTGAGGTCCTCCTCAAATTTCTGTTCCATTAAGCCCAAAAGATTTTATCTCACACAGGTACATGCACAAGAATACATAAAAACATGGACATGTACCATAAGTGTTTTGGGAAACTATACAGCTACAAACAATTGATTTTTGTGTTCTGTAGGCAGCGATAGTCAGAATCAGTTTTATGAGTTAATAGACCATACTGCTTGTGCATATACAGATTGTGTGTCAGCTACCATGATTATTTGTAACTGTTTCAGTGATTTTCAGTGTTTCAGAGGGTTATGTTTTGGAGTTTGCTCTGTATTCTTTCTCACAATCCTGCCACCTATTCTGGTAAATTCAGTCAAAACGGAAACTTGAAATAGTCAAACTTTAAATGAATGCAGTTTTACCCTGTGAACTAACTATTATAGATTAGAAAATTTGGGACTAAGTTTTAATTTTTGGGAATATCTGTGCTGTCTGAAAATTTTCTTATGTCTGCAAAAATAAATACACAATTTCATGACAATATGTCTCCCAGCCTTTCTGCTATGTAAAGGTGGTTGACACTCTGTTCTTTTATGGAAAAAACAATAAGGTAAGCAGTTGACAATTGCATAGTACCAGGTATATATATGCTGAGAAATTTATATGAAATATGCTGAGAATAAAATATTTAATATTTTAACAAACTGACTTACCTCACCTACCTTGTTACAAGAGAATATGGTCCATTCCTGTTATTCCTAGCTAGCAATGCTCATACATCTTTTAAAAACTCACAAATTTAAACCCATTTTTATTTCACCTTGCACAAAAATGATCAAACTTGACTAACCTCATGCTTTTCTATCATCTGAAGGATGGCCACTTCATCATCAGGAAGTGTCCGAAACTTAAGCTGTGCCTCTGCTTCAGGTAGGAACTCCCTCATGATGCTAACCACTTCCTGGAACTCTTCTGCCTGAAAATATTTATAATTTTTCCACATAATTACAAAAGACACTGGCGTGTTAGATAATCACTTCACTGTATGAATATCTAGTGAAAACAAAACAAAAGAGAAAACCAAGATTAAAAATTATGTATACCAATTTCAGGGCGTCCGTCAACTTGTTCTCCCGCACTTCACAAAGATAACTGACATTTCCCCAAAGTCTGGATAGCTCTTCATGCTGAGTGTGAGACAGGTTCCCTGGAGCTCTCATTGTTGTAATGGTTGGTTCTCTGGCTGCTAGCTCTTGTTG
This sequence comes from Pomacea maculata, assembly GCA_004794325.1. NCBI lineage: Eukaryota > Metazoa > Mollusca > Gastropoda > Architaenioglossa > Ampullariidae > Pomacea > Pomacea maculata. Next base: position 187,473 of record SRHC01002229.1, read on the forward strand.
AAGATTCTAGAACATTAAAACACTCACCCCTATTAACTGGGTTGAAAATCTTACAATCCTTCTAGAAAATACTGACACCTTTCACAGCATGTTTAACTGATCATCTGTACAACTGAAAATATGTATACAGTTAAAAAAAATCCTAATATGAATCAACAAAGCCATTAATTCATGGGAGTTGCTCCCAACTGTACTTCTGAAAACATGCACCAAGTACAGAGAACACTTTGCAAGATCTTCAATATTTTGTTAATACCATTTCTATTTGTAGCCTAAGGAAAGTAACTGAAGATGTTGCTTAAGAAACAATGTTTTGGCAGTTATCTTTCTCGTTGTTTTGGGAGATATTTTCACGCAAATGAAAAATCTTCCCGCCTTAGTCACTTTCTTCAGAAAATGGTGTCAGAAATGAGGAGTGTCACAGTGATTCTCAGGAGTAAAAGCTCTTGTTGTTGCTCACCTCCCCCCCATCCTCGAAATGGCCGTAGACCAAATAAAACAAAATAGCTTGAGTTCAAGTTCTCACTGTGAACACGTACTTACAGTAGCTCGCCATTCTCCCCTCTGCTAAGGTATGAAGTACATGAGTTATGTATATGCCCTAATTTAATTTGAGAGATAAATATAGTAAAATAATAAAGGAAAAACCTTTTGCTCTCAAGCAGTTATGTAGTAGCATCAATGAGTCAGTAATAAGACAATTTGGAATTTTTATATTCTTGATATTGGAAAAATGTTGTTTGATGATGATTTGTCAAGATGCATGGTAACTGACCAAAAGAAAAAGAGGATTTGTTCAAGTGCAGCGTTTAGCTCTTTGCTCATACTGTAACCAGCCCTGTGTTTTCCACACTTGAGAACAATCAGCCATGATTCTACCTGTTGTTTCCATTATGTCTACTGCTTGTGTGCCATCAGTCAAGTATAAACTAGGTTATTTCCTTTTACCAGATGCCAAATGTAGCTGTTTATGTACGTTTGTTAGCAATAATAGCTAGCTTTAATATTCAAAAGCTCATTGCTTGGTAGAAACATGCTTCACCTTTGTATGCTGTCCAGATTATCTCCTTTCACCCAACTATGTACTTCAGTCTAGTTACTTCTCTTTGTGAGATAAAAAAATGTTACACATGGCAATTATTTACCTCCCTTCAGTGGTGGGCGCAATCCTTTATCAAATGAAGAAGTCTCAGGAGTAAAAATTATTTGAATGCTGTTATTTGGAGATACTTTGTGACAACAGCATAGAGGTGGTTGCTGATTATTCTGTATCTGTTTTGATATCTCAACTGGATTGTCAGCAAGTTTGTGGGTGGTGTCCTACTTTTTTTAATTAAATTACTTTCCTTCGTGGTCATATAGCTGACAAAAGTACAGCTTAAAGCAAATTTCAGTTTAGACAATTTTAATTCTGATTTATCTATACAGTAATATAAAAGCTATACCTTTACCTTCCACAGTTATTTGAAAATAATACCAAAAATTCATGTTTCCTGAGAGTAAATCTGCTCAGGTCTGAGACTCTAGTGAATTAAAAGTATGTGCACATTCCTGCACAGTAGACAAGCAAAGGTTCCTGTTTGGAACGATGCTGGGGGACTGACAGGACAGAGATCAAGGACTGTTAAAATAGCTTGAAGTATCTGAAACTCTGGATGTTGATATGTGAGCTTTCTTACTCAATAATGCTCTTCCTTGCTCTATTACACTTACTCTATGCTGCTCAATGAGCATGTGCACAGTGTCCAGATCACCCAGCACGGGCAGGTCATCAGATAGGGTGGCTTCTGCCTTCTGAAGCCAGTCAAGAAGTGAGTGTAGGGCATCTGAAACTCTCCCTGATGTCAGCAGTGCCTCATCCAGCTTGTTCTGGCTGTGCATTAAATAATAAGATTGTGGTTAGCAATAAACATATTATATGATATGCAGTTTAATTGTTACATACATAAGGTCACTATTACTTTATATAGGCAGTCCTCGACTTATGACGTTGTTCCGTTCCTATGTTGCGTCGTAAACCAATTTTCGCTGTAAGTCAGAACATACGTACATACTGTACGTAAATCCTATCCTAACATAGTAATTATCAAAAAACACATATAAAAGTTCGCGTTATACGACGTTTACAATGCAAAAGCATTTAAGTTGAAACAAGGCTTTATACAGTAAATGGGAGATGTGTCATAACCACGAAACATCATAACTCGGGGCTGACGTAACCCGAGGACCGCTTGTATTGTACATTTTTTGCCAGTGTTGCATCTAGTTCACATCACCAAACCCCACTTGCAAAAAATATTGGACATTATGTGCACTTTTGCTTTAATGTTTAAATCTTTGTCAGCATCTGAGAAAAAGACTGTATCGTCATCATCTGAATCTAGGTCTCGTCTATTACTGTACACTTCAAACATCATGAACTACATATCTCTTACTGTCTTTTGTGCATGCATTTATACATTATCTGAATGTGCGTGTGTGTTAAATGAAAGAGAGACAGATGTATGTTATGGACACTGCTATGTTAGGGTTAGGAAACTTTGCCAGCTCTAAGTTTTCCTTTTAGATAAGGCAATGATGAAAAGCTTAATAATGCACAAGACAACCTGAATTAAACCTTTAGTCATTTTCATGCTCCTTGGGCTTGAAGCATTCATCTCATATTTTGTGTTAAAAACAATCTACACACACAATTCTAGAAAACAAATGTGTGAATTTATAAATTGTATGCATGGCTGCTCTACAGCAGTACACATACTGTCATATCAATAGAAGGTGCAACAAGGTTTTGTCTTTATCTGGTGCACTGCACACCACCAAGTCAGCTCCACCAGTGAACAAACCACTGAGTAATAAAAGGGTATGACTGAAGCTGCCCACAGCACAGTGAAAGAGTACTGACCCTCGATAAGATTGTTCTTGCTACCATGGGCTATGTTTTTATTTCTAACCCAGACTTTACACACTGTACAAATGACAAGTTACTGTTCTAGTGTAAAGATATTGTTTGGTTGCTTCGTGTTTGACGCGTTAGTAAACAAGCACATGGCTGTCTCAGTGTGCGGTCCATGTTTTCCTAAGTGTGCTGCGCCTGTTAACCTTGCTCGTCCCACAAAACCTACATGCATAAACTACCCTTGGTAGCCTCTGCATGCCTGCATCTTCGCTGTGTCGTTTAACAACTTACACTCCCTCACTTATCAGTCAACGAACGGCCACAGATTGCAACCTTCCTCCTCGCGTCAGGTAGCGATGTACAAAACTCATCAAAGATTAAACTAAATATAGCATTCTCCTCAACAAAGGGTTGGCTTTTCTGAACGATGTGTGTGAAAATATATGACAATATAATAAAATACACAATACCCTGACCCACTTCACATTAGACTCAGCCCATGGCATGTAACACCTGAAGTTTTAAGTGTCTCCAAAAGCCACTTGGCATCTGTGAGGCTCGTGAGTTACCTGTTGCTTTGAAGCAAACAATAACAACAACCTAACACAGGAGACCACGTGAGATTACCAGAAACTACTTGCCGAGAGCTAAAACTGACTGTTGTTTTCGAGACAGACAACACAGCGCTGCCCTAACACTGGGCTGCGACCACAACTCGCCATGTTGGCTTACTTCAGCGACTCCATGTCGAAAGCAGACGACAAAGTTTCTTTCTTGACTGACCTTGACGATCCGCTGCTGCTGACGTTGCTGGATGAGAGTCGGCTCGAGCGAGAGTTAAATGGATACTCCCCGCCACTGTCGTCGTCGTTCATGTTCAAGCCAGCCCTGAGTCAACCGTCACCGCTGTGCACGCGGCCTAGTTAGCCTACTCCATCTTGAAACGAGGCGCCAGGTACACACAGGTATGCTGACGTAGGCGGGAGGTGACAGTGTGCCCGGCACAGGGGGGGGGGGGGGGCAGTCATGCGGCACGCACTCCCACCGGACGGCGCGACATAGGCAGCACCCGGGCGGCGATAGTTCGCTTGGAAACAGCGCCTCGCCTTCCTCACCCGACCACCCGAGCGACTCCAGTCACCGGAGACGACAGACATCAGACATGTCGTGCGCCATCACAGCTCCGAGCCACGCTGCGCTTCAATGGCGTCTTTACAATAGACCGGACTGCTATCTCCGTGCACGCGAATTTCAAATACAATCCCATCTCGTTAGCTCGCCACAATCACCCATTCCAACCCCAACGCAGAGGTTGAGCGTTGGCGAGGGTGGCGACGTATATGTATTTGCCTATTTCCTATATCTCCCTATATGATACAATAGCTAGCGATAACTGGGGCAACTGCTGTCTTCCACAGTGCGACGAGAAGTCCTGGTGGGTGTATTTTTTACAATGGTTTTAAAAAGGTAGGAGTACACGCGGTGCTGACTTTTACCAGGGGTCAGTTTTCCCTAATTGCTACCCTGGCCCCGCGGCAGGGTGGAGATCGCAGGCAATGAAACGTCTTTCTCAGCCGTGTACTTGGTGTTGGCGTTTAGAAAGCTGAAGTGAAACGGTTTGCAACTGAACATGCAGTCAGGGCTAGGACCGACAATTGAATGTATTGTCCGTAAAACAGAGAGAAAAATAAGAGAGAAAGAGGTGAACAACGGAAATGACACAAACATAAAGATAACTGAATTTTAAAACTGTATTTTTATTGCTTTCGTCTGTCTTTATCTCTCTATATCTTTCTTTTCTCATAAGGGATGATAATATTCAATATTTTCAGTTTATTCCCCTGGTGACTGACATAAAGTACATCTGTGTTTGGTGCAATGTTCATACCTCTACAAATGGGCAACAACTCACACCTGTAACACCTGTAACACAGAGTCCATCCACCATCTACACTAGCGGCCCCGCGGTCCATGTTTGTTGGTGAATACGACAAGGGGAAGGACATTGTAGATCATGTTCATGCACATTCGGTCTCATGCACCTCTTCGCTTCAAGTGAAGATGTCAAAAATGGGTGGACATGTGCTGAGCATCTTTGGTTGTCCTAACGGACATAATATCGTCTGTATTCTGTAACTAGTCTCCGCTAGGTCACAGTTATTCTGTAAGTGAAAGAATGTACCTTGCGGTACATCGGGGATAATCCCCATTCAATATAAACAATTTGCTAAGTGTGCCAATTGGGGACATGTCAGTGATACATTTTTGAGAAGACAGCTGTCACGGAGCTGCAGTCGATGACTTCTGGAAGCGCCGGTCTGTCGCATTCACTTCATACACAACAGTCTCTCCTCTGACCGCTGGGATCAGTGTGATGACAGATGCAAGGCGTGCATGTCGATAAACTTCATATCACACTGATGATGTTACTCTGGTAGCATCGACCCAAAAGTTTAAGGAGTAGGGCTGGGCACTTCACAAACTACTGGCTTCTGCGGCCCCTACTACCTGGCTCCCCGACAGGTTAGGGTCCGACCTTTGCCTTACACTGCGGCACAAAGCATGTCTTGATCATTACATCACGAATCGGCAAGTAGTGCAGTAATGGTGTGTGTATATCTCCAACTGTATGAAACAATTTCTTTGCTGCTTTGCGCAGTTGCAGTTGTATATTTGGACTTTTATTATAAAGAACAAAAAAGCGACAACAGTCATTAGAGCAGAACACAGAACAACAGCAGTTGTTACACAAAATAAGATACAGACGCGTTAGCCTTTACTTTATTTTATTGTGGTTAGTCTGTGTGTTTGTCACTGAGTCAGAACAGTTTTTCTTCCCTGTTTCCAATTACTTGTTACATGGCCACGCCGGTCTAACGTGCGTGTTACGTGTGTGACACGCACTCTTGTGTGTGTGCATGTGTTTGTGTTGATGGAAGCCATGTTGACCACCTATAGCTTGATGACAGAAGTTGACAGTCCAGCCAAGTGATATGGTGTATTACATCACTAAACCAAACACCTTGTCGCATGCCGTGCAACTTCACCTACTATATGTACGAAGACCTGCCGCGCGAAAGCTACCTGGCGGTTGTTCCTACCTATCCTACCTGTCCTACCTGTCCTAGTCCTGCAGAAAAGGAAAAGCAAAAGTTGTCCAGCGTTTTGAGCAGCTGCTGGACAAGTAAAGTGAAAGTATACAGTATTTCCTGCCTCAATACTGAGCAGTTTATCGTGTATATTTGTATACAGTAAAACATCTTTCTCAATTTCCTTTTCGCATTTATAATAAAATTTGTAAAGTGCATTTTCCCCTGTGAATGCAGGATCAATGCGCTGTCCGCGAAAAACTACAAAGGAACCAACAGCCAACTATACAAGACACATATTAACAGATTTTTCTGTTCTATTGTTTGCTCGCTCTTTCCTTTCGTTCAGCTGCCTCAGCCTATTCTTCTGCGATTTGTGAGACATCATTTCACTGTAATGGAGCTGTGTATGTTCTTCTCAAGGCTGGGTATATGGTACAGGCCTACATGCACTTGAGCCAGCCATGCACTTGAGGCAAAACAGCTGATGTATTCACACAGGTTCAATCCAACAGTCGGTCACATCATATATGATGTGTGTGTGCATATATATAGCTATAGATATATATGTAGATATATAGCTTCTACATGTCGCTGATCACATCATAACCCACACACATTAGACTTATGGCTGAGCACTTCAGATTGCATGGATGACTACATTAGAATTAATACACGTTGGGTCACATAAGTGACTAGATGACACGTAATATATAATGCTTATACAATAAGAACATAATACTTATATTTAAAAAAGTCTCAGGGGTTAGAGAGAAATGTTGGTTCTGTGTGTGTGTGTGAGAGAGAGAGAGACAATTTTGTACTGTGTGTGTGAGAGAGAGAGAGACAATTTTGTACTGTGAGAGAGAGAGAAATGGTGGTTCTGTGTGAGAGAGAATTTCGTATACTCGGATGTAAAAGAGAGAAAGAGAGACATGTTGGTTCTGTGTGTGTGTGAGAGAGAGAGAGGATTTCGTACCATGTGTGTGAGCGAGAGACATGTTTGAAAGTGCGTGTTTGTATCTGTGATACATTAGTGCATGTGACCTCCAGGTGCTCCTAACCTTTTGCTGATGACGGAGCGGACTGCGTTCCACTTGGTGCGGAGCTCCTCCAGCATGACACTGAGCACTTCCCGCTCGGGGTCAGTCTTGGTGCACCGGTCCTTCAGGCTGCGCCCCAGTCGAGTGGTGGCGAAAAACGTGGCGTTCCGGGTGGCCAGCTGTGTCTGGAACTTCTGGAAACACATCCGTCAGTCGTTGTAGCCGTGCGAAATAATTGACAGATGTATACAGATGTGTCCATGCAGACACACACACACAGATATGTGTGCATACAAATTACACGATGTGCCAATCTCCATTATCTCACAAATTGTTGAAAGTGTCTCTGAATCGATTCTGGATTTCACTTACGAGGTATTATTCTGAACTACCAACCAGCTCACGAATCAAGAGAATTCTTCTCACGAATTTCCCCGTGGAAAACAAAATAGACTTTGGTTGGATAGATGGAGAGAGTTTTAGCTAATTGTCCAACAGGTCCTTCTACCCTTTCCCCCATTTACGTGTATCCAGGATGGTACATGCACGTGCGTGAGTTTCTGTGTGAAGAGAGGCGGCCTACAAAATATTCAGATATTACTGTTGTCACCAAACAAAATGTCTTACAACAGTACTGTAGCAAAGAAACACCCGTATAACCTTGTGGTGTGACACATCGTGTGACACATGGCACATCGTACCTTTAGCTCCTCCAGATCCGTCTTCATGAGGTTCGGCTGTTTGTTGGGCGACAAGAAGCTCGACAAAGACGCCGTGCTATCGTCCAGCCATCGGCAGAGGTCCTGCCAGGCGTCTTGGAACTGAAAGACAAAGAACAAATATGTACAGACAGTTTAACGCATAAGAGTGTAATGCACTACAAACCGCTTGATCATCATTATCACCATCATTATTATTAAATGTTTTATTACATATGATGAAAAGCAGGAGGCCGCTAATAGTGAGAGAGCGAAACTCATCATTTCTTTTTGTGCACTCGACCTGTCTTTCTCCTCTTTGCAAATCTATCATTTTTTCCTCTGCACCTCGATCGTCTTTGGCCATCAACACTGGGGATAAAACACTTAAGATCTTTTTTTCAACTAGATGTAGTTTCTTTTCTTGCATGTAAGAAAGTTCTCTTGTCGCCTTTACCCATAGAAACTGTTTGCTTTGTGTCGCCAGCTCACACTTTCAACTTCTTTGTAAGTCTGACCGTTGTCTTCCATCTGAGCTGGCCTCTCATCTCTATCATCTAAGCTAGCCTGTCATTGTCTTTGTCACGTGACCTACCCTCTTGTCCTCCTTGAAGGCTTGCTGCAGCAGACGCCCACGCTCGTCTGTGCGGCGCAGAATTTTCTTCCAGCGCAGCCGGATGCCGACCAGCAGGTTCTTGACGAAGATGGTGTCCTGCTTGCGGCCAAAGTGTTTCAGGAACGTGCCGCTCTTGTCCAGTATAGCCATGCGCTCCGACTGCGCCGCCAGGTCCGCCCGCACAGCCTGCCAACAGACAAGTCGCTGGTTCTACTCGAAAGTCACCAACACAGCCATACATGCCATTAGCTTTTAAACCCTCAGTTGGAAATATGGGGATCGAGTGCTGATGTACACATGAGATTTGTGGCTTCGAAATGCTCGGCATGTCAAGACTGATGCACTCAAGCAAGCCCACCATCAACTATGATAAAACACATGGCTTGCACCCTACACAATGTTTTTTGTGGGTATGTCAGCACCCGATAGCTGATCACAGCCCTATAATATATACTGTACTTTGACCTAACCCGTTCAAGTAATACAGAGCTTTTTTTTACCTGGCATAGCATGCTATGTATAGTTTGACTATATAGTAGCATGTCAACTATGTGTTCTGATTAGCATACTAGACAGGAACTGCTGTGTGTACTAGTTATCGTGTGTTCTGACCAGCACACCAGACAGTGTACCAGCCACTGTATGCACTCACATTGTGTTCTTCTATTTGCTTGAGGATGCGGTCGACCAGCTTGCTGGGGTAAACAAACGCCCTCATTGAGACCTCCGTGGTGTTCAGCCAGTCTGTGAAGGCCTTGAGGCTGTCGTGGAAGTCGTGAACATTCTTCTTGTTTTCTTCCATCTTGATCTGCAGAATAACCAGTAAAACTGTCTAAAATACACAGAACATACAGACCCTGACCTGTACAAAATCACCGAATGTTAAAGGTATATTTTCTTTGTTGCTTCCTACGTCAGTCTTTCAGTTTTCCTGCTCTATAGTTGTATCTTATGTTCCTGATGTGGCGGTACCTCTGTTTTTTGTTTGTTTTGTTTTGTTTTTTTAATCTATAAAATGCAGCAGCCAGGTTAGCATGGTGTCAGAAGAGTAGGTGGCGCAGTAAGCCGTGTCCTCGTACACTGACCTTTCTCTTGATGGCGCGCTCGCGCGTGTCCTGCCAGCGGTCCCGCAGCCGCTTGATCTTGTCCGTCACCTGAGCCACGTCCTCGGGACGCGCGGAGGCCGTCATGTGCTGGGCTGTGGCTACCTGAGTCTGCACACTCCTCTCGCGCCCGTCCAGCTCCTGGCAGCGCACCTGTAGCCACAAACAGGGGTACAGCATACCCGACACCTCATGACTTGACGAACACCTCACCTGTACTCAGGCTTCGTATTAGGGTGCCATCAATGTCTTGGTCTAATAAAGGGGCTGGTTTGACTTATGAAAGAACTGTCTTTTGGTTATAGAGGGGCTGCTGTCATCTACTGACTAAAAAGAGGTTGTCTTACTGTGAAAGCGTTGTACTGGTGTTCACATGTCTCAGGCAGCGCACCAAAAGGGAGATTATTTTTAAGTTCATGCCGAAAGTCGTTGATCGCTTGCAGGTTTCTGTCCACTTCACCAAGGAATCGCTTTATCTGTGCACAAAGAACAGTCCCTCTGCATTGTGTAGGAAGATGAGCTTAGTATCAAAAACATTTATCTAGACAATGACAAACCGCGTGACAAATGCGGTCTAACTGTGGTACTGTCACACACACTATCTAGATACACTAGTCTCTGTTGTACCTGTCGCATCTTGTCCTGCACCTCGTTCTCGGCATCCTTGGCCAGGGCCTTAGTGGTTCTCAGCATACTGACCATCACCTGTCGTTTTTCTGACAGTTGTTGGTATTCGTCGATGTCCGTCTTGTGAGCGAGGTCGTCCACAGCCTTGGTTAGTCGCCGAACCGTCTTCTCCTGGTTGTGCAGGTCCGACTGCATCAGCTGTAACATCACCTCGATTTCTTTCAGGTATTCAGGTATTCAAAGTTCTTACTTACATCAACTGTAACACCACACAGATTTCATTTACTTTAATGAGCGGGTGAGGATGTGGTAGTTCTCATCCATCGGTATGAATACGTATAGGAGAGGGACATCTTTCTTCATACGTTTGTGTGACTGCATGTGCGGGAAGGAAAATCTTTTTATAGATACACACCTGTGCAGGTGTACGAAACTACAGGTGGGAACTACACCTGTAGGTGAAAAAGAAAAAACAACTTATTGAGCAAGGAACGGGAATATTCACCTGTAATTTTCGGAGGATAGTCTCCAAATATTTAGGATCTCCATTGTTATTCCTTTGGCTTTTAATGTCCGCCTGCAGCTGCTCTAGTGTAGACATGACGTCCTCCATGGAATAGTCTAACTTCCCGATTTTCACCAGCATGTCGTTCAGTTTTGTCTGAGAACAAAAGAGAACTGACATCAACAACAAACCTCACTCTAGTTTTGACGATTCATTAAAAAGACAAAAGCGCAGTGCTGATAGTCACAACACATGAGAAACGTCAGGCACGCCACTGACGGGAGAAGTGGGCAGTGGGTAGTGGGCGTTGGGTAGTGGGCAGTCAGTAGTGTCCAGTGGGCGGTGGACAGTGGGTAGTGGGCGTTGGGTAGTGGGCAGTCGGTAGTGGGCGGTGGGCAGTGGGCAGTGGGCGGGCGGTTGCTGACCTCCCTGTCGGCGATGCTCCTCAGCAGGTCGTTCCACTTCTCGTTGGCGGCCAGCACGGGTCGGTACAGCGCCTCGGCGGCAACAGGAGACTGGTCCTTGAGGGCATCCAACTGCTGGTTTAGCTGCTGCATCTCCACGATGTGTGGATGCACCTGACTCTTGAACAACTGACAACACACACACACAGAGACGTTTCATACTAGTAGGAATTTGTGCATCTCATGTACCTGATAGATTAATTACATTACATACCTACATTACATTTGTCATCTCTTTCATTTCATTACAACATTTATTAGATTACAACCTTTCACATTTGTACATTTATATTTGGTAATTTTTTTCATTTACTGCAAAATGGGAATAATCTTGTATGTCCTAAAAATAATACTGTTTACGTCAGGACAATTAAAATAAAAGCCCAGAATGATCCCAAGATGTAAGTATTTCTTGTTGCCAACAACAGTTGAATGTACTTGCAGACTAAATCTTACAAAACATCAAGAACTGTCAAGTGGACGACATATACTACCCAAACGATGTTGCGCTGCCCTGTCAAACCCACCACCATAAGCAAAGAAAAAAAGGCACCTAGCAGTTATGCAACAAAGTAGGATTCAGTCAGCGAAAAAAAAGCAAAAATAATGACACAAAACATTCAAAGTCCTGTTTCGGTTAAACTACATGGCCATGCGTTACTAACAAGAGATAACTTCAACTATCCTGACAGTGTTGTTAAAAGCGATTGAAGTAGCTAAACAGAGCTGACTGAATTACTCTTTTATACTAGTAGTAATAATAATGTTACACTTTTAAAAGAAAACTGACCTCTGGGCTTACATGTCACAAGACTCACCTTGATTTCTTCGATCTGCTCTGTGAGTTCCCTGATGTCACTGGCTGGAGGCCTCATGCTGGCCATCTTGTGCTCGGACAGAGGCAACCAGGAGCCCGCAGCCTGTAATCAGATGTCATTAGCAATGGAGTGAGTATTAACCGAAGATGTGGTTCAAGTTGCTCAACTCTTTGGCTTCAAGTCTCCGTACCCCTGAGTTCAAAACTGTTCATCTCTGTCTGTCACACACGCACACAGGAAGTACCTCCAGCAGGTGTGAGAAGTGGTCGGCGTGGCGAAAGACCTTCCGTAGTTCGTCGCCTCTCTCTCTCACGAGGTCGTTGACATCATCTGCCAGTTGTGTCAGGTCCTCCAACTGTTTCTGCAGCTCAATGCGGCCCGGCTCCCCGCAGTTGCGACCCACGTCGTCTGCGTACTTGCGGCAGTCGCCGATCAGCTCCTTGGCTTTCTCCAGCTCCGTCTTGATGCCCTGTCACGACCATCACACGGTGCTCTTACCCACGGTCTGTTTGTATCCAGGATCTGTACCCCAAACTGTACGTACCCAATGAGCGCATGTACCCAGGAACTGTATCTAACATATTTGCCCTTCATGCAAATCTGATTAAGAATAAATCTTGACGGACTTTAACAAGTTATCTTTCAACATCCTATGCTAACTCTCCCATACTTTTCATTGCCTGGTCATTGAAACAACAACAACAACAACAACAGTCATACACATAGGCACGCACACAAGCCACTCACGCCACTGTCGTGGCCACTCACCGCCAGTTCACTCTGCTGCTCGCGGATGGTGGCGGTGTCGACCCCCGGCAGCTGCTGGGACAGGAGGCTGTCCTTGAGGTCGCGCAGCGAGGACAGCACGTCGGTCGTCAGGTCAAAGTACTGCGTGGCGTCGTGCAGCACTTGTCGCAGCAGCTTGTCGCGCTGGGTGGCGGATGCTCCGACATTCCCATACAACTGAGTTATCTCGGCCACCCGAGACCTGACGTCTTCAACTGAGAGAACGATACGCCACACAAAATACTAGTTATCATCTGTAGCTGGCCAGCTCGAGGGCTTGCAGTTTTCTTTAAATCGTGAAATCGTAATCTCCCCTCCCCAAGCCCCAAGATATTTCAGCAGGCAGGGGGATCAGTCTAGTCTCTCGCCTTGAACGGCTAGACTAACAAATGTCTCAGTCGTATTATGTCAAATACAAGTGTGTGCTTTCCTGCTTGCTTTCTCGTGTGTGCACTTTATATACATGTGTGTGTGTGAGAGAGAGAGTATATGTGTCAGGTGAGACGTGCTGTTACCTTCCCCAGGGTCGTCAATGCCATGTGACATCAGATCTTTTATACCTTCTTCAGCTTTCAATAAGGCGGGTTTCATGCGCTCCAGGTCTTGAATCACCGACTACAACAAGAAGTGTCATGATGTGTTAAAATTAGTATGTAGACGAGTAATACGCAACAGACATATTACAAAGACATAGATACAGGAAACATCCTTAAAGTGTTCAATATCGTGTAGGTCTGTGGGTGAGGGTACAGATGTTGTGAATGTGCATATATGTACAGCTGCACGTACAGCTGCAGGGTGTGTAGCTTGATGGGTGCTTAGCCCGGTGAGTGTATACAGATGGGTGGTTGTACATTAAGGTGAGTGAGTGCCACGTCAGTGTTAGCTTTTGAAGATGTCGGCTGACCATGTTTTCGTCGATCTCATTGCGCAGTTTGGCGGGGACGGCCGGCACGGGGTCGGCGCTGCTGACCACACGCTTGAGATTGTCTATGTCCTCCAGCAGCTGGTCCAGGCCCTCCACGAACTGCGCGACACCACAACATAATGTAAGCATGTAAGCCATGCACAACAGCTGGTCACACACACACCAGGCACCTACACCTCTAGTGCGACTTTTGAAAGCTAGGTAGTCGAGGGACGGAGGGTGAAAGTTTCGCTCCGGCTACAGATTGTCCGGTACCTCGCACCTTGCTCTACACTTGTACTAAACACTCATGCTACACACCCTTGTACAACAACCTTTCTCGCACTACACGGCCTACTCGTATTTGACCACGCTCATACAACACGCCTTTGAACTACACACCTTGCTCAAACAATACACCATTATATTATACACTTTGCTCATACAACACAGCAGTATACACCTTGCTCATGCCACACACTTTGACATATACAGCCCTTGCTAATTCGATACACCATGTATGTAATAAAGACCTTGTTCATACTATACACTGTGTACTACACACCTTTTAATTGAAGTTGCGGGTTGAAATGTTATGATATACTCTGGGACTTTTCGTAACATAACCTCATACATCTGAGATTCTTGTTGTAGAACTAAGATGATGGGTCTAACCGGTTATTCTGGCCATACACCCACTTCGAACATTAGGTTCCAGAAAATCGTCTTCATGGATAATATAACAGTCATAAAAATTTTGCTCACTTCTTGAGTTAGTTTTCTCTTTTTCTCCGCGAGTTCCCTGCCTCTGGCGCGCGCGTGTGAGCGCAATGTCTCGTAGCGCGTGTTGAGGGCCAGCAGCTTGTTGTGCAGGTCCCCCGCCTCCACCACGCCACACACGTCCATCAGGTCCATCCCCGTTGAGTTCAGGTCGTCGATGAACAGCTTGTGGTCATCGATAATCTGCTGCGTCGTCTGTCATTGAAAAGAAAGTGACCAAATAAAGAATGAAATAGTTTGAAACACTGTAATGTTTCAGACATTGCGACCTCAGCAATTTTCATACCGGAAGTAAAGGAATCTCGCTACACAGTCATAAACAACAGTCCAGCTGCAGGTTGTTTTAAACAGTAGTCCACCTACACATTATCTTTAACAACCCTAGGCTAGCTATACTGTTGTATACAGTGGTCTAGCTACATACTACCATAAGGGCTTAGCTATATACTATCATAAACAGTTGTCTAGCTGCATACTGTCATGAACAGTGGTCTAGCTATAATTATCCTGTCATAAACAGTGTCCTAGCTACATGCTATACTGTTAGAAAAGGTGTTCTAGCTACATGCTATACTGTTAGAAAAGGTGTTCTAGCTACATATTACTATAATGGCTTAGGTATATACTGTCATAAACAGTGGTCTAGCTGTATACTGTCATGAACAGTGGTCTAGCTATAATTATCCTGTCATAAACAGTGTCCTAGCTACATGCTATACTGTTAGAAACAGTGGTCTAGCTACATACTATACTGTTAGAAACAGTGGTCTAGCTACATGCTGTCATAACCGTTGAGACATAATGTGGATGTCCGGACCTTGAGATTGTCGTGCTGTTTCTTAGCTTCCTCCAAACTGTCGCCACCCTGGTTCTGCGCCTTGAGCTCCGCCTCCATCTCCTCCAGCCATGCCTCCACTTCCGACAGGTTTTCGTTCAGCTGCAGGGCCAGCGGCAAGGCCGACTCGAGTTGCTAGAATAAAGCACACTGAACATGTCATATATTGGTCATGTCAGTATATTGGTCATGTCCCTATTAACTGACAAGAGCAGTTGAAAATGGATTGTGTTTGAAAGATGCGATTGTAGTGGACAATAACGAGCGTTCGCGAGACCTAACTGTGGAAAAATTGAAAACTTAAAAACTTGTCTCAGTGTAAATATGGCTGTCTGCGCAGGGTGCCCCACCCCCACATATATATATAAGATAGATTAATAGAAAGTCTGTAAAGTACACACATAAGATGTTTGCTAATTGTTAGCAGCTTGTGACGGTGCAGTGAGCAAAGTCGTTAATAAAATGTCCACATGAAACGTTAGGCTATTTCACTGCTACAAGCACATTGACTTCCTTCCTCGCCTCCTACCCATATCCCCCTCCCGCAGCTTACACCCAAACGGAGCCAGCTAACCCAGTGTAGCACTGTTGTGACCCAGCAGGTTGGCCTTAACTGTCAGCCCAGACCCCCCTGACCTCTAAGTCGTCTAGGAGACGCTAACCCGCTGCCTGTCGGCGCTGTGGTGACTCAGCAGGTCCGCCTGGTTCTCGATGCTGTCCCAGCGACTTTCGATCTCCTCCGTCTTGGTGTTGGCAGTCTCGTGCAGGTGTGCCCTGCCCTTGGCGATGAGCTCTTTCAACGTGTTTTTCCGCTGCGTCAGATCTTCGTGGAACGCCTGGCGAGAAAAAAATGTGATTTCAAGGCCTCACACACACACAACCACCTAACTGGCGTGCAATCCATCGGTTTACCAAGTCCACCTCCTGCAACTGAAATTCCTAGAAATGGGTTATGACGTGAGATACGCATTGACCAGCAGCAGGTGGCTAACAACTACGTTCTACGTCAGTACGCTCTACGTCTCTACGTTCCCAGAGAATAAAGTTAATGACACAATCAATGACTGACAGAGTGCAGCTTGTCTACTCACATTGTGATCGCGCAGCTGTGTTCTCAGTGTTTCTGGGTCCACACTGATCGGTTCGGCGGTGTTGATGTCGTTTTCTGCTTTGTCCAGGTACTTGAGAAATCCCTCCACCTCTGTAACAGTCTGCAACCGCGAGAAAGTAAGAGGATGGAGGAAGCCAATAAGATACGGGCATATAGGCCAGACAGTGTACAGGACAGAGTGTACAGGACAGCGGCAACAGAACAGAGAGCAAAGACAGTGTGAACACCACAGCGTGCAGTGAACAAGTGTTTCAGACAAGGTGCACAGTTGCACTGGCCGTATTCAGGTGGCGCTTTAAGTTTCAAACTGATCATCATCCACCCAAATGTAAAATTTAAATCGCGTACCCAAAACATTTAAACAGGGCCGTATTGATAATGAGAGAATTTAAATTTTAGAATAAATCAAATATAAAATAATTTGTGAGAACTGTACAATGCATGCGTTAGAACAGTGGACCGCGGACCACTTTACTTAAGTAAAAAATATGGCGGACCATCAAGGCCTAAAAATCACTCTGTACAAACTTAAATTGCCGCATTTGTTTCATTACAATTCAAAATTAAATGTCCTTCTGTGACAGTAGTATAGTAATAAGTTGACATAAAAGTACGTACCGCGTTCTTTGTAATTAAAATGTTAATGCGAGGGATGCATCATTTTAAACATCACTTTGCTGACATATGACGACTGTCAGCCACGGACCACCTGACTTATGTTCGCGGACCACACTTTGAGAACAACTGAATAAGAATCCACAAGTCCCCGTGGTTAGACACGTACTCATGTACAGCCACAACAACAACATACCTCGAAGGATACTTCTTTGACAAGCAGCTCTGTCAGTTCGTTCCATTTGCCCTCCATGTCAGCGAGGGTCTCCTGCACCGCGTACTTGTCCGTCACGCGATCGTCGTTCATCAGGTTTTGACTGATTCTGCGCAAGTCCTTCAGTTCCTCCGCTCTCTCCTCCTTACTCTCCAGCAGCCTGTGCACTTTGGCCCAGAGCGCCTTGCCAGGCGAGGCGCGTGCCGAGGACTTGACGTCTCTGAGAGCCTCGCCCAGCCAGTGAACCACGTCAGACGCTCGGCCGTCGAACACCTGAAGCCCCGTCGCCACCTCCTCCAGCTCACGTGTCCTGCACTCCGCGAAGCGTTGCACGGCGCCCAGCCTCTCGCTGACTTGCGCCAGTCTGTGGGTCGCGCCAGATACTCCTCCTGTCTCGCCAGCTAGTCGCTCCAGCAGCGCCTTGTTGCTGCTGATATCGGCGTTCATCAGGCGCTGCTCTTGCAGCTGGTCAGCCAGCCTCTCCTTGTCCAAGCTGATGGCGCCCACGCTCTTTAGCTGGTGCTCAGCCCGCTGCACCATGTCCAGCACGGCGTCCAGGCGCGTGGCGGCGTTGTGCTGGTGCGACAGGGAGAGGTCCAGCTGCTCCTCCCGCGCGCCTATCTGTTGCAGCAGCGCGCTGTGCTGCTCTGCGCGATCCTCCATCACGCTGTGCACATCGTCCAGCAGCCACGTCAGCCCCGCCTCCTTCAGGCCTTCCATCAGGCGCTCCCCCGCCGCCGTCAGCTCCTTCAACCGCCGCTCGTGTCCTATCAGCTCCGACTTGATGGTCCGCACGGCCTCCAGGTCCTGCTGGTCCTTACCGGGGATTTTGCCGAGTTCATGGCTCGTCACCTTCGCTACTTGTTCCTCAAGTTTAGGATAGACATCATCAAGTCTGTCATTAAGCTCATCAAAGGATTTTTTGTTTTTAACGATGGAAGCCAGGCGATCTATGTGTCTGGAACACTCACGGGAGACGTCTTTGTATTTGGCCTCAATGGATTCCAACTCCTCGTCCAAGATTCCGATCTCCGCCTCCTCCCTGATGGTGGGCAAGATCTGAAGCCGCGTCCGGTACGCCGCTACATCGCGCTCGAACTCCTATAACAACAGAGAAAAGCTTGAGGTGGAGCGGGACCTCGACACCCAGAACACTTACTGACCTCGTGCATAAGCTTGTTGCAAGCTGACACACAGGTCAATCATGCACATCGCTCATTGAACACTTTGCACTGACAGCTAGTTGCGCAGGAAAACAAAAACTAAAAGAACGGAGTGGACAGAAGGAGTGGGGGTGGGAGGAAGAAAGAGAGATATCGGTAAGTGAAGACTTTAGATGATTACAGACCACTACTTTATTGGCATGTCATACATCTGCTTACAGGTGTGCTCATAATCAGGATTTCAAAACGGTTGCGTGAGAAGGAAGAAAATAAAAGGAAGGTAAAGGAAGGTAATTATTTTTCTTTACCTGACTTTGTTCTTTGAATTCGTCTGCAGTCTTCGTTAGCTTCGTCATGTCTTCTTCTTTTGTCTTCACTTCCTCAACAAAGTCCTGCAAAACAGTGGAAGACAGTCTGCAGGAAAATATTTCACGCCATGTTCTTTATTACTTTCTGATGGCTGACTACTAGTTTGTTACATTCAGCATAGTTTTCCACGCAAAATGCAGAAAGCGAAGACCATTTCAGTTAATATTCTACTGCTCCACACACATAAAGTGCAGTCCAGCTGGAGACCACCTCGGTTAACTACTGCTCCCCATACACAAAGTGCAGTCAGTCCAGGGGATGACCATCTCGGTTGACACTGCTGCTCCACACGCACAGAATGCAAGCAATCATTCGATCATCTCGGTTAATTTTCTACTGCCAAATAAAAAAAGGCGACAATCAAAGACCTCGGACCAACGGACAGATACAAATTAAGGGTTAACCTTCAACACGGCAATCTGAGACACAAGCAAGAGCAGGGTTACCTTGAAGACGACCAGTTGTTCCTCTAGGGAGCTGTGTGATGCCTGCAGGTCCTGCGTGTGCTCGATGGCGGAGTCCAGCCATTGGTCCGTCTCGTCTAGCCGGAAGTAAAATTCTTCCAGTCCCTCGTTGATGCGGACCATTTTGTTTTCTCGGCTTTCAGCTTCATTTAAGGCCTAAACCACCACAGACCAACAACAGGGTTAGCCCTGTCACAACACTGATTGATAGCAGAGGTGTTGGCACTGACACGTCACGTTACTGCAGGATCATCATCGTCGTCGTCGTCGTCGTCGTCGTCGTCATTATCATCGTGATGGCATTACTAGAGCTGTCCATTTAGCTTACTCAATTGTTTATAACGGTTGATACAAACGATGGAATATCTAATTTTCCGACGATGTCATTTGAAAAAGTGAAAGCTGTTCAGTTTGGGGCTGGGAGAATGAGACACAGGCAGACACAGGGTGGGCGTTGGTAGCTGTGAAGTGCGACAGACGGTTACAGGTGAAGTTGCAGGGAACACGAGCAGCAGAGGACAGCAAGCGACATGTGGTGAGTACAGGCGACAGCAGACCGTTGAGAGATATAGAGGGCAGGGTGTTGATGCATGGCGAGAAAAGAATAACAGTGAGAGAAAGTAACAAAGCTAATGACACAGACTTGATATAATCCTACACAGATGACAATAAATAAAGCTAGGCATATGACAGAGAAATAATCAGGGTTGTCCATGGGACATATTTTTCTATCCCATCCCATCCCGTCCCATGGCAATTTATGCCTGTCCCATCCCGTCGCATCCCACGGGACGTTTCCCATGGTATTCCCATGGTATTAACAATCCTATGGACAACACTGAAAACCACTTTTCGGCTTTTGTTCTATAATTCCTGCTACTTCACATACAATAGATGATTCAGAGGAAAGATTTAAATCCTTGATGAATGAAATAACAGTAAATTTATTTTGCAATATCAAGTATCGACTACCATGGGAAATACAAGTGTGTGCTGTCCCGTCCCATCCCATCCCATGGGACGTTTCCCATGGGATTCCCATGGGATTCCCATTCCTATGGACAACACTGGAAATAATACATCTAGACAAGTAAGAGATAATTGATAAAAGTAAACAACTGAGAGATAAATGACAAATCCAGACAAAGGAGAGGTCAGTTGTCAGGTCAGAAAGTACACGACACTAACGTTGCCAAAGCGCAGCTTGAGGTCAGCAGCGTTGTACTTGAGCTTCTGTAGCTGCTGTGACGTGTCGCTCTTGTGCTGCCCCCCAGCGGCAATCAGCTCCTCCGCCTGCTGGATGGACGCGCGGACCTCTCCCTCCTTCTGGCTCACCTCTCGCCGCACACCCTACACCACACACACATGTATAAAACACACATATGTATAACACACACACACATGTATAACACACACACACATGTATAACACACACACACACAGAGTTACCAGGACGCACAGACAGATGCCTGCTTGACACTGCACTGCTTTTATTTCATTACTGACTGTTGTATGGACACCTGCACTCTCCTGTTGAATGGCGCCAGTCTGTGACGTGCATGCTGCTGACGTCACAAGCCCCTTCTCCTATCGAGGGCTTACCTAGTTAACCACACTATCCAGAGAGCTACGTTGGCACCTACACAGCTACCTGACGACCTGTACAGTTACCTGCTGTTCTTGTTAATCTCCGAGGGCCAGGTGCCAGCACGTCACTAGCCAGGTAGACAATGCAAGCAGTCAACTAACCCATGTGTGGGGGGTACACGTTACTTTGGAGCGATTGGGTGACGTTTAGTGCTAGATGCAATATCCCTAGAAAAGCGTGAGCAACACGTTGTTTTTGAGATGCACGCCTACAAAACTCTAATGTACTTGAAGAGGTGAAAAAAAACCCACACGCAGACATCAACATTGGCACACAGAAATGTTTACATTCAAGACCTCAGCCAATGGGGGGGGGGAGGGCTAGGACCATATGTCAATTAAGCCTACCTGTGTACAAACGTGATGTCACGATCTGGACGTCTGTCTGTGCACTGTGATGTTTGTAGGTGTGTATCTTGCGAACGTGTATGTGTGTGTGTGTGTGATGGAGGGGTTATTCATCCAGATTTTGGAAATAGTATCCAGCAATCATAGCAGACCATTCGCACCCTACTAGTCGCTAGTTTTAGCACAATAAGTGATGACTTCCCGTCAGATATCCAGTTATAACCTCTAAGGACGTATTGTTCACCTGGTATCAGGTTATCTTGTAAGGTGCCTCGAGTGCAGGTAAGTAAATTAACACGACGGAGGTGCTGTCTCTCAAACATTCGAATCTTTCACCTTTCGCACCAGCGAGCATCAACTAGGCTCTTACAGGGAATCTGTAAGTTGTTTCCCCACGCACTTGAGTTTTCTCTCTCTTTGCTGTCTCGCCTCTATCCGTTCTTTCCATAGTCTCATCTAATCGCTCTCTCGCCTCTGTCTACCTGCTCTCCTACCTGTGTCTCATCTATCTGCTCTTTCAGTCGCTGCAGGCGCTGGCTGGGCCTGGCTTGGCGGGCCATGGCCCGCTCTACGT
>SRHC01002230.1:4227-43949 GCA_004794325.1 Pomacea maculata
GGGGGGGGGGGGGGGGGGGTTACAGGTTTAGCGGGGCGGAAAATATCGGCGGGATGAGACCGGTCAGGTGAGAAAGACGTTTTATTTCCAGGTTAGTCGGCAGTGCCTTTGATCTCTACCCCACCTTGTGTCCGGGCAGTACTTGGAGACGACTGGCCGCTAGCAGTGTGCACCGCGTGTACTTCTACCTTCCCTCGCACTGGCGATACCACTCGCCTCCGTCCGGACGGTAAACTTCGGCCTTTAATGTCTGACAAACTTTTCAGGCAATGTTCTCATCTACTATAAACTTCTTTGCCTTCGAACTTCATGGCGAATAATAAAAGGTAAATTTATTGATGGAAACTGGTTTGTCACAGTGCTAAAGGCAGGAGACACGCATTTGAGAAAGCAAGCACGCGAATGTCGATTTATAGTATGAAGTAAGTGTGGCTTTTTGTTATGTCTATAGGAGCCTATAGATGAGGCAAGGAACACAAACAGTATCTGGTATCTGACAATGTTGATTAAGAGGAAAAACGAAGGTATAGGTATATAATCTAGATGCGAAATTTATTCACAAAACAAAATTCTGTTCAGTTTAAGTAGCATCTTATTAATGTAGACAAGAAAATATCGTACAAAAATTGGAAAGCACCACACAAATTGAACCTTCTTTCATATAATTCATTGACTCAGTATGTCTGCTGTATGCTTCAACGGACGAATGAAATGAGTTTATCTAGCTGATGATATTAAGTAGGGTTTACATTTGGTGTAGGGCATCCTGAAAAAGCATTCGAGGGCTTATGTCATAGACGCTCACATGCGCGGTCAACATTCACATCGCCGGGGACTGATGTTCCACTGAAGCACACTTCTTGAGGCTAATTTCCCGCTGGGATTAATAAAACTGTCATTGTCATTATCAGTGTCAAACAATGCTCGTCAAGGTGGACAGATAAGATTTCGATAGACAAGGATTACACAGAAAAAGAGAGAAAGATATTCCGATATCCGAGACCCGATATTCTTCTTTGTCGATTCAGGGAGTGGGGAACCCTCCTTCAAGGGCCATTTTGTTATTCATAACATCATTCGCGGACCATAAAAAATTATTTACTTTAACATTATGTATCCACTTGCATACGCGTATGTCTTTTTTTTTTATAAGCACAATATAAATATATGACATTTATCACATTGATTATTACATGTCCATTTTCATTCTCAGGACACATTCATTCAGTATAAAAGGGGGGGGGGGAGAGTAGAGAGGAAAGATGTGGAGAAGGAGTGAAAGATAGAACTAGTGAGAACATCCCAGCTTCCACTAATTGTGCTTATATTAATAATTTTTTATATGGTTTCCACAGAACTTCAAATAGGTCTAATTTATTACCTAAAATACTATGGTATCTTTCTATATTGTATCTGTATTTTACAATCTTCAAGAAGCATGTATATAGAGGGTATATCGTTTTTCCATTTGCATACATAAATGTAATATTTTGCTAACAAGATAATGAGGTCTAACATTTTGTCCGTACAAATGTTGTCCTGTACACCAAATAAAATACGTGTATGTCTTGTCATGTACTCATACAGCTCGTAAATGGAGGTTCCTTGCTCGTCCCTCAACATTTATGTTGTTGTTGTTGTTGTTGTTGTTGTTGTTAGTGGTGGTGGTGGTGGTGGTGGTGGTGGTGGTGGTGGTGGTGGTGGTGGTGATGACTGATGATGGATGATGATGGTGGATGGATGATGATGGAGGATGGATGATGATTGATTGATTAATGATTGATGACTGATGATGGATGATGATGGTGGATGGATGATGATGGAGGATGGATGATGATTGATTGATTGATGATTGATGATTGATGATGATGATGATGATGATTCACTTAACATACATTTATGTTGCTGTGAAAAAAAAAGCTTTAAGATTTACTGAAATCTGTTGTTGCCATGGTGGGACGGATCAACTGATTTTGCGGGCCGTGTACGGTCAACGCCTAAACCTTCCCCACTCCTGATACCAACGTGCTTTTACGACATTCAGCTCTAAGAGACATTTTAGTCTTGACTCTTAATTCGAAGTAAGCATCCAAAGCACCAGGAAATGGTATATCTCAAGATTGGTGTCCCCTTTGCTGAAACCTGGAGAAGGGCTAATGTTCGTGAGGTTGTGAACGACTAGGGGGGGCAGCGAAAGTTTCCAAGTGGCAGGCAACCAAGAGCTTAGCAAACTGAGCCAAGTGTCGGATTACTGCACAGCTACGGCAACCTCGGGGAATGGGGCTTGAATCTCGGCAACACTTGGCAGATCTCACTAATAAACAAATATTGAAGATTGAAATACTAATAAACAGAGTGGCAGTTGGTCATGCAAGGGTTTGAACAAGGACACATTTTTGAATTGTCCCCACTCTGTCGTCTGCTTATCGGATTAAAAATAATCTTGTGTTTCGTTGTTTTTCCTAATCGAAAGGGACACAGACACTTCCCTGTTCTTTCCTGCAAAGTTGGTGTCGATCTCGTTAACATGCAGCTACAGTACTGAAATATTACTAAATTATAGTAATGCTATAATTTTTAATACATTGTAGAGATTATAATACGAAGGACCACTCATGGAAAACTATTGACGTGTGACATAAATATAAATAGTTTGATATTGTAGGTAATATAATTGGATACTAGGGGGAAAACTACAGATTGAAAAAAGTAAAAAAAAGTTGATGATGATGATGATGATCACACAAATACACACACTTTGTGTTCATTGTCAAAACAAGATTTATGGACTGTGCCCATCAAGGGTGGCGTATGATTATTATGCATTTATATAACCCACGAAATGCGGACGAACTTACTGTTTAACTATTTTGTAATCGTTCTTGTTTGTGTGGGACATGGAGAACCACAGTTGATTGTTCCAATCTTTTCCCGGCTTAAAGATAAAATAAAACTAGAGCTATAGCCTCCGCTTCACCTGCAGCTACAAATCCAACTACCAGCAATAAAATACAAATACTCCGTGCTGTGCGCTCACCTTGACCTAAGACCTCACCTGTAAGGTAGAGTGCACTGGGGGAAATAAAAATTTTAATGGTAAACAATGCAATTGTTGTGGCGACTTCGCGGTCAGAGTCCTCTAAAACTTAGTGTCAAGCCGGAGCTTGAAGGATGAATTGTGAGCTGCCATCACTCATGTTTAAATATTCTTCGTTGCTATTTGCTTTCTCGTTAAAATTGAGCAAAACGCAATTGTTGAACTGCAGTTTGGATGCATTGTGTGGATTGAGAAATGTGATTGGCATTGATGTTTTCTTTTTTTTAGATGACTGAGGAGAGTCAGCTAGTTGTGACCACGAGATTCTCATTTTTATGTGTATTATGCAAGATGAAAGAAGAAAGAGAAAAGGAATACTTTAAAGCACAGCAGAACAGTGCACCAGATCGTAAAACACAAGTTGTAGGTGTCCACCTGTAGGACCCACGTGCTCTCACTAGACAACATTAAGTTTCACACCTGTCTCATCAACTACATTTTTTTCTCAAATTAAAGCAGATTGAATACTTAATTCCTTTGAGCATCTGCTAGGTAATATAGTTCATTGTTATACTTACTAAACATTAATCCGAGAGGACGGCTCACCTGCCCGATTTCTTACACACTGTTTTATCAGACAAGGTCTCTTATTTAAATAACAATGCCGCGAAAAATGTGTGTCCTGGTGCAACTTAATGGCTTGGCCCACCAGGTAGAGGCTTCCTTTTCTTGTTCAGTTTCTTTCAGCTCCACAAAGGCAAGAGTGTGTAACTGATATAGGTCCATTTTATTTACACCTATCTCGCTCGAAACGCCGAGAAGCTTTGTGTCCGAGGAAAACAAACAACCTCAACCTGTGCTTCGGGAATTCTCGTGATCAACCTCAGGTCAATTTGAAAAAGCTTTGGAGATTTAAACTAACATCGAAAACCGATATTGCAGTAGTCCAGGGGTGGGCAAAGTTTTGTTTTTTTTTTTTTTTTTTGGCGGGTCGGTCTCAAAACTCTCAGCAATGTGGCGGGCCGGTAAAAAACCAAAACCCAGTCCATGTGACTACACAACAAACCTATGATAATGGAATGAACAACAAATGAGAATACAAAGGCGTTCACTTACCGAATTTTATTGTGTAAAGTGAATCTGTTTGAAATCGCTCACAATAAGACTTCAAGACCAGCCGTTCCTTTGAAGGTAGCCGCCCCCACCACCCCCCCCCCCCGGTGCTCTCTAACGACATGTCAGCCGTGTTATTTGTTATCTTTGTACTTTGTCTGTGTTATAATATTACGATTTCTACCCATGTTGTACTTGACAAAAAAAAATCAATCAAACTAATCTAGGCTGAATAAAAAAAAAAATAAATAAAATTCAAACAAGTGAACTTCACATTTGGCGGACGGACCGGTCCAAAACAGAGTCGAATAAAGTTTTATTAGTAGGGATGATGGTGATGACGATGATGATGTCTGTAAAAAGCGTAGATATTGCACATTGTTACATTTAATGTACTTACTCAAAATGTAGTTTAATTCTAACGAAGAACAAAAGAAATAAATCACAGAACATTATCCGAAAATCAACATTTGACGACTAAAGCGAAATGCAGACATTTCCAGAAGACAGGATTATAAACCTTAAAAAATATTTATATAAACTACACAAACAACAATCTTTTGTATCGAAATTGAGATGACACTGAAAGAAAGAGTCAACCATCTTGTGGTTTGTAGTTCTTAACAGTCTTGCACAACGGATAAACTGAATTTTCAACCAAGTCTGGTGTGGTGAAGAAAGAAAGAAAGAAAGAAAGAAAGAAAGAAAGAAAGAAAAAAGAAAGAACTCAAAAGATAAATTTACCAGTGGCTTTGCGGCAAAATTTGTTGTTGGGAGAAATATATGAAATATGGAGATAGAAAGTACACTGTCAGAAGCTACTCAGCTTTTTTGTGTCACTGTCGGCAACTCTCGAATAGCCAATCCAATAAATAATAAAACCTTTTTACCTGACACAATGAAAGGTACATAAAATTTTAATATGATCTACACACAAATCTCGCAAACTGAACAGGTATCCTGAAAAACCACTGCCACACCCAGGGCATCGGTCAATGTCTAAAGAAAGCCTCGAAATCGAGAAAAACTGGAGGACGTTTGGTGTTATGGTCTGTCTGTTTTAATGTGCATTGCTAATGTTCATATGCAGTGGACCACGTACAAGTTTACTGCTAATAAAATTTATGTGCATTATGTTATTTACTATATTTTGTTCTCACAAACACACGCATTCTTCATATGTCTCTCTTTCTACCTATCTAAATTCTCTCTTGCAGCATGTCACCTGTCTCAACACTGTGGTTTTCAGTTGTATATCCGGAAGTTGAAGATAGGAACAACTGACTGAACGATATTTTTACAAAATATGAAGAGTCCAGTCCACGTCGGTGACTTTTCCCCCTACAGAAGCCGAGATAGATCAAACCTGTTTGGTTTTTGTTCTTTTTTTGTTTTTGTTTTGTTTTTTGTTTGTTTGTTGTTGTTTTTTTGTTTTTTTGTTTTTTTGTTTATTCTTTAATCTCTTCCTAACAGAGGACAATGGCTATTCTCACGTTGCAGTGTTTTCAACGTTTGAAGAAAATAACGAAAAAGCCACAGTATCGGATTTATAACCAAATTAAAACAACCTAAACACCTCCATACTTCCCGATGTAAATCTTATTTTCCTGACAGCGAATATCGAAAATAATTTTTTAAAGATTTCATATAAACCCTATTGGAAGAACTTTTACAGACTTACCCACAAGACTGATGTCTGCTTCCACAGCCAAGAGAAGGAAGCCGTCGTAGTGCAGCGATGTTATACCTGGTAACAGTCTTGCCGAAATTCTCCTACAAGGAAGGTGGATTAAGAAGGAACGAACAGGTGAAAATATCAGGTGAGCCGTCGACACGCAACTCAATCATATGGCGTTCAACAGAGGACAGACCATTCTGATAAATAGTTCTGCTGCTTCATCGCCTCATGCATCAGCGAAGATCAACGGACTATTTTCTGATGACTTATGAAGACACCTGTCATCAAGACTGTTCTTATACAACAAAGACCGAAAAGGCATGTCCGCAAAAGGACATCTCCAACACAAGGCAGCGACTTGCTTGTATAATCCAAGAACAGGGTATAATTTTATGGGCAGTAACTTAGGGGAGAACAGGTGAACCTGCACAATAATGTCACAAGCAGTACAAAAACAGCATTCACCAGTGGAGGTCATGAAACTATCAGTTGATGTTATCTGGTTCCTCTTTGCATTCTCATTAGTGCTGTTGTTTATTCTTTCTTAGCTCGTATGGTATTCGTGTGTTTTCCTGTCCGTCCCTCGTATACTATCTGTGTCTTGGTCTTGGTGTCAGAAGCTAAGAGCATGCTCCTTAGTGTGAGTATGCGCTTTACAAATTTCGCATTTATTATCATCAACCCAGGACAGCTCACCCTCACTGTCAATGGTTACTAACCTAATATTTTACGACTTCGGCACCCAGTTGAAAATACACTGAATGAATGCAAATGAATGCAATGGAAATAATGCTCGAACGTTAACTTTGCTGTTTGGAAGATTTAAAGATGTCAAAGCAATTGTAGAAGCCGTGAGTTATTCAAAGTTGACAATCCACGGTTGACACAAAGTCTGCACCTTAAGTACGTGGAAGCTTAGGCCCAGAAAAACCTCGTACAGCAGTTATTCCTACCATGTGCAAGTTACATAAACCTTTTATATCGTACTAATGTAAGGCATAAAAAGGTCGAAAGATACAATAACTAACATGTGGGCAGCCTCAGGCAATCGTTTTGTTGTGTTTTGAAAGAACGCCGATTTGTCTGGCTGAGTGAGTTGTTAAGCCACCCGTGCCGTGACACACACATACACATACACATACACGCATGCACGTATGTATTATTTACCGTAAAATACACGACAAAACACTATCCAATCAATAAATAGAAGAACACAAAACTGACTGCAAACCACATTTGTAAACAGCAAAAACTTAACAATACTACTCCGACCACAAGCGTGTATTGCCTGTCAATGACTATCACAAGAGGTATTTTCAGGCATCAATATCATAATATATCATCATATCAGAACTCTGATATCTTGTGATCACCAACACTGATCTAACAGGCTGAGAGGATCGGCTCTTGTTTGTTTTTCTGGTCGTGCTTCAATTTGGATAAAGGTGTTGGACCTCCATGTTCACATGTTCTTCTGCTGCACTTTCACTTTCTTACTCTTCTGGTTTGCAGCAGGACAGTACAAAAATTATAAGTTACTTTGAAATGCGAACCGTTTGGATGTATTGGCTGGATTCCACTCCGCTATGATTCACTCGCTTCGACAGGTCAACGTTATTCCACGTCAACATGTAAAGATAACAGACACCTGAAATCGTTTGTGCCATCTGCGGTCCAGCTGTTCAACCTCAGATGAAGTGTCAGCATGTGTGTGTGTGATTTTGCAGGTGCGCACAGTGAATAAACTGAAGTGATGATAACCCTTTTACACTTTTATGTGATAACATTTCTTCATATTACCAGTATCTTCCCAATATTCTCCTGATGTCACTACCATTATTCTCTGGTGTCGTTACCGTTAATTCTACAGTTATCACCCTTTATTGCCGGAACTCGGCGAGTCCTCGTGTTGATTGATCATCGCTTCTTTGTGCGAGAAACAAAAAGTAAGGAAAGCTTCACTCTTTTTTTGCTCAATACCTCAACATGTATTGAAGAGAGGATTTGTATTAAACTCAGGTAAACGTTATTCCATGTCAATATGTAAAAATAACAGACACCTGAAATCGTTTGTGCCATCTGCGGTCCAGCTGCTCAACCTCAGATGAAGTGTCAGTGGTGTGTGTTGTTGTTGTTGTTGTTGGTGTTCTTGTTGTAGGTGTGCACATGCTTATTCTTGATGCAAGTTTGTACTTTGCTTTATAATATATATTTTATTGTCACTTGCTTTCTTTCACGTGCTAATGTATATCTTTTAGTTTTAACTTGTACTGTTACTAGAGAATCTTCTCATGTCAAATTGCCCACTGGGACAAATAAAGTTGATCATTGTTATTGTCATTCTTCCTTCTACAGAGTTGTTACTAGTTTGTTAACTTGTTCTACGTCTTTGTTACTTTTTGTGATTTTGTTCAGCGCGTCTGAGATATTGCTGAGATATTGCGCTTTATGAATTCTCACTTTTTTCTGGGTACAGATATACACACAAAATTATATACACCAAAGTCACATAACAAGCGCAATTTTTTTGATATTAATAAATTCCATGTAGTGTATTGCAGGAAAGAAAGACACGCATACAGACAGAAAATCAGAAAGACAAAGAAAAAAAAAAAAGGAAAAAAGACGGAAAAACAGAAGGCCAGAGAGAAAGCGCAAAGAAAGACTGACAGAAAATCCAAAGAAAAAAGAAAGAAAACAGAAAATGAGGGGAGAAAAGGGAAGGTGAAAAAATTCTTTTTTATGCTAAAATCTTTTTTGAAGAAAAAAGTTTTTTGTTGCTGAGCTGGAAATATTAAGACATTTTTCTGGCTTTAGAAGAAATTATTTACTGAAAATGTGAAATGACAGAGAGCGTTCATTGCCATACCTTATAGAGACGATGTTCGAGGTTCCTGGGTGTCTGTACCTGGGTACTGGCTGTGTGTCGAAAAGTTTGACTTGTGAATGCACCCAGAGAGAGCGAGGCTGACACCACCCTTTGTTTCCCCTCGCGCAACTAATGCGCATGCGCAGCGCAGCCGTAAGCGCGTAAGTCTTTGCATACGGTGTTCTACACGTAACAAAAGTGCGAAATCTCACTAAGTCTTGCTCCTGACCCATAGCACATTATTTTTGAAAAACATACTATTTAAATAGATTGAGAAGACTATCATGGGCTCACCATGGAGTCTTTTTAAACGCGAAAACACAAACAGTTCCCAGCGAACACGCAAGATTCAGCCAAGCTTGGTCCAAGCTTGGCTGAATCTTGCGTGTTTGCTCTTTTGGGCCTCTCAACCAGACCACGCGACAGGCTGAATTTCAACTTGGTTATATATTTATTTGTCAAGAAAAATCGTTTTTTATGGATCCATTGGCATTGTCTCTGGACTTGTCGAATGACTCCTAAATGTTTTGTCTGCATGTGGGCTCGCGAATGCAAATCTGCTGAGTCCTGAGACAGACCACGACAATCATGAATACTAATATGCAAACCTATGTTTATTGTTTAAATTTTGAGTTACAAAAATGGAGTTAAGCCTAAATGCATAATTAATCCAGTTACATACATTTGTTGATAAATACTTCTCTCGTGGGAGGAGATGTGAAGGGGGGGCGCAGTACTTGTATCTCGCCTAGAGTGCAGCGCAACCTTGAACCGGAACCTGGTGAGGTACATGCCTGTGACCTCACATAGTTGTACAATAATAACAAAATAATTAGACCATGGTCTTATGCAATTACTCGGCAAGTTCCCAGAGCAAAGTTCGATTCAGTAGATCACCATGAAAAACAAAGTTATAGATACACTGATTTCATTTCTGAAAAAAATGTTTTAAATTCCTTATTAACCATGACTTTGTCCACAGGAACAGCACTAGCAAAAACTGTGACAGCATCACCTGGGCTATTTAGCTTTTGTAATAATTTACAAGAGGTAATATCCCTCCAGGAAGTAATCCTTACCCAAATATCATTACCAATCGCAGGCTTTACATTGTCACCAATATTTCAAAAATTTAGAACTAATCCTAAACTAAGATGCATGGAGGAGGAGGACGACGACGACGAGGAGACTGGAGTTGAGAGACTTCGCATCAAGGTGGGGTTCGTTCAGCGGCTGTATGTGGCATTGCAGTCATCGAAGACACCCCGTGTACGTCCCTGGACCTGGACACAACTGTACAACTGGTGTTCCTAACTTATCAAATAGATTGATTTGAACATCAGGGGTAAAAATAACTTTCTGCATTTACTTACAAATACAAACAAAGCTCTAAAAGCTGTATCCTACAATGTTTTTTGAACTGCCACGTGATCAGTGTGAATTAACTAGACTGCGGCTCAAGATCAACGGCTTTAACGAATGTAGCTACCTAGCGGCGATTGTGGTAGAAGGATGCTACGAAAAATATGTTTTTAAATGTCGGACGTCTTCTGAAGATGCTTAAAGGCTTTGCTATAATGCAGATTTATAGCCTGCCATGCAGAGTGCGCCTTTACACTCAACTACTAAACATCAGCAACATATTGTAAACATTTATATCACTCGATCTGTCGATGGAACATCAAAGAGGGAGAACAGAAATGAAAGCCACATTAAAAATATTGACAGGTACTTAATGGATGCCCTGCTGCCATCGTGCTGCTGTTGCTGCGCCACATTATAAACAGTGAGCTGTCCCTATTGCAATCCTGATGCAGCTTTCTGTCGTACGATTGCCATCTGTGGAAAATGTTGCTCCCAGCAACTTGAAAAAAATAGTCACACACACATTCCAGCTACCTGAAACTGTTAGTCAGCTTCTTGTTCGTTTATATACATATCTGCTTTGCTCTTAGGGCATCTCACATTTTTTAATATCTAAGAAGATTTTTAGCAGTAATGACGAGGGTGACACTCTTGACGGACATCCCACATCCACATATTGTTCAGCGTGAGAACAAGGGTGTTTCTGGGATTGTCAAACCCGTCCTCAGTCTGCCATCAACACCCCAGCGCTGGAAAAAAATGTTAGACACAATGGACAGCTGACTATACATCTAGACCGACTATGTGCTCCATTACAACTAATTAACCTCAAAGACAGATTACCGGGTGTAATGCCCCTGCTTCTAAACTATAGGTTTCACGCTCGGCCCAGTGTGAATTTCCACTTGAGAAATATATCTCTGGCAAAGTAATGGATAAAATATTTAACAACAGTCCTTCCTTTCGTGATATGCGGCTTTCTCTAGATGAAGCTTTTATTTATTGAGAATTTGTGAACATTTAACCTGCCTGTCTTGAACGAAATACTTGCCTGTGAACTTGTTAAACTTTGCCGCTCTCGGAAATCGGAAAAAAAAGTTGTTTAACCGATCCTGGCCGTGGTTCGTTTATAGGCTGGAGGTAGGTAGGGTTTATAGCAGAGGATCGGAAATATAAACTTGCATGAATATCAGTGTTGCATAAAGGTGTGCTGATTCAATATCAGTGTGTCGGTGTGTGCAGTAGGGCATACCACATGGATTGCTAGTTAAAAATTTCACATAATTTTTACATGCCGGATGACTTTCAAGGAATATTAAATGTAAAGAACCCTTCCCAGAGAGGCTAACCTTTTGTCTTCATGGGTGTGGGTTGAACTTTTGGCCATCATCTGTCACATTTACTCCGTAGATTATGACTCTCATATGCTTATGCATCACTTGTATATTCAAGGAATTATGGTGAATGAAGGAAGCATATTGTGGAACTTGTTCAGCTGACATATGATTGTATTGACTACTTTTCTGGACAGCAATGTTATGATGTCACAGAAATAAAATGTTATTTTAAAAAAAACTTTGCAGCTCTCTAAAGGAAGGAAATAAAATCTAAACACATTCCATCCGAAATAGTGATGATATCTTCAGATGGCAGCTACCCATACCACATTGTATACCAGTATGTGTGAGATTAAAAACACATTGACAATTCTTTTGCACTTATTCACTCGGATGAGGCTTTACAAGATCTTAATAATGCTACCAATGACATGCAGATTGAATGATTTTTCAGGGTGCTAGTGATATAACCCTACCCCAAATATCACCCTTTACGATCGTCAGCCAGACAGACGAATTTCGTTCGTCCGTTGAAACACGCAACAGATCATGTATTGAATTATAAAGTAATGATATTAATATATAAAATTATTTTGTTAATGCTTAAAATAAAATGATGATATAATATAATTAAGTATTTGTCAGTGCTCAAGCAAAATATAGAATCGCAAGAAATTCGGGGTCTGAAGAGTTACGACGATGCTCCAGATGAAAATGACATGACTATTAGAATAAATGTAGATTTGTGTACATGAAAAAATAAAAGATCCGCTGAAAAAAGCCATAATACATCAATATAGTAGTATGGAAGATGACACGCATACGCACTCACACAGGACAGGTACAGGGTGGCGATGGGGGGTAGTTACTGGCCGGGTGACAACCCCGTGACCGAAGGAAAGCTGGAGGGGGTCGACATGCCACAGTATGTAGGTGCGCAGGTGTGTTTGGAGGGAAGTGGGGGTCAGAAAGTGAGGAGACAGCGCTGAGGTGGGAGCACGTTTCACCGAGAGCGCGAGTGTGTGGCGAAAAAGTTTTCGCCTGAGCCAGAACTATCGACTGACGTGGGAGTAAAAGAAATTAGAACCCATGAAAGTAGATGTTGCTTGTGGACACACACACACAAATCCCTGTCAATTCAGAAATCAACAACTGTGTTTGTACGTATCATAATTTCTCTCGATGATCATATTGCCTTATTTTAAGTAATGTTACACAGTGTTTTTATATTGTAGCACTCTAGTAGTGTACGAAGTATCATGTCTTTGCCGCGGGGGTTGTAGATTTGCATCTGTATTCTAGAATGTTCAGCACGGCAGAAATATAACAAGGTAGCATGTCTTTGTTGCGACAAAGTAGAATAGAATTTCTTTGTTCCTTTGCATCTGGACTCTAGAATGTTCTGCAATGTTCAACACTGTGATAATGTTCAAAGTAAAATGTCTTTGTTGCGACAAAGTAGAATGTCTCTGTTGCGAGGGAGGTCTAGAATGTTCGAGGGTAGGGAGAATAAATAGTAGGACTGACAGTGGGATGGGAGCTTTGTGAATTTGAGAGAGAGAGCAGTTAGGCCAGGCTGAGCAAAACTGAATAAAACATTTCAGTGCGGAATTCAATCTCTGTGTTATTTCTGGTACGACAGCCCACTCTACGTAGCCATTTCACATGTTGGTTACAATATCTTCAACTTAGACGGGGGGTAGATATATAAAAAGCATGACTTTTGCTTATTGTGTTTCCCTCATAAATAAAGATTTTTCTTCTGTCATTTACAAATTGATATAATTATTTGACTGAGGTATATTATCTGGGATGCGTATTATGCTTGTGCCTTGTAACAGATTACTGCATAAAGCGTACATTATGCTAACCAGAATAAGATGTGGGCTTCATAGATCTGTTACTGTTTCTGTATGTAACAATTGAAGCTACTATAATTAGACATAAGATCCATGTATTGTGTATTAGCTCTACCACGGACGTGTATAGGTGGATTGATGACTGTCTTTCGAGAAAAACGCCTAGCCTCTTGCAAAGCTCTTCGCCACAGTCTCTATGTTTTCAGATATATACAGGTATTTCAGTATTTAAGGTACATGTAGTTAGTAAGCCGTATCCCTGGGCATGGCTCTACATAGCACATGTACCTATTTAGCCGAATTCTTGTTTGGCTTAAATCGTCACTTGGTAGATCTTTGTGAGGATCTGTGTGCTGTTGACGGAATTGTTTTCTGTCAATTAGGATCATTACATCCAGTGATCATGCACGGAACTGAGGGCGTATAAGATTCTTTTAGTCGTTGATACACAGGTATCATTGTCTCTGGTGCTTACTAACCGCTGCAATCAATTGAAGGTTATCTTAGTAATCGTCCGTAATTTAATCTTAGTAATTGTCATTGTCCGTGATTATTGTTACATTGCACATGTACATAGGCTACTTTTCACACATAAATAATGAAGATTATAGTCCAGTAGCGTTTTCTTCCTTTTTATTAAAATGTAAGCTAAATATTTGCCATTCCATTAACTTTTTTATGGCTCAAAGTCGTCCAAAGAATACAGCACAGCGGAAGCACATACACCATCGAAAAGAACAACTCTAAGCAGCTTGTCAGTTATTTTAATTTATATGGAAATACGATAGGTACGCCCTCGCACACACACGAAATCACTCATGCAGAGTTGTATTTAAAAAATACATTTTTTCAGAATGTCTCGATTCAACTGGGCCCCTGCAGCAAGTCGCCTCCTAAATGGAATCCTATGTGTTTACAAACCTGCAGAACTGCCAACATCAAGAGTGATAGAAGTCATCAAAGGGAATCTAGCTAGAGGTGTCTGGTTCTTTAAAATCAAAGTAACACTCATGAAACAGTACTGCAAATGTAATACACTTGCATCAAAATAGTCAAGTCAAAGTTACATAATGTTTAAAATAACTGACAGTCATTTAGGTCAAATTTCTAGATATTAGCATATTTGTACATGTGATATCCTTCTATTTGTTAGTACTTTCTATTCCTTGATATCTCTTGTTACAAGGTTTTTAAGGTTTTGTTCTTATGACAGGGTTAGTTAAGAGGATATTATTAACAAGCTTAGTGAGATAATATATGTTTTATTTGTACAGATTTTTTATTAAAGTTTGGTAGCATTATAGATCTTGATGAGATGATATATCTGATGTCTATTATTTCTACTCTGTTTGAAACAAATTTCACCAATAACAAAGCAGCCTTATTTTTTTTTTTTTTAACAGACTTGAATGCCCTGCCATGTTACAAATTGGAGTCAAAAATGCGGAAAGTAGATCCTACTTATGTCTTGGCAACACCTATGGTTATAGATGAGTCATCTCCAGTCTTGTCTGATGATCTTCTTGAACACAGACTAAGTGAGTTGTAAATGAACGTGTTTGTCATATGCAGCTAAAAAGATGACAACAGTGCATGTGCATGTCATTTGTGTGTATTTTGCTGACAAGGTTTATATATACTTTATAAGTACATTGTTTTAAACTTGTGATTCTATCTTCAGTTCTTGGGCAACGGTATCTTCCTGATGACATACGAATCCGATCATTGCACAATATGCAGCGGCATTCTTCAGGCGTGTTGTGTATGTGTATTTTTTCTGCTTCCATTCTTCTTGCACAGTTGAGGTGATGATGGTACAGAACAATATACAAAAGAGATGCAAACAGTGGTTTGAGATATTACTGGCTGCTTACAAGTTCATGTATATAATCAGCTATCCATGTTTATATAACAAATCTTATACAGAAGCTTTACTACATTTATTCATGAGTATTTATATGCTTTTGTTTTTTGCAGTTGTTAACATTTAGGCACCATTCACAAACTTAGACACTGTTCATTAACTTAAACACTCTTCATTAACTGGCATTGACTAACCTTGTCTCCTAGAGTATCGTTTAAATGCAGCTGATGTCTTTCACTTTATGTACTTTGTATAGTGTTTTTGTGGGTGCCCGAAAAGCTACTGCCTCTCATTTCAACTTAATAGAGTTCAGTTGAATATGGTATATTTAACCATCTCTGCTGGAAAAAACCAAACTGTTAAGGAGTTAAGGAAGGTGAAATTTGTTCTTTTGCAGTGCTTGGTGTTGGTAGAGGAGTTTTTCAGTTGGAACATATTGCTTTGTCAAGATTATTACGGGTGAGTTCTCATTCTCATTTCAAATATTAACAAAAACAATGACAGTTAAAATATGTATCCAATAATGTATTATAATATCTGCTTCATATGCTTTTGACTAAGAGATAGGTATGTACTAATTATAAGCTATCTGATAATTCATTTGATATGAAAAAGGGAATATTTTTAAAGCCTGAAGCACTTTTCATTCTTAAAAAAATGAAAAACCAGAAAGAATATCGAGAGGGATATTACATTTCAAGACCTTCAAGAAGATTACTTCTGCAATTGATCACACTCCCTTTACAGAATCCATGCATCCATTGCTTTGTCTTGGTGTTTGTTTATTGATCAAACTGCTCAGGGATTTCACTTTTTTTTTTTTGTTTGACAATTGAGAAAACAATGTGTTCCACTAGAGTAATTATATCCTGATAAATTAAAGATCATTAATGAAAGAGAAAAAAAATAGCCCAAAATTTGTCAAAAAATTTGACCATAGGTTTATCACGTGAGGGGCAGGTTTGGACTTGCAACTACCAACTTTTCCCCCAAAGGCAAAATCACTGAAAGAACAAGCTACAGTAAGTGCTGTATTTTTGTGATATTTTTCTATCAATGTCGTTCTTGAATATAAAAAAGATATTCTGTTTTAGCTAAGCTTTTCCCCCCTCTGTTGCAAGCTGATTTGACCTTGCACATTGTGTATGAAGTACGTGTGTTTTTGTTTTGTTTTGTTTGTTTTTTTTTTGGTGATGCTTTATTAAGGTAGGTGCTGTGGCCAAATCACTGGTGTACTTGATTGTGGAGGAGAAGGGTGTTGGTTCAAGGCTTGTACATGCCTGTATCTGAAAATCTTCCCATCCCATCTATATTATGGGTACCTGGGTGGTGAAAGGGTGGGCTCTGCCTTCCATGAGCCATGCCCTAAACCTGGTGACCCTCATGGTCTTTATGGTCAAGATGCTATGCGACTCTTTTTTTTTATGACCATGATCGAAGATGTGTTATAGAATCATTAAGTGCCTTTTATTTTCTGCTTTGCTATACCTATTCTTTCCTGATAGCTTTAAAGATTTGTCAGCAGAGTTGTAGAAAATGCATCTTGCACATAACGGAATAATGCAGGACTGGTCATAATGTTTGTTCAGGACACATCACCCGCTCCAGAGTTGACAGAGTGTGTGCTGCCATCCAGTCTACTTCAAAGATACGAATGCTGAAGTAAGACCATGATATTTAGCCATTAAGAAACAGTTTCTTTGGTGGATTCTTGCATGTTGCTTAGTTATGTTATTAGCACCAATATACGTCTGTTGCTGGGTGTTGTGCTACTCTATACAAGATGATAATCTTGTTCAAAGCCTCTGTTATCAAACTAAGATCATGGAACATATCAGGGTGATGATTAAACCCCCACCATTGTCACAAATGTACTAATCAGAAATGCCAGAGACTGACAAGACATTCTAAAAATGGGCCAAACATTTGTATAACTGATAAACATAAAAACCAATGTTGTATTCCAAGTTATTAGAATGATTTCTTTTAAAGCTGATAGATGAAAATGCTCAACCGTGTTGTTTTTTTTGTGCCAACTTTGAATGGTAATGTCATATGCATGCATATAACATAAAGGAGAGTTTCAACAAATTAAATTTGTAATCATAATTTTAATCCATTTCTAATATGATCATATATTTCCATTTGGGAACTTAGTATGTTTGTTAGAATCATACTGCTTGTTAGTCTTAGAACTGCAATGTGTACCATGCTGTTGGGTTCAGAACCAAACTGCATGTTGCGAAAATTCCATATACATTAATTCTGACATGAAAGCCAGACAAGAAAATTCAGAAATTCCTTTCATGTGTTATAATTGCATGTGAAGATCACCAACCAGTCCACCCACCATCTATCCTTGCTTCTTTTATCATCTCAGGTATGCTGGCATTGACCTTCAGAGTCAAGAGGCCTATGAGCTAAGTGCCTCAGGCTTGCTACGCCCTGAAAATAGCCAGTCACCACCCATTCTATACAGCACCAAGTGTGTGGAATTTCAGCTTCCAGATTTTACTTTGGGTGAGTCCACTTTCTGTTTCAAGACTGAAGGCAAGATAATTATGGTTGAGTAATACTGCTTTGAGAGCCAGGTAGTAGTTACTCTTGGCTGTGGATTAGGTCTAGGGTTGAAGGCCTGCTGTGTCTGAAAAATTCGCCCTTACCACCCAGTGAGAGTAAAATGGGTCATTAGCATACCTAATTTGTTCACAGCATTCTGCAGCCTTCATCCTGTAAGCTGCATTGTCTGTAAGCTGCATTGTGGGAAGTGTAAAAATGGCAGCCACAGAGAATGTTTGCATGAATGGGATGAATCAATTTGTTTTCAATCCCCCTCCATCATTCAGAAGGCATAAAAATCTATTGAAGTTCATTGGCAAATGAGTTTAATATGGAGGAATGTATGCATATCGCTCCAGTAAGTTTATTAGTAGAGCAGAAGGTGTCATTAGCATTGCCATGGACGTGTATTTATGGACTGATGTCTGTTTGCTGAGATTCACTCTTGGCTTCTTGCGAAGTGATCCGCAGTTAGTCTCGGCGACCCATAACAAAGAATGTGAATAAACCGGAAGCTATGTTGTTTAATGTCTCATTTTAGTAGTTAATCTGAAATGCGAATAAACCGTAAGCTTACTGGTATGGAGCCTCGTTCTAGCAGTTAAGTGAAACAAATAGTCTGCCAGCTGTCCAGGTGATATACGTTTGTGGCATTACTGCTAGGTAGAAAGGTGCCCTGAGTGGGTAAAGTAGTACAACACACATCAGTGGCTACACATGCAGCAAGGTTTCTTACTAGAGAAATTGCTTTCTCAATAAACAGTGACATACATGTACTGAATGACATTGTGAGTTGATAATTATGCAAGCGTTTGTAGTGATTCTTTGCAGTAATATTTATTTTTACCTCCTCTTGTCTTTAGTGATGAGAACATGCCCCAAACCAAAAACATTTCAAACATTCTGTCAATATTTACTAGGATTTCCTCAGTAAGTTGCTAAACAAGTTGTCTGAAGACACATTCACCTTGCCGCTGATAGTCCCACCATGCTTGTTCTTGGTCTGATTATTGCCAGTTAAGAGAAGAAGAAACTGTATGAAGAGTTGCTATTGCTGAGCTCATCTAGGTTTTCATAATCAACATGTTAGTGTACCAAAATACAGACTACATTAGGAAGCATATTGTTAAATTTGCACATCAGATACCAGTAAAAAAGTAAAATGTCAAATGTTTGGTGGTCTAAAGTGCCAGGTAAACACAAGACTGTTATTAAGGCAACTAGTTGAGCAGCTGAACTTTGAGCTAAATACCCTATGCCATTGAAAATTTTGTTTGGATAAGGGATTTGCCTTTTTATTTCACATGCAGGAAAACTATTCACTATTTCACCTTTATCCAGATTTCCCAGACTTTTTGAGACCTTATGGACAGTCAATCACTACAACACTAAATTTTCTAGCCCTGGAAAACCGTTTTTTAGGACTTCAGACTCTTCATAAAACTCTAGATAATTGGATGTTGGCCTGCCTATAAAATTAACCTGTCTGTACAAAAATTAGTATCTTATAATTCCAGGAACCAGTTTAATTTTCTCTTCATTGAGGCATTTTTTTCTCCCTCTTTTGCAGAAATTACCAGCATAAATGAGTTTTGTGATTACTTCAAAAATGTCATTCATGACATAGGGCTTCAGCTTCGGTCTACTGCTGTCTGCACAGGCATACGTCGACTACGGTACGGTCACTTTGAGTTGTCGCATGCTCTTCTTAGAAAACACTGGAACTTGGAGAGCATTATTGACAATTTGCACCAGAACAAGTCTCAGATGACTGCTGAAAAGCTATGTACAGGATTGATTCTCCAAGAGCACAATCAGCCAGAAGAAATAACTGATGGTAAAGGCAGTGCTGAATGCCAAGAGAAGAATATAACAGCATAAAAAGATGTTAGAAGCTGTCATTTCCATCTGTTTTACAAGAGAATTTAAACTGAAAGCTGTAATTGTGTGACTTACATTTGTTGAATAAAGTGTGAGGAATGGGGGAGGGCTGTCGCCCTTGTCTGCTGGGAGGCAGAGATTATCGCCCTTATCTGTGTACTAGTTGGAATGCGTGGAAGTGACGTTTTAAGAAAAGCATGCATGAGTGAGCAAACTGAACCTCTGTAGTTGGGGAAAAGACTGAGTGTGATTTATTACCACACCAGTTGTCGAAGAAGAGAGACTGTAGTAAATTTTTGAGTGAAAGAGACCAAGGAAGCGGTTCTGGGACACTGAAATGTATCGTCGACAGTCAGGTGTGTCTGCCTAGTCAGCACCTACTGTTCGGGAGTCTGCAAGTGTGTATCATCGTCAAAAGGTGTGTCAGCCTAGTCGACACTCGCGGCTCTCGGATACGGACACGGTACGGTCGTCAGCCTGGCGTGCTGACCTCGTCAACCCCAGCAGCCCCAGTTTATGAAAGTTTTTCAAGGAAGTGTAGATGTGAACGTCCCTGGACATCACCCACCGTAAGTGAAAATTTTGGAACTACTGGAGTAACATTTGTTTATATAGATTGAACGACGGAGAGGTTGAGAGTCATCATTGAGGTGCGATTTTTGGTTTCCAGTCATTTTCATGTATTGATTTGAGTTACGTAAATGCTGTTGCCCTACCTTTAAATACAAGCTCCTGCACACTATGGTAGTGTAAGCCCAGGTACAAATCTCTGTAATTTGTTGTCATAAAGGACATGTGTTGTCTGTGACTTGTGTGCTGTCCCCATCATAAAGATATTGGGATGTAAATGGCTGCAGTGTTTGAGGAAATACTTCTACATCATTAGATTCATGAAGTGTTCATATATTGTAGGCCTTAAGAGCACTTCGTACATTTCAGCACAAACATGGTTGTGAAAGAAATGGTATATCTAAACATGCAACCATAAACACTTCCAGTCATCAATTTGTGCAATGTTTTTTATTTACTTAAAAGGCTGCCATTCAATTACAATTTCCATTAGAGCATCATGGAAAAAAACTGGTAAAGTGTAGAACACTCAAGGGGAACACTTTCCAATGGGTCAAAGGGCTGGGCATGTGAGCACACCAATTCATTTACATGACTCTGGAGAAACTGGCTACATGGAAGGACTGGCAAGAAAATCAGGTCGCTTCCCATCAGTTTAGAATTACAGCCTCTTGACCATCATCAGTGACCAGAAAAAGTGTTATAGAAAAAAAAATCCTTCTACCTCAGAAGGCAAACAAGTCATAACACCCAGTTAACTATTCACTACTAGCTGCACGTCAAGGAAAAGCCTTCCTCACATCCACACACAAAATTTTATGCTACAAAATGCAATGGAGAGGACTTTCCTCCCTTTATGTTGGAACTATCAAATATCTTCTTTCATAATTAATATTAATTACAACAAAAGATAATGGAAATAAAAATGCCATAGCATTTTGAATATGAATGGTAATTTATATCCTGTAAGGACATGGGTTTGTTTCCTAGGACCATGCAGATCAAACATAAATGAACACTGAGTGACAAACCTTTCAAGATGGTGATAATCATTTGTATGTTAAGCCCTAGACTGCTAGTATTGACAACTGCTGAGGTAAAATCGTTATTATTCATAACCTTACAACCACTACTAAAATGTTCAAAGCACATTCATATCATGTTCATTTCAGAT
Organism: Pomacea maculata; assembly: GCA_004794325.1. Classification (NCBI taxonomy): domain Eukaryota; kingdom Metazoa; phylum Mollusca; class Gastropoda; order Architaenioglossa; family Ampullariidae; genus Pomacea; species Pomacea maculata. The sequence continues at coordinate 25,534 of SRHC01002230.1, forward strand.
TGCACTTCCATGCTACCATGTTCTGAACTGTATAAAACACAGTTCCATTAATCTTCCCAGGTTACTGAGTACTTCATAACTGGGCGACTAATAGTTTAAACTAGATGGGCTTTTAATAGCCTCAAATGCTTATGGTTTGCATCTAACTATTGATTTAAGATGAAAAACTGAAATCAGAAAACTGATGTGATCCCATTATCCTAGCATGGTTACAAAGTCACAGTACTTAACACTAGAAAATGCAGAGTTGCTATAGAACTTAACTGGTGTATCACATGCAGACTTTGTGCATGAGCAACAGGACAGTTTTTTTCAATATGCCATACATGTAAATGCTCAACCTAATAAACTGACAGTGCTTGTGCTTGCAAGTTCATTTCTCTTAAAATTACAGGTGAAATTTCACAGCAACTTCAAAGAACAATTGAATTTCTAGAGTGCATTTCCTCAATGTGCTGTACACAAAAGACTACAAATGAACTGACATTCCCTCATTTAAGAAGCAGGAGTGTTGGCAAACAAATGATACTATAGCAAACATGCTTTGTGCACTCACTCTCCCAAAAGGAAGCAAATGTTTCAATCTAGCAAGGGCACTTTTTGACTAGCTATCATTTCAGACAACCAAGAGCATTTTTTTTAATCATTTCCTTCTCTGAGAACTTTGACAAAAAAAAGGGGGGGCACTAGCTTGTAAATTTCCATGTTTTCTAAATGATAAAGTTGCAATAAATGTAAACTAGAATACTGCTGTGAGCTGCTTTAATGTGATGTTTTCATTTTTATTACATGCATTACAACAGATATTTTCTTACGCTTGGGAATATAAATACACAAAGCCAGAAATAATGCCCAACATGAATTGCACCTAAAGCAATCACACAGAGGCAAACATTTTCAAAGAATAAAGCATACCGCTGAAAGTTAAAAAAATAATAATAGAAAACAAAATTTCCCAACACACACACACAAAGAATCCACTAAGCCTTGATATATTCAGTTCACCACTTGAAATGATGGCAAAAGTTGCTGGTGTTGTGAATGTAATAATAGGATCTATTCTGCAGATAAACCATAAAACATCTGGCTATATATTTAACAGTTAGTATGTTAATGTGATCCATTGCAGAGGTTTGTATTTTAAACAACTGCAGTTCCCCAAGATATATTTGTGATGACTGGAGATCATAAAATGTGTCCAACTACACTTACTCTTGAACAAAATACCCTTAACGATGACCTTACATATACCTTGACATTTTTTTTTATGTGCACCTCAGGGTGCTTATGTTTTGAACATCTTGACATGGTGTGCACTGTATCTAAGCATTCCATGTCACTGTTATCACAAGGGTTATGAAGCGATGGTTAAAATAGTTATAATCCAACCTCATTGGTTTCCCCTCTTTATTACAGGACTTCACTGTGTCTAAATCCTAACATAATAGATTGTAGCTCAGAGATCTGGCTGAAGTGAGTGATTTAGAGTAGTCTGAGCAGAAAACAGTCAAGTCTTTCTACATCCTTGGGAAAATATAAAGTTAGCACAGAGAAATGACAAGTTTTACATTTAAACATTTTTTTAAAAAAATAAATGAGCAAAGACTAACTCTCCCTGGCATGTGTAAAATTTCATGCAACAGGTAGAAATCCACTTGCAGCATGCAAGAGACTGAAAAATAAAATTACCAGAGAAATATTTCATCTGATAAACAGCTTTCTGTAAACAAAAATCTGTCATGCAAGAACTAGTATTATATCACTCTTATACCACTGTTTTTTGCGCTCACACATTCGTTCATCCACACATCTGCACCCATACACATGCACAGAGGATCCATAATGGCAGCTTTGCAAATATTCTGCTGGATTTTGTGCAACCAAAAGTCCAATGTCTTTGCCTTCAGTGTTCACAAAAATGCGGTTTACTGTTAGGGTCATTGTCGCCAGTCCACGTCTCCATTTTTGATTTTTTTTTCCCTTGCATTTGACATCCTGGTGCTAGGTGCACAAGATCTGATAGGTGATCGATGTAAAAATTCTAGTGCCACTGTTGGTGGCAGATTCACCTGCTTCATGACTCTGTACCAGAAATGTCACCATTCTGCTGGCACTTAACATCTGAAAGCATAAAAAAATATCTAAATTACTGTGATAACAACTGTACCAGTAAAGTGTGCTTAAAAAAATGACCCAGGTGTGCAGATATTGCAAATGTATTCTGGTGCTTTTGATGTTCTTAAGCTGGCCATTCCATTGCATTTCCCTTTACAGCAGTAAGAGCAAAAGAAACAAACACAGTAGCACATTGTGCAACGTATAGAATCAAAAAGTTGGGGGGGAGAAAAGATTGTGTGAATAGAAGACCACCAGTTATATACTCATGAAAGATGCAGATCTTAAGCTGATGCTTTAAACCTTCTTAGAAGGTTAATGTGCGAACCAATAAGGACAAAACATTCCAGACCACAAAGACATGGTTGACATGGATTAACTCTACTGCAGAGGTTAATTAGGGAAGCAGATAGCCAAGTGGTTAGAGCGTGCTGGCTTAATGCCTGATTCAGGGCTTCTGCTAAGGCTAAATTCTTTGGGATTCCAGGGACCCGTTCTTCAGATCTATGGGATCCCAGGCTAACTGTAAGGGGTCCCTTTACAATGTGAAAAAAAACCAAAACCAAAACAAAAAACAAATCAACTACTTTGTTCAACTGCCTTTCAGGCACACAAAGCACTCTAATGTCTAGTCAGAAACGGCGAGATTTCTGTGCCATGAAGTCTGTGCAAGCATCTGTGATGAGCTTATGCTCACTGTACTTGGGGTGCCCACTTTCTTTCCGTTTCTGAGACGATGATTTTAACCACACTGTCAACGACATCTAGGAAATAGGTTAATGGTAAGTGGGAAAAAACTCAGTGCAAGGGAAGCAACTCACCTTGTAGCAGACTACAACAATAGATTGGGCCATGATGTCAGACACTACACTTACCCAATTTTGTATCTGTTCTTTGCCCAAATTTGAAGGGGTCCCCTGGGACCCCATTGAAGAAAATTGAAGGGGTCCTCTGAACTTTTAATGCGTACTGTATGCAATTTTTTGCATAAGCAGAAGCCCTGATTACCAAACTTCCCCCATACCTAACTTCTCAGAGGGTTGGGAAAGGTAAGGCAGCGATGCAGAGGAGATGGGCACAGCCCTCATGTAAAGATGATCCCAAGAAAAGCGAGGTCTCTAACATCTCCCTCCCCAAGAACCTGAACAGATTTGGGGGTAACTTCTACCTTCTCCACCTAGACAATGAAGCGAAAAGTAAAGATAGTGCACACACACCTTTTCTGTCGTCTTTTACTGCCTCTGCACCAGCTTGGCCATTCTGCTTTTTTAGAGGCAAGAACCCACACCACTGGTGCTTGTCTTCACAGAGTACTTCCATGGTGTTAAGGAATTTTTTGCCAGAAAACCCTCCAATGGCATATAGGCTGCCCTGCAGGCTCACAGCAGACACGTTGGCACGGGGAACATTCAGCTGAGGCCCATATGTCCAGGTCTCAGAGTCCTCATCATAGAATTCTGTTGTTCGCAAAGAACTGACACCATCACTTCCTCCAATGACCCAGAGTTTGTCTGCAAAGAACAACAGGCTGCTAGGGTAGTTCAGACATCTCACACTGTCACACATTTTTCACCAATTGACCAAAACTTTTTTTTTTTACATACAATTCTGCGGGTTCTGATGCATATGTAAAGCTTTTTGATTTCAGAAGGAAAAGCAGGAAGAGCACTGCATGAAACATACACAGAATACTCACCCCCAAAAACAGCAATCCCTGCCCCTCGCCGTGCGCTATTTAGTGGGGAAACAATGGTCCAAGTGTTGGTGCCAAGGTTGTAGATTTCCACAGAGGACAGACAGTTCCATGAATCTGTTCCTCCAACAGCCACAAGACCTCCAGTAAAGGTACTTACAGCAGCTTGGTAACGAGCTGCAAGATAAATAAATCAACTGCCTGATCTAAGACAACTTATTTTTCTAATCTGAAACTACGACAAACTAACAATGAACCCACCAAGATTCTGAGCACAAACTATCCCTAACCCACCTATGTTAAGTGATGCAAAGAAAGTCCAGGTTCCTTTATTCAAATCATACATCTCACAGGATGCCAGACGTCTCTGCCCCTCACTGCCTCCAACACAGTACAGTTGTCCATTCAGCTCAGCAGCACCTGCATGCAACCACACACATGAGAATAGCCAAATCTGTGGAAATGGTGTAATAAACAAAGCTACAACCATCACTAACTGCATGCACATTACAGATGACCTGAACTGGAAATTCTGAAAGGCACATTTGTAGAATATGCACAAGAGAATGAAGGAAAATGTGACCCACCACCACAGAACGAGTCTCAAGTTGGACAATCGAGATTTCGTAAATTGTAAAATGTTCAAATGTACAGGTTTTGATATTTCTTTTGATACTTAAGTTGTTCTCTTAGTCCTATAATTGAGTTATAAAGGTTTGAAGTGTCCAATGGTACAATGTTCACCCTAATCACCTTTCTGGGCCTCTGCTACAAAACTGCTCTGTGCAACTTGGGACTCATTTCATGGTAGCAGGTCACAAATAATGATCTTGAAACAACTATTTTGTTTCACAGATCAACCTTTTCTTGCCTAACCTTTGCCTTTGCTTATTAAATGTGCGCACATGACAGAACAATGTTAGTCTTGGCACAAATCAGATGTATTCCATTTTGCTGAGTTCTGAAATCTTTTCTAGTGTGCTGCAAAGTTTCCCTGATGAAAAAGTTACCTACCTACTGAAGATCTGGGTACGTTAAGGGATGCAATGGCTTTCCATTTATTGGCTGAGAAGTCAAGACAATGTACGGAATCCAGATCTTGTGTTCCATCTGAGCCTCCTATGGCATACAAACGATCTCCAATAGCTGCTGCCCCAAAGCGAGCTCTAGGATTCTTCATGCTTGGCAGTTGTGACCAGCGGTCATCTTTTATGCTGTAAGCTTCTACTGAGACAAGGCATTGGCCACGATCATAACCACCTGCAGACAAGCATAAGGCAGACAGTTTATGTCTGGGAAGAAACTTCACAACCCACTGCCCCTGTTTATGACATCAAACATATCAATGTGTACAGTATGCAAGAAATTAGATCATCTAAGTCTCACTACTTAATGCATAGAAAGAACAGTATGCCCAAGATGAGACCTAAACCCAGGACTTTCACTGTGTTGGTGACAGGTACTAACTGTAGCGGCATCAAACTGCCTTGGAAGGGTAGGAGAAGCTTCGAGAACAAAAATAGGAGATTACATACATCCTTGATGTAAGTATGCTGTTTGCTATTTATATACATATATGTCACTTGCCCATTATATTTTCATTTGCTAATAATTTTTACTTGCTATTTTATAACGTTTACTTTTGTGATTAAAGCATCTTCCCCTGTTCAAACTGAAAGCTGGTCATTGTCATTGTAGGTTAATACCTGCAGTGATAGAAAATCTAGTTATGCCAGAAGCCAGCTCAGAGAACAACAATGACCACATACCAAACACCACAATGCTATCATTCCACAGACACGCTCCAAAAGCACAGCGTGATGTTGCCATGGTCTCCAAAGGCTTCAACGTGACTGCTTGGTCCCCTCTGTCTAAAACTTGAGCAGCCAACTTCACACCTGCCTGTGGAATGGTGGGTGTGGCATGGTGTCGCAGGTGTAGAGAAATAGTCATGGTCTTGCCAAACAGGACTGCCAGGCCCACATAAGAACTTTCTGTGAAGAAAGAACTAAATCAGTCACAAATATATAAGTACCAGCGACAGCCAGTAAAGAAAGTGTACTCTTGCATAGAAAAACAATTAGATGAGTAAATGAGACACACCAGAAAAAGTCCATAGCAAAAAAATTATAAAAATACAATAGTGCTACTTGCAATGCCTGACCTATATGAAAGCTGACAGAACATGATATGCACACCTCCTCAAAACTCTAATCACATTTTACCACTCCAAAAACTTCCACTAATTTTATTTAGGCCATTTATGTTTCATTTTGAATGTGGCCTGTCCATGTTACACAATGCAACACTCACCACCCTGTTTTGAGATAGCAATGACAGACCACTCATTATCTGCTGGAGAACGTTCTGGACTGATGCTAAACTTGTGGAAGGGAAGGGCTTTGCCACCATTCATAATCTGACTGTGCTCTCCACTGTCAGGGCTTTGTTTACGGACACTCTGTGAAGAAGAGAACAATACAGGCAATCAATAGTAAGAAAAACAGAATTACAAACCTTTCTCCCTTTGTGTAGTATTCCTCAGCAAGACAGCGGAAATCTATTTCCTAATCTTTTCCTCTCTTGGTTATTCTGATTTTTGTACACACTTGTACAACTAAAGCCACTAAAAAGTGTCAAAACCTCACCCTTCTGCGAGAATGCTTCTTGTAGTCAGACACCATATCGTCTTCAGAGATTGTAGAATCATTGACCTCCTTGCAATCCTGAAGATGGTTCTCAGTGTTCAGGTAGAGCACATTCACCTGTCAGACCAAGTGGTGTCAGATTCTCAAGTCTCTTTTCTTTCCCTCATTCTCCCACCTGTCTTATAAGCAAATGTGAATGCACAGCATTGAAGCATATACTTTTTAAATTTAATCTCACCTCCTCAGTCAGCAATTCCACCTTGGGTTTTGACTCATCAACATTGGTTCGTGCCCACTCCAGCACCAGATTAAACAACTGGCGCTCACTCCCACCACGTTCCAAGGCCTCCTCAGCTCCTGCAAAGAAAGCAGTAATGTTTAATGTCAACAACATACAGTACAGAAGCACAACAGCTAAGTTGTGGTAGAAAAGATGATCACTTAACTATGGGATCCAAATTTTGCTGCATGTGAAATTCTCTTTATAAACGGTAGGAAAACTTAGCTACATACATCTTTGGTGGAAAATATACTTTAAAAAAGTGCAGAATACAAAATACCTATTATTTCCACTTTGAGGTCAGGTAATCCGTAAAAATGCTTGTTGTTGATGATCTTGTCAATATTTCTTTGAATATAGTCATCAACCAGGCCACGGAACTCTTCATCCTCACAAGCACACTTGCGCACACCTGTAACAAGATTCAAAAAACTAAATTAAAAAGAAACCAAAGCCACTGCAATGAAGAGTTTAGAAGAGCAGCCTGAAGTTCCACTGTGTTGGGAACTATGGCTGGCAATGTTGGCAAGAACTTAGCCTGTTCCTGAAGCCACCTTGTCCTTCCCAATCCCACCCATTTAAATCCCCAAGTAGGTTTAAAAAAATTCTCTTTGACACTACCTGTATAATTCTACTCTGTACATCCCAAGTCACTGTGCAATTTCAGATTAACACAATGGTTCTGATCTGGGTTCTTTACCTCTATCTAAGTTTAAACTCCATTTTATGACTTAAATGCTAAGTTTCGGGAGACCTAATTTTCATGTCAGGTTTTACTTTCCTGAACCACTCTACTAAAAAAAAATTTTTTTTAGACACTTTAACAATGCTTTCAAATGTTTGGAACACATCTACTCTCTCAGTGGGAGTGAGGGCAGCTCACTGCTGTCTGGCTAACTTTTAGCTCTACAACCCCTCTGGCATGGTTGAGAACAAAATTACACCAGCCTAGCTAGAGTGCACCCAATGAACTACTCATCAACAGTAGGATGTTGGGCTGATACCTAGACAGTTGGCAGGAGTGAGGCGAGAAGCCAGGAATGTGGAGCAGGCGCGGGCCACCTGCTCCACGCGCAGAGCCCTGGCCGTTTTGTACACATCTCCTACCTCCTCAGCCGTCACGTGCAGCCTGCAACAAAGCCAACACATTGCTTGCTGTCCACAGCAGATGGGGGCGGGGCGGGGCGGGGCAGGGCAGGGTCTTTATGTCACAGGAGAAAGACTACCAGAGGGAAATAATGAAAATTTTAGTATGGCTCAATTGCAACGGGACTAGAAGGAAAGGGTATAAAACCAGGGGACTAAGACATTGCACAGCACAATGATGCCACTAAGGGGGCTAGATGGGCAGAAAACAAAATGGAAAAAAAATGCAAGAATGTGTATTAGACAATTAGAGAAGCCATTTTTTTTTTTGCACAACTGATTCCTTAGAAGGCATGGGAACATATGGCTAGCACAGATATACTATGATGAAAGTTGGTTCCTTAATGATGAAGACTGAGTTGGACGGAAGTGGCCTTTTAATTTGAAAATAATAATAAAAACTTGAAACAAATGCACGTAACTAAGACATTTAAAAAAGTGCTGCTTTTAAGTACAAATACGAAAGTATATGTGCATTTATCGGTATATGTCTATCTATATTTGCATATACATATCACACTGAGGATTCTCCCTAGCAAAGGGGTCATAAAAATCAAATCCCTGCCACCAAGTCCCAGGAACCATTTTTTTGTTGTTGTACAAATTACCAAAGCCGTCCAACCTTTGTCAGCTAGCAATGCAATGACATGGTAATAAGATTTACTTGCAAGAAGTTAGGATGAGAAAAACGTCATTGAGCAGGGTAGGGGATTGGGATGGTGAAAGTCAGAAAGGAGCGAATGATCTAGCCACCTTTTGTTATCCATCCAATTCAGCTAAAAGCCTACACCCTATGACACTCGTCACAAAAAGAAAAAAAAAATACAAAAGGATTATACCTGCCAGTGTACATGTAGTCAAGGATATATTTGAATGTCTGGAAGCTGATATGTTTCAGTTTATACATGGCGCCCGTGTGATGCAGGTCCCCCGCACGAGAGAACAGCTCAAACAGCACAGGTGAGGCTGCAGCTAGCACTGCACGGTGGACTGGCAGCTGCAAGGTGTAGCTTTTGTCAACACTAACATCAAGTGCACTTACAGAATGTGCATACAGTAAAAACCATATATACAGTTGTAAATTTCTTTCAGTGATCAAATAATAATAAAAAAGACTTTTTTCTTTCCATGTTGTCATGCTGCTCATGTCTATAAACAGTTTCCTGCAGCCCAAGATATCCTGGCCTATGTCACATCAACACTCATGCAGATCTATTGTACACAACCAAAAAATTAAAACCTGGGCATCAACAATACACACTTAGATGGTAAAAGAACTGCCACACTGTTACAAAAATATGTAGCCTTTTACAGATTTTCTTACAGACAATTCTGTTGCTGAGGAGAGAAAATGCCTCACACTATTGTAACAAGCCTGATGCATCACACACACAATAAAATATGATCGCACATTGAAACTGATGGCTGAATTGCAATTGATCAAGAATTTTTAAACACTTATTTAATCTGTTCAGTTCTTCAAGCTAACTTGCTTTTTTAATAGATGCATAAAACAAGGTCTGTGATTCTATCATTTTGAAAACAAAGTACACGAGAGTCATGCAAGGACATTGGCACATACCTCCCTCTCTCCAACCCTCAATGTAGCATCACAAAACTGATGTTCACGTTGCAGAGATAACATGGCTGCCAGCAGGTCTTTGTGATGATCTGGTGCCTTGAAATTTAGACCTTCCTCCTCATCATCCCCTGCTTGACCCTTGTTTCGTCGCAGAGGCAAAGCGAAGTTGGAAGATGTTGGTGGGGAAGAGGACTTTCCATTGGTCATAGAGACACCATTGACTACAAGGTGTGAATGGCCATTTGTGGTGTGGCTCTCACCGTTACCATTGGCAAGGAATGACATGGTGTGGTCTGACATCTTGGTTACCTACAAAAACGATTAGCACGTATACAAAATGACAAGCACAAAAAAAATCTCAAATACACGAATACTGATTTGCACAAACATATGTGCCACATCAAATAGCATTTCTACCCCATCTTTGCTGCTGATGGCATACCCTGGTTCAGGTAAGCCTAAGCACAAGCCAATGAAAGGCCTTGACAGTTGTTATTTAGAAACATTTGTGAACACTTTCCAAACTGCATGCATATTCCCCCGCTCAAATCCTGTGCAAAGCATGCTTATTTCCCCTTGCTGCTGGCACATCTCTGTGTATTCACACTTGCCCTTGCCAGCATCATGTAGTTCTTAAACATCCTGTCAGAATTCTAAAAATAAATATTTCACACTTTATAAACAAGCATGTTCCTGTTGCATTAAATTGGAGGATGATCTGATCTGAAATAATTATTGAAAGACTTGCTTCTGTGTGTGTGTGAGGGCGGGATGCACATGCAGAGCTCCTAGGCAAATGAGTCTGAGCATGTATTCATCATTGTACTTGTAAAACTAGTGCATGCCCCATCATAGAAGTTAACCATGTGTAACAATCATTTTAAAGAACCCATGTTTCTTATGTCCCAATATTCTAACAACTACCTCCTATCAATCAAATTATGTTAACTTTGCCTTCCCTGCTGCTTTCCTCCACATACACACAAACGCGCACGTTTCATTTACCCTCTACAAGACAACCGCAAGGTCAAGTAAGGATTGAGTAGATACCATGACAAACCCACTAAGTCAAAGTGTGGGTGGGTTGATGCGCCAGCATGAATGGGTTTGAAGGAGGATGTAGGGGGGGGGGGGATATGGCTGCAGACATTTTCCTATTCGCCATGCGGTAACAGTCTGCGCTAGTTATTTTTGCTGCCAAGCTGAAAAAGCCAAAGACTACAGCTGATGCAATACCTGCAGAGCTACAGCCTTTGGCTCTGCTTAGCTGCCAACCACGACAAGGCCGGTGGTGGTGGTACACTATTTACTACTTGATCAAGGGAACGCAGGACTGACTGTAAGACAGGCCAGTACATCGTTTGCCAGCCACTGCGTGCCGCCAAATGTGGTAGCGCTACCTTTACAAGCCACTCTCTGACTCGCACACCTCTAGTTCCTTGATCTCACTGCGTGCCCACGCCTGGTGTTTCTTCTAACTGGTTTTTAAAATAGAAATTTCAGAAAAAAATAAACCACTAAAAACAGGCAAGACATTTTATCTACAATACCCCACGAAATAATTCTAATCACAAGCTTGCAGATCTGCGCCATTTTTTTTTATGAACGACATATATCTGAAAATGTAATCTGCAGACTTGTTACCTAGGCGGCCTTTTACAATTTCGTACTAATCGTTCAAAATAATCCTGACCTAAACACCTGCCGCAGTGGAACTGATGATACAAGCAGCCTTGAGGAATAGGTCGCCAGCGTGCGATCTAACACTCAACAAAAGCGTCAAGCATGCGTGAAGCACGAGTGAAGGCTGCGCGCGCAGACTGCTGTCGTCTGCTTGTACGACAACAACGAAGCGGGTGAACTTACCGAACTTGATCTAATGGAAACGGCGTGACTAACAGGATTTTTATTCATCCTTGTATTTATCACACAAATGGTTAAAACTGTTGCTTGTTTCAACACTTTCGTTGATAAAGAGGTGACTCGCGAAAACCAGACGGTCAGACCTTTGGCCTTGACCTGTTTTAACCTCACCGGGCAACAACAGACCTTCATGGAACGAGTTCGTTGTTTATGTCATAATTAATGCAAATATCACGCATCCGAATTTTGTCCGACAGCGATCACAGGAAATAAAGATATACCCTGCCCTGTAAGCCTTACATGTGACGTGGCTCTACTCAGTTACAACCAAGGAAAGGTTCAGTTCCATACAATCACACCGTCACTACAAAGTGCAAGACTGTAATATGGGATTCCCCTCCCAGCTTAAAACTTAGCTTTTTGTCAAAACAAAACAAAAAAGGTGGAGGGGGTGTGTTGCATGTTCGTACCACACGCGCATACATTCAAATGTGCGCAGGATGCGTTCACTTTGTGAAAAATAAACGACTGCATGTTTCTGATTTCTCACTTCTCAAAGAATGAAGACACTGGCATCACATGGTTCTTTGCCCTCTATCCTTAGTAGGCTGAGTGAAGAAAGGTACGGTTACACCTGACGATATACGATAATCATTTTAAATGCGACATAAAAAGTTTCGTATAACGGCGGAGACATCATTAGGACAGAGTAAATGTCACACTCTGACGTCACATCCAGTGACCCCTGAATATGATCCTGTTTGTGAAAGTCGAAGGCAAGAAGGGGAAAATCCCCGGAGTTCGCTGACGAGGGGGTACTTACCCCTAACCCACGGGGCGTGTTTTATGTAACCTTGTACAATGAGTAGAACATTACCAGAGAAGCAATCCCTTTTGCTCTGATGTCACGGTTAACTTTAGATTCAACGCAAAATCCGCGTGATGGAGAGAACGCAAACACTTTCGGTTTCGAGCTATCATGGGCAGCACACTTAACAAGCGCACCCGACCTTTGCATACTCAGGACTGAGATTTTTCTTTTCGCAAAAGAGATGATTGCCTTAGAAAAGTTGACCACAAGAAAATGTTGGCTGAGAAAGGCAATGTTGGTTGCGTCACATTTACGAGCGGCAGGCCAGACAGCGGATGTGTACTGAGTATTAAAGCGCATGAGCTCGCGGGATCTCGCTTAGTTTCAAAGAGAGTGTCAAAACCTCGCCGCTGCTAGCTAAATATTCCCCAACCTCACCCGGTGCAAACTACGCAGTTACGTGAGACGACGCAAACGTATCGTTTATGGCTGCTGAACCTGTATTACGTGTCACGTAGTTGTATTCCAACATCCGTGTCCCTCTTTCACCCCCTCCTCAGTCGTGAGGGTTAGGGTGGAGACAATGACGAAAGAAACCGCCCCACCTTTGACTCTTACACACTAACCTAGATCCGCGCTATTCATGCGCGGCAGTAACCAAACAGGGAGAACGCGCCCTATCGATTACGCACACGACCACGAGCATGTAGCGACCAGACCAACGAACATGTTCGAGTCAGGAGGAGTAGTTTGGCGCGATTGACGCGACAGGTTCCTCGGGGTAGAGCCGCAGTATTTTGGACACACTTTTTACAGGCGGGTACCGACCGATCGGCCCACCCGTCGGTGGTCTATTCACTCGTGTTTAGGCGTAACCGCCAGTTACAGCAGTATCAAAGCTTACCATGCAACAGTATCAAGAACCCCCCACACACCCCAACACCTACCCTCTTCCTTTGCTCTCCCTCCCCTTCACCCGCCAGCCCCAAACTTTATTTGGCGTCACTTTTATTTATTTTTTGCAATACGAACCAGTTGTTCTATGGAAACTTTCTACTGAATCGATAATTGTTGCCAAAAACTCTCCAACCGCTTAAGGGAAATAAACAGATTACTATAATGCCATAAATGTATACTCGCAAGCAAACTATGTGTATCTTGGCGATGACTGAGAGGCGGCTAGATGACAAGTGTAATAAGGAACTGACATGCAAAGCTGGCTATTAGCACTCAGATGCCCCATCTTTCTCCCATAGAAACTGTACAAATGAATTGGTGTCAGCTATAAATGTGAAAAACCCTTTTTCCCCCTGAGATAACTATGACATATTTAGAGGGGTGGAATGCTACTGAGTTTAAGGGGGGGGGGGAAGCTAAATTGAAAACAAGACTGAAAAAGTAGGAAAGATTTAAATGCTGAGTAAATATAGCCATGACTTTTGTCTGTTGTGACCAGCATCAGTGTGGCCGTGCCATCTGTGTGACTTGACCTCCACAATCTCTGCACACATACCGTTCAATGTATACAAGGTACTTTGCTGGTTCAATGTGACAGCATTTTGCTCAGATACATGCTGCTGAGATGTATATTTTGATCAGGATTTATCCTTAGGGCTCCTTAAGTTGTTTCACCCATCCATTTTATTTCCACAGCCTATCACTTCTGTCCAAATAAATAGTCTTTTCAACTGTTCACAAGGCTGCACAGCCCACAAGACTTTACCACTGAAATGTAGCTTAATGAACCAACCATTCACTCAAGCACAGACATGCATAGTAATAACAGGATACATATCCTCATTGTCTAAAGTATCAAAATACCCCAATTTTTTAGCAGACCTCAAACAAATATAAGCTCTGCTTATATCTGAGCAGTTCAAAGCCTTAGTCCTGAGGCGAAAATAAATAAGCAGGTGACTAAAAAATAAGTCTATGCTGCCTGGGGCCTGATAGCATGGAAGAAGAAAGTCTAGTTGTTGCAGCAACTGCTCCAAAACCCAAAGCCAATCTGGTACCTGTGACAGAAAGCACACTTTCTCCCTGCTGGAACAAATACCTGACTGCAGAGGACTGGGAAAGCTAGCTAATCAGCCTCAGACGTACCTGTATTAAATGAGGAATCTGAGACTGCCAAGTTGGGAAAAACTGCAGACATGACAACTACAGATATGTATGACCTGGAACAGTTTTACTGATAGTACTAGTAGGGCCAGTTTGTAGTTTTTCATATGCTGTCCATTGAGCTTGAATCTGCACAGGGAAATGCACTCTACGAATTCAATTATTATTAATTTAGAGTTTCAAAGCAGCAGCTCACATCTATTTTGGGAAAAAGTTTCAACAAATCATAGAAAAGTGCATTTGGTACTGTTTTCTAGCACAGACTGCAACAAAGCCTGCACTTAAAGCATATCCTCAATTCAGAGGTGTCTTCAGTGACCAATATTGAATGATACTCTATAAAATGATAGATTATTTGAGCTCTGTAAAAATATTGTGATGTAATACAAAAAATAATAAATCCAGATTGTGTAATAAAACGTGATAAACTGTTTTGTTGGTGTGTCAGAACAAGTTATGAGCTGCATGTATTTAGACTTAAAGGTTGCATATCTACTAATGCCCTCAGAAATAGTAATCCTATCAACTAACTAAATAACATACAATTTCAGCTTTTGTGGAGAAATCGCTGGAAATAATACTGAATATCTGAAAATGGTGCGGATATTTCTATCTTCATTTTTATCTGTAGACTACACTACAAAAAGTCTACAAATGATTCACATAAAATCGACGTTGAATATGCTCTACTTCAGTTACAGGGAATATTAAAGCTTCCTACCCATCCGACCCTCCCACCGCCGCCCTAGAGAAAAGTCCCGCTTAGCCTCAGGCGAAAAGAACAATTATTAACACGATCACATCTTGTTTTGAAAAGATACCAGAGGTGGGAATGGGGACGCCGAGGTGCTACGCTAAATAGCAAATTATTTCAAAACAGGAATGACAAATACCCCAGCCATGTCTTTTTGCCACGGCTCGATGCAGAAAACGAAGTCAATACAGGGTGACAATGATAAGGGTTAGGAGAGGATGACAACAAACCGCCCTTCCACGGCAATCAATAACTGTGGTCTGGCCAACGAACTACTCTCAACTAGTTTGGCCCAGCGTAACTACATGGGCGGACTGCTATTTCCACAGTAAATTTCAAAGTAAAACTCGCCTTGAAAAAAATAACAACGTTATTCTAGGAGTACAATCACATTTTCTCTGCGCATTTAAGCACGTGTCGGGAAGAAGCATTATCCTTTTCTATCGAATAGCGAGAAGAAAACAGCTTCACGCAAACCAAGACCCACAAGAGCCCGCGTTAACGAAATAAAAAAAAAAAAACGATTTTCAGACAATGAAGTGTATGAAATGTTCAGGAAATTAAGAGATGGAGGAAATATGGAATAAAATGAAGCAGATTACCTGAAAATGTTGTGGTTTGAATGTGTTTAGCGTTGTATCCCAAATTCAACGAAAGCAGACGTCTGTCTTCAGCAACGTGCTCCCCCGTCCATGCGGTCGGTTTCCGCGAGACCTTGTACAGACTTAGCGAGCCACACGCGCAGGCACAGCATTTTAAGGTGGGAGTCGACCGCGATTCGTAGTCAACCGTCAATACAGTGACGTCACGACCTCGCTGGGGTCAATGTCACGTGTACCCTACCGCGGTTTTTGTCCTAATTTTAATTATTTGCTATCGTCGCACCTCATGACTCTTTGTGTGTGTATGGTTTTTTTTTTTGGTTTATTATTTTAAAGAGGAAACTATCAACGGAAGGGGTGAAAGGACTGTACGGCGCTAACGACTGATTTTATCTGTCTCGTGCTGAATCAGTTGCGCTGTCGCCATTACGTGGATCACCACCCACCCCATCCTCGAAAGCCTACCACCTCTCCGATCGTTTACGATGTTGGTTTCCAGTGTCCCTTTCCACATCATGTTTTGTTTCTCCACGGCACATTAGAATTTGTTGTTGTGGTTGTTTGTGCCTGCAACTTGATTCAAAACAAAACAGTTCCCACACTACACTATAGTCCTTTATCACACTCTTTCCTCCGTTTTGCTACTTCCCTACCCGTTTAATTTCCTTTTGCAAAATCACGATATTCTCAGTCTTTGTTACTTGGTTACTCTTTGCATTTTTTTTTTTTGCATTTGTATTTATTCGTCATAGGTACTGTTGTTTATCCTTTAGTAATGCATAATATGTTTTTGTTTGTTTTTCTGTCCCTCCTATATGCTGTCCATATCTCGTTCTTATTTGTAACCGCATAAGAGCATGCTCCTTAATAAGGATAGTGTATGAGTAATAGAGATCTTGCGATTATTATTATTAGGATTTGCACCTCTCACTGTATATGATTGAGGAATGGCGAAACAACTATCAATTAAATTAGAGATCAGCTGTGATCTAATTAAACTAGAAATGGATGCCTGTTCGAAAAAATACTACTATCTTATGGAGAATATATACGGTGCAGTGAATTCGTACTAAGCTTTGAGAAGGTTGAGAATGATAATCGTGTTCTTATATTTTGATACAAAAATCTCTTTTTCTTCTCCATTCTCACCACCACCTCTTCATCCACAGCAGATTGGTGCTGACATCGATAAGCATACGCCCACATAGACACACAAGAGCAGTCTCAGAATCGATGAAGGATGTCCAGAAGTCGCATTTAATTAATAAAAAATTGCATACGTGAGGACACGCGAATCCTGATTTTGTTGTTCCTTGATGAAATGAGTTTATAGCGCGCGCGTGTGTACCTACACGAGTCGTTATACGAGTGCACGTATATGTTTATTATGTAAGAATGTTGCTCGCTCTGCAGTGATAACATGGAGCTCTAGAACTGGTCAAGGGACTTCATCTCACTCACACACACAAACACGCGCACACACACGTTCTTAAATAATAAATACATACGTGCATATGTGTGTGCATGCGTGGGTGTATATGTGTGCATGCATGCCATAGAGTCTTTGACTGGTTCTACTTAACATCGAATTTCCGGCATAGCTTTGTAAGTCTCTCTGCTTGAGGTGGTGTGGCTGCCGTTACTGCTTACAGAAGCTGCATGTAGATGTGTAAACTTCGTAGAACGGAAATGTCAAGTAAACAGAGACATGGGGCAGACACTGGAAGACGTGGCTAACGTCAATAACACAAGTCTTTACAGCTCGCAGGAGAAAAGGCCAAGGCAGTCATGCAATGCCGAGAGGTTAAAGACTGACTGGTGAAAGGAATCTCAAGAGCGACCATTCTCCTTCTCACACACACACTCTCACACTCGATCTTACACTCATTCACTTCATCACTTGTTCGTTCGCTCCATACATCTGACTGGAGCAAGAGGAGGGTGTGGTCTAATAAACCCGATGAAATCATCATGGGTGTTGGACATATACATATAAACAGCTTTCGAGGAATGGTAAGATTTTTATAGAACAATAATTCTACGTCAGCACATAGGAAGTGTACGTGCCGGGTTAGGATTGGACACACCTTTGGTGTCGTGCTAGAAAGATAAAATCACGTGGCTTTCTATTATCTTTGTCATCATCTGATTCTTCCTTAGGAAGGAGGAGGTGTATAGAAGACAAAAATAGAGGAATATTGCACGAGCCATCAGGTTATAATAACATTTATATTAGGTCAGAGAACATTTCTTCGTGCTAATACTTAAGGGCGTTGGTCGATCTATAGTCACGTGACATAGTTGGGGGACTAGGGGTACCGTTAAGCAGCCTTGATGAAAGGGTGGGGATGACATCCAGCTATACGATCTCTGTGTGTGTGAGAGAGAGAGAAGAGACGTCCACATAAGCAAATCGATCAAACAGAAGAAAAATAGCAGGGCACATGTATCACCATGACACGTGAGCTCTCAATACGCTGACTCATCTTTGTTGTCCTGAAGCGAAACTCGGAAAGATAATGTCAGCGACTTGCAGAAAAGGCTGGAATAGGCTTCAGTCAAATGTCTTTCGTCTCCTCCTCTCTAACAACTGATGTTGCGAGACTGAAAATACACTCTTGCCATTTGCCAATTCCTTTGACTGCCTATGCATCGTCATCATGATTTATTCCTGTGATCGATAGACGACCGCTCCCAACAATCAGCTGCAGTAGCGATTTTTCTTCCTTACATTAATATTCGTTTCTTGCTTAGAATTAATATTTTAAGTTTGTTTTTCCTTTTGAAAACAGATTTTTGTT
>SRHC01002230.1:44846-129529 GCA_004794325.1 Pomacea maculata
CACGGGGCGACTCAGACGCGTGTGTTCAGCTGGCATAGTTTTTACGTTTGTTCACCTGTTTCAGCACTGTTGGAAGGACTATTTTTCGTTTTGGAAGTTTTATGAAAGATTCAGGATGCGTGCTGTGTTGCTGCTGGACGGTTTGGTGGTGGTGGCAGTTGTTTTCTGTGCATTCAGAGTTGGTGTTGTTGCTGGCACACCGGGTCAACATAGCGACCGATATCCAGACGCTCAATCGACATATTTCTCACGCCCAAGTATCTGCCACGTGAGTTTGGACTGGTGTGTATCACTGTTGTGTATGCGCACCCGACAGCGACATTGTCACGCGCCGCCACGGAGATCGCCGAAGTTGTCCGATCGCTACAGTCACTTAGCCCAGATGCTCCTAACTTTGTACTTGGTGATTTTAATAACTGGGGTTGTACGATCTGCTCTGCCTGCTTTCAAACAATATGTAACTTGTAATACCCGTCTTGATGGTGACCCCGATCGTTGCTACGGCAACATTCCAATGTATTCAAATCCATCCAGCTCCCTCAAATCGGTCAGTACGATCACAACGCTGTACGTCTTATTCCTGCCTACAGAGTAGATTATGCAAACAAACTGAATGCATTTTATTGTCGCTTTGAGAGGGATGATGTTGGGGAGGAGTTATTTAATGTGATTTCTGCATTGGAGGGGAGGAGCAGCATGGGAGCGAATTGGATGACTTTGTGATTAAGGAAAACGCTGTTTTATCCCTTTTTAGACTGGTGAATGTGTGGAACGCATGTGGCCCTGATGGTATTTGTGGAAGAGTGTTGAAAAACTGTGCGACTCAGCTGTCTGGTGTTTTTACTCAGTTGTTCTCTTGGTCTGTAAAATGTGAGTACTGTACCAAATATCTGGAAACAGCCATCATTTGTCCTGTTCCTAGAACCAAAAAACTCTATTGCCAGTTGTCATACCACGTCATATAATTTCTCATAGTGAGATAATAAAGTTCCATTGAATTGAATTGAATTGAAACTACGAGTGAACCGCTACCATGTGCCTTTTTCCTGCTTTCTTTCTTTTAATTTTATGCGCTTGCACGCATTTTGCTCAGGGATGGATGGGCAACGAGTAGGGCAGGTTTTTCTCTCACTTTAATGCCTGTAATAAAATGTTCCCTTTAGAAATGCCTCTTGTCTCACACTGTCGGTGCAAGACGCAAGTTCTTTCTCTTTCTCTCCATACGCAGCAGGTAGGACGATAAGATATACAAGAACTTCGGCAATCAACGTTTGGCTTGCACACAAAGACTAACGGTTCCTGTAGGTAAAATGGGGAAGTGGTGATGTTGGGTTGGAGGGGGAGGACATGGCCTGTGATCGCAAGCCTGTTCTTGTTCTCGAGTACAACTCTTTGTCCTGGGTCGTCACACACAAGCGGGTGGGCGTGCGTGCGGCATGGGGGAGTGCGAGGCAGCGGTGCGTGGTCAGGCATGAAATAAATGTCTTAGCTGACCTTGACTGCTCAGTGACTCGTGTTGGCGTACCTTGGTCTCGCTGAGAAGGGGCTGCGCAGGTGTCATCTGTCCTACTTCATTTCAAATGCAATGGAGGTTATAATTTCGCTTAGCTGATACTGCGGATGACTAACTCCAGCTGTTGCAAAGGATTTATACGACACCAGCTGGCAAACCTCCCCTTCTCTCTCTCTGTTTGTGTATGAGAGAGGTGGGGGAGGGGGAACTTTGTATATATGTGTGCATGTACAGTGACGGATGTGTACCTAATTCCTCCTAACCAAACAAAAGGACCTACACCAAGCAGGCATAAATCCATAATCATTTTTCTTTAGCTCTATCATGATATTGTGTCAGTATAACGTCCTATTACTTATAAACAAGAATTATTGTAACTGTACATTCATTTCACCGTTATTTTTCTTTTAGGTTGTATGCCTTTTGTTACACTATAGCATAAGTTTAATTACCAGCGAAGGCTACAGACGTTGAAAACCCCGCTTTGTTTATCGTATCAACATACACACACACGTTTGTACTGTTCTGGGTTCAGCTCTCGTCTCGGGCACTTATTCTTTCTCTATATGTGGCCTCTGTTTATACATGGCTGGCTCTCTTGCTGGGATATATAGTTGCTGGCTCGGCGTAAAACGCCAGTTTCCCCTCACGCCCCCTCCCTTGTACGAAACATCGATCTCCTCCCACATCAATTCTTCATCCAGTTACTTGAAAGGTGATTATCTAGTTTGCCCTCGATCCGACCAGATGTGAGCAGATAAAACCGGCTCATGCAGGCGCGAGTGTGCCAGCGAGAGAGAGAGGGAGGGGGAGATTCAAGGTCGAGGAAAAGAACTGAAAAGACTGGAACGATGGTGGTCAAGGAAAAAAAAAGAGAGACCTGCAATTGCAGAAAAACAAGGCAAAAAGAGGCCAAAAGGTCAGGCTGGTGACAAACACTCGACCTTAGTGCTCGTCTGTATGTTCCGGCGAAGCGAAGCGGACATTAATAACTCACAAAGAGCAACAGATGTTTCTTGCAATTATTTTTTTAATCAAGTAAAGTCGCGGGAAGTTGGTTTTTTAAACACCGAACCAGCAACGAAAACAGTAGCCGGTCTTTGTAAGCAAATGCCTCAGGCAGCGAAGATCAGAGAGCCTGAGACGAGATTTGAACCCAGGACAGCGAATCCTCACTGGATTGATGACGAGTGCTAAGCGTTGTGCCACCGGATCGCCCACAAAAGGTGGCTCATGGGTCAGCAAGTGGTAATGCACATGAAATCATATACGGGTGTAGGGTAGCTGGGAATCCTACTGCGTACATCGAGTGCGTAAATCACGCACGAGATTTATTAACTCGTAAAGAAAATTTGCCTGGGGAAGGAGAGGTGGTGGGGGAAGGGAGAGGAGTCTGAAAAGGTCATCGAGGTCTCGCCGCCTGAGAAATTGTCTAAGAACATCAGACACTGAAGGCAGAAACTTATAATCGCCATTCAAAGCCATTAACCGCCAGGGACATGTTTTTACATGCTTAAACATGATATCAGAAACGATGTCATGAGAATATTAATAAATGCACATTGTTGTGCACGTTTTTATACTGCTGATTGACGAGACCCGGGGAACTCCACAACAATTTTAATGGGGGTTTGAAACCGCTCGCTTTTGGTGTATTAGGGGGAAGGTTTGAGGAAGGGTTGAAGGGGAAGGGTTGAGCTCTCGCCTCCGGCACATGTAATGTTCCTCTGTTTACAGGGCTGGTCAACGTCGTCGGATTACAAACCATGCTGATGCAGACGTCATAAGGTCACGTGATGGAGGACGAGACTTTGTTACAGCAGATGGAAGTGTCTTGTAATTTCTCATAAAACCAGGGCTGACGAAAGGTGGGGACTGGTGGGTCTGGTGTACCAGGGCTCGCGGCTGTGAATCGAACCCGGTCTTGGTCAGTTGACTTTTTTTCCTTCTTTTACTTTTCTGTTAAAGAAAGGTCTGAGGAAAGAACATCCAAGCATTACTACCAGATGTTGAGTCAAGTCTGCAGTATACTATTTGCAGTAGTGATGTAGACCCTAGTGCACTTGTCCTAATGTTTGCAGTCTATATTACGCTACTGAATGAAGTGTAGATATTGACAATCAAACTGTAAGCAAATTATTATATACTGGGAAATTATTGACGATTACAATGTCAAAGGACCCGGACATATCGTCTGCCATGGGGCCCGTGCTGGCTCTCTGCTGGCCTGGCTTTATATACCATTGAAATAAGTTGTTTTATTAAATGCATTGTTTGTTGTTACTCTGTTGTTGATAGTTCACCCTGTGCAGAAAGGTCAGTGGGTTCACATTAAATTCACCGTGTTCACTGCTTGACGGTCGATGTGACAGATTCTCAGCTGTTTCTGACGGCGAAAAAAGACCCACATACAATCACACCAGCATGTTCTGTAGCATATCTACCGGAAGATATGTTGTGTGCAGTGTGTATGTACATGTGCATGAGTGTGTATGGCTGTGTGTGACTCACTGTGACGATTGCATATAACTGTAAGGAATATGCATGGTTGTGAGGGATCGTGTATTCAAGACTGTGAACGCGGACGTTGCAGTCAGCCTGTGTTTGCAAGCAGGGTGCAAAGTCGATAACAGAGCGGGTCTTATCTTGCAAATTCCTAATTAATCATCTTGCCTTACTTGATTAATTATCCTGTCTTGCGCAAAGCAGTCCTGTTGGAATCTTCAATCATCTTCATCCAGTAACTGACAGCTCGACCCCACGCCTCTTTATCGGCTATGACAAGGACTTGTTGAACCACCTCCCTTGCCTTTTTCATTTCCGCTTATTGTTTCCTCCATTTCAGTGCGACAGACGACACCACCTAGCTTTGAGAAAGGTTAACGGAAGTTAGTGTTACGAAATTGAGTATTTTTAGTTTGACGAGGCCTTGGCGGAAGTGGCGATGTCAAGGCCAGGGCGTACTGCGTCTTAATTTTTTTAATATTTTTTTTTATTTTGCATTTTTAGCATTTTTGAAGGGATCTATAAAAAGCTGGGGTAGACCTAGGTGGTCGTTATTCGATTTTTCTGAGTTGTTAGTAGTACTCTGTGTGAGTTGGAAGTAGTACTCTGTGTGAGTTGAAAATAAGAGGATGCGAGTAGCCTGTGTGGCAGTCCGCTGATTATGTGGTTATAACGTTGAGTTGTTGAACATTGAAATAATACTGAGAAATATTACAGTGTGAGCCGCTGTATACGTGTTCTATCTTCTGTTCAACGGATGACTGAAGTGACTTTGTACAGGAAAGTGTGACACCGCAGATGTTCAGATCTTTAAACGAGCCAAGTTACCGCTACGGTCGTAACAGTTAGCCATTATGCCCACCCATGTCGCGTATTGTGCTTACGTATCTAGGGGTACTATTTCAGGAAGAAGCAGAGTGAGTGGTCTTCATTTGATGGAAACTTTTGAAAAAGTCATGTAGTTCATTCCACGGACGTATATATTGTCTTTAGACAATGGCCACGTTCGTCTGCAAGCAATTCAGTGATGCATGTCCATGTTCGTACCCAACTACGGAGGATGGGAAATGACCTCCAGTACCAGTCTGACGTCATCATCAAAGGGCACTAATTTCCGAACCCAGAAAAAATGCCATTTTCAGTACCTGAATAACAGTTAACTTGAAAAAAAAAGTTTTACCTTTAGCAGCGCTTGCTTCATCTGTGGACTACTACTCTCAATGGATCGAGACTGGATTTGCCTACAGCCGAGTGTCGTCTGGTACAAACGTTGTATTACAAAGGTCGTCTGATCCTAGAATTTCCAATGAGACCTGTTCTAATGACTGGGCTGAAATACACTCCCAACATCTTTAGTCATCTTTGAGGTCTGCCGAGTCATCAGAAAACCCCCAGTCACCTCTTTCTCATCCAGACCACTTACAATGTGTGCTCTCAGCATCATGTGACTTTACAAGAGAAATGCTAAAATCTATAAGTTAAAAAATCTTATTGAAGCTGTCCTGACTTCCTCATGTCATCAATCTTCCATTTGAGTGGCGACAGCTTCCTTCATCGCATCGCCTCTTAATGGAATCGATGATAGGCGATCGATGTGTTTAGTCATAACCGTCTGTTTCCTTGTGAAGATCAACCGACCTTTCACAACATACAGTGTGCATGTGACGTCACAGATCCAGCTTTAGAATACACAGTGTGCACACATGATTTAATGGATCCGCCCTCAGAAGTCAGTGTATCCGTGTGAAATGTTGTCGATCCATCTTCATCATAGGAAGCGTGCACACGTGACGAGATCGATCCACCATCACATTATACACGCGACGCCATCATTGTATATGCAACATGTGTATATGACATTAATGATCCAAATTCGCTGTGCAGTACATACACACGATGTCATTGCTCAAGCTTTCAAATAATATACATAGTGCACATGTGACCACAATGAGCTTGAAAAAACGCATACTGTACACACATGACGTCATTGATCCCCTTTGGTGTACACATGCGACGTCATCAATCCATTCCTGTATATTTTAGATATACTTGTGTGTAGTCTACATTTTATGTATACAGTCTACATTGAATTTAAGAATAACATTCGGTGAGTTATTATTGTTACGCCTGACAGTGTATACCTAGGTACACTAAACAGGTACAGGAGAAAAGGGTTTTATGGCCCAAAAAAAACAAATGGTAAGACCTCGACAGGAAGTAAAAGTTGCAGGGAAAAAGCTGGCTACATTGGATGGCTGTGTAAACAAAGCTGAAACGTCTGAACTGGAATTCCGATGCAAACTTTCACCCGGGAGGAGAGAAGGCGTATGACACTTGGCTGGCAGCCATCTGCAGAAGGTCAATACACATCATAACATTCCAGCACTTTCGATCTGTTGTGGGTAACAATGACCATACGGTAACACTTGTCCCGTTACTGCAGGTGATGTCACCACCACTGCGTGTTACAGAGGGTGGAGACTAAATATAGAAGCAGCCACGCCCATAGACGACCCGAAAGAGAGCAGGTGCGGGAGACATCCATGTCTACTTTCTTTTTATTATTCTTTCTTTTCATTCTTCCCTCCTGCTTACCACCGATGTGTACTAATGCGCTCAATTGTCAGTCACAGGAACAATAAAGGTCGAAGGGCATCGGTCACAATCAGTCTGACAGACTCTCTGACCTCTGATCTTAAATGGAGGAGAATAAAGAGATGCACAGGGAACACTTTTTCACCAGATAGATGTTTTTCGACCTCGTTTATTCCTTTAGAACTATCACTCTGTGGTAGCAACAGTGTCGTCTCCCTTACATTTCCTGGCCTAGGTACACTAAAGGTGAGTTCTTAACTGGGTAACAAGTCTGGAGTTTCGGTGTAGGCAAAGGTGTTGAGTGTAGATTAAACGGGTAGGGGAGTTGGGGACGGGTAATAAGTCTCTCTTGAATTTCTGGATGTGAGTAAGGGGCAGACGGTTAGGAGTATTTTTGACAAATCCTATGGAATATTGGAGGGAAGTACATCGGTTACCTGAACACAGATCATAAGAGGTGTTACGTGGAAGTATTATTAGGACAAATGATAAGATATATACTATATAGTATATACGCTTCATGCCACAATCGTTATTGTCCGTTGCACTATATCACTACCTTTAACTGCAGAATCATATTTCCTTGAGAAAAGACACACGTTTGTCATAACAATAAACATGATTTGAAAATGTGACCTTTTTATTCATTGAGAGAGGGTGACGAGGGTGACGAGGGTGTCTACGACCCTGTCTTGTGACCCTGTGACATGCTGCATTTCTTTGTCACTTCTGTGGGCATGTGACATGCTGGGCTTTTTTTGACACAAACATGTGGAGTGTCCGCTACAGAGCAACATAAAATGTACTTTTAACAGCAGTCTTCTTTCTCATCGAGGTAACTGATAACTGCCCTGCTTTTGACAGAAAAAAAAAAAGAAAAGAGAGAGAGTAAACAACAACAAGAAGCCATTTGCTGGAGAAGTTATTATGGAACGACACCGTATTCATTGAAATTATTTTAATACTTAATTCTGTCTTACAAATATGCAAACTTAAATATATGACTTTAAACAAATAAATTTTTATGGGAACAATAACCTCTATGTTATCTGTGGCGTTTGGTACAGATGATTTATTCCTTGTCACCGATGACCTGATTTTTAAGTAGTTGGATTGCCCTCTTTATTAGTGTGCAATGAGTTAATACTTGCACAATAAATAAAGATTTACTTTTCTGTGCTACTGCTTATATTGATATTTTTATTATTCTTGTTATCATTGTGGGTATGATATTACCCGGCCTTTTGTCAACCGCAAGACCATATTTAATGCTTTATGGAAAGTCATTCGATTCTTACATGTTCACGCAGAATCTCACACAAGCATATATACCTATCTACGAACGTTTACACACAGACTCAGACATGCAAGCAGCACACACACACACAGAGTCTACACTAAAGAAAGGCAAACTTTTAAAGAACCTTTGAAAACATAAGTATGGATTGTTGTCAGCTTGGGGTTCAAAGGTCACCAGGCTACACTAGTGGGGTTGGCATAACAACAGGTCATTGTCCTAGGTCTTACCCGTCTAAGGTGTACACGACATTCTACACTTGTCTCAGGATTGTCATCTACAGTACAGATATGACACCACCGATAAACCTGTCAGCACCTTGAGAGCACCAGTGGAAATAGCTTCATGAGCAATAACAGAGAACTGTTGCATCACACAGCAGGGTGATGTGCACGTGATTCAGATGCAAAAAAAAAAAATATTATTTTAAAATATATTATTTTTAATTTGTATTTTAGGCAGAGCCAGCCACTAAGGCTATATCTCGGCAAAGCAGCCTGCTCACATGCGTTGATAAGCGGCGCCACTAAGAGTAGCTTTTGATAAGAAAGATTGGCGCAATGGGTCTGAGACACCATCTGTGAGAAGTTCTTGTGTTCGGATCTTGCCTCAAATATATGTTTGATTTCATCATATCCTTGCTTAGATATTATGCTGTAGGCATAAGTATAATTTCAAAGTTGTTTTCGCCCTTTAATATGGTTATTTTAGGCTTTATATTTAATCAGCTTCAATTGTTTACTATTGTGGTGGACATTTGGTTTCAACAATGTCATAGATGTGAAGACGAAGGAGAAACGATGCGGGAAAAGCTGACAGACGGCGATAAGACAAGACAGTCATATTTCGCATGTATAGAGGACAACAGTTGTATATTTGTTAGTTTCGAATATTTGCATCAAATCAGTATATATATTGTAGAGATATGTAAGCAGTCGCTTGTTTCAAAATAGTTCCTGCGCGTCTTCTATTGTCTTATGTCCACTATTATCAAATAGCAATTAACAGAATCTGATGTGACAAACTTTGTTAGTAAAATTGTCTAGAAGCAAAAGAGTACACACACTCACACATATTAACACAAAACAAATCAAGACTGCGAATGTTCTCGCTGTACTGTTTTTATTTCGGGTTGAATAATTTTCCGAACATATGAGCCTAGAAAAATCAAGATCCTTAAACATGCAAACACCTTTCTGGTGTGAGGGAAACTGGGTCTCGCTCAATTTTGCATATTTTAGAGCTACATTTCTAGCTCAGGGTGTAATATCAAAGGGTACAAGCTTTGTTGATGTCGTTTGGGTCTTGTTTTCGCTGCAAAGGTTATAACCTACGGTATTTTCATAAACATGTTTGCTTTAGTGCAGTAAGAAATGCTTGTTTATACAAGTTACAAAGGCCAACCTTTAATATCGAGGTAAGAATATAATGTCATTGCTGAATGCCAGTCTTTGTAGTCTGTAAGTTTTTGTTAAAGCTCGTGCGCAAATGTACATGCACACACACACACATCTTTAACTCACAATCAAACTTACAATAAAAACAAGCATCAGCAAATTGTTGACACCATATGGGTGAGAAGAAGAGCGCTGTAGAGTTCTCTTCATTATGAAGGAAATTTCCTAAAGAAATGATTTTTTGAGGCCGGATTTCCAAAGAGTATAATAAAGTCTTTCATCGCGTGTTGGACATATTTCGAAGAGAAAAGAGCAGAGAATTCAGAGAAAGAGCGGGGCCCGAAAAGGAAAAGAAGCATCTGCAGAATTTCATCCTTCTGGCAGTCCGAATGAAAGGCAGAAAGTGAAGGCCATTGAGACCGACTCGGATGATAAGGCACAAACAGTCAAGACAGTATGAAGTGAGGCCATGCAGAAACCGCTGAAACCCATAAACATAAAAGAGTTTATATATATATAAATCATGTTATTGAGGACATCTCTCTCTCTCACACACACACCTACACTTCACAGTGACAACAATTCTTTATTTACAAGAGTAGTAAAACTCTCTTCTTTTTTTTACATTTACAAAGATTATACTAAATATTTATTATTATGAGAGAAGGGCTTTTTTTCGTCTTTAAGTATGGGGAGTGGGTTGTCCATTCCGCACAAATCCACGAATATCCCTCCAAAGTCTCAACGTTCTGGAGGTGAACGCCGGTGGAGAGGTCGGAGCATGCGCACTCGCTCCGCCAACGTACGCGTACTCGCGCACGTAAGCTCGGTGGGCTGTTCACATCTCATTTGCCTCCAGCCACTTTGTCGGTGTACGATCAGGGTCACGACCCTTGTGCTGCCTTGACACTGAGCAACAGTCGATCTTGACCGTCATTCTCACCAGTCAAATAAGTCCCTTCGAGGCCCCGCCTCCAAAACGGTCTGCGGGGTCAGGGATCAGGGTTACGCAGGCCACAGAAGTAAATGCCAGCGAAGGCCGGAGCTGCTTATGGTTGCTGGCTGATCCTGACTCCCAAAGAACGAGACCGAACAAAACAAGCTTGTTTTCTTCATCCCCAATCCCCTCTCCCCAGGCTAAATGGCGTGCCGGGCGGGCGAGACCGAGATTTTTTTGAAAGGGAGTAGGATAAAGGGGATAAGTTCAAGGTCAGCCTGCTGGTAGGCCGTCTGCCTAGTTTAGTTGTTTGTTTGCGAACGACTGACCGAAAATTGATGTCACGATGTCAGCGCTCGCCGTGGCGCAGTGACTTCTGGTGTTGTGTTGTGCGCGGTCCACTGGCGCATGTTTACGCCTGTCAACAATACAGTGAGGATTGGTTGTCCTGGGTTCAGATCTCGTCTCGGGCAAGCGGTTCTTTCTCTGCATGTGGTATCTGTTTACAGGGCTGACTGTTTTGTCGTGATATAGCTTTATAGTTGTTTACTTGGGAGTAAAACATCAATGTCCCCCACCCCTCCTGTTGTCTTGGCGTCGAAGTGAGCTAAGTTCATTTAAAGGTCCAGTAATGTGTATTTTTTTTTTCACGGTGCCTTTTTTTTTCACAGGTAAGCTTCAGTGAAAACTTATTTCCCGAAACCTTGGTGAATATTTCAGCCCCTTTAATCTTTCTGCAGATACATATACAAACAAAAGAAAATCTGGTGACATCACTTTTGTCCACAGATATGACTAATTAACATATATGATCCCAGCTAGCTCTTTCATTGGCTAAAGTCTTCACAACGTAAACGTATAAACTTGAAATGTTACAATCCTGATGTGGTTTTTTTTAAAATTCTGTGCATTGTGATGTTTATATTTGTGCATCTCAAAAACAGAATACTAGGAATGTCCTTCCAGATTTTGGGTAATATTATCAGTTTATTAGTCGGTATGAAAAATGATACCCACTTATAGATCTTTAAACAGACAACAGACGCCATGTAACACTCACCACAACTCGCTTGATTATTCGTGGTCAGCGAGTGACATGGGAACAAACAATACTACACAAAACTCTTGACTGTAATTGACTGATTGACATGTTTGTGTCCAGCATCTTTTCGAATTAAAACTTAGGGGAAGTATTTATATGGTGTTAGGGTTATTATCCTCGTGGATACTACACAGCTTACGATGGAAAAGTTTGAGCCCTACAGGTCAGGGAAAAGGATTTTGCCCACGCACAAACACGCTATTATTAGGGGTGGGTGGGAAGAGAGATAGAGAGAGCACCCGTGCACCAGGCATAAAACACTCATGTACAAATACAGGAACTGAATATCATTGCCTGACCTGCCAGGTTTGGTTGTGCAGACGTGTAAACTAGGTGTCATATGTTTGTTCGGGCTAGTTTAACAAAAACAGAAGCACAGTACATGCGACATTTCATACGCGTGCGCACGCACTCGTACCCACGCTGTAGAAGAGAGAGGAGGGGATTCTAATTTGCAAAAAGCAGTGAGACCCTTGCCAAAATTCTAATCAGTTTCTGTCAAATTACTTAAGTGAGGGCTAATTTAGGCTTGGCATAGAATAACATATTCATTCCCAAACCCGAACGGAGGAGTCTCTTAATTGCAACCCACATCCGAGCTGAGTAATTAAAAATATTAAGTTTAAGTTGTCAGCTTGTCACCTTTTAGCTAACTGCGCCGATTTTAGCTGACCTGCTGCTAATTTCACACTCATCAAGTGGCAATAGCGTCAGCGGGAGTACTAGAAGAGGTTTTGAGAAGTACTCATCGTTGCCTTGATGTCCTCGCACGTGCACTAACCGCCATATCCAGGCACAAAGATAGTTCAGCTCATGGGTCTCTCGAGTACCCCGTGCAATATTCATTTCCGTTGTGTTTATTTAACGGTGGTTTTATCTGCTTCCGTTTCCGTCAGTTTATTCAGCTGAATACACGATACAAAGCGTACAGACGCTCCGTCAAACGGCGTGAAAAGGTCAAGGAATTTAGGACATTGCCCGAAGGGATAAGAAACTGTACCCACTTCGTGACCACTTTATAGTTGTTCATCGGTTTCTGTATTGATTAAAACTCGACAAAACATCTGGAGACAATCTCCCTTCTCTCTGTTTTGTTTCTCAGACAAGCAACTGATGCAACTTGGACGGTCGCTCTGCAAACACTTGAAAGATAAGAAATTTCATCATACACTCGGTCTTATCCGCAGTAAACATGAGTTAACAAGGGGCAAACAACATGTTTATTGTGTTTAAAAAAACGAGAGATAAACATTTAGACTTTCAATAGCTCAGTGCTATTTTTAACTGAGTCAAAGGGGAGACAATCTATTTTGCTATCGGCAGGGGAACCACTGTGGTATTTTTACCCCACCCCCTTCGACTTTACCTGACAGGTGTAGCCCTCGTACTGCAATAAAAGTATCGGCTGCATAGATAAGAAAGTGCTTAAACCTTGCGGTGATTTTTACACTAAATGGATCAGGGGGAGGAAGAGCGGAGCCGGAACAGCTGAAGACCACTTCCCGTCAGGAGTTGTCATCCGAAAAGAAATGTGTGCCCTAAGACGAGAGCTGATCCCAGACTTCTAGACTCGCCCCGTATCGATAAAAATAATAAAGCTAACGCTTTGGCATTGCAGTGTCAGGTCGCCAAAGTAACAAATGCAGGTCCGTTGGTGATGTCAGCCACCAGCTAATGTCACAGGAAGAGAAGATAAAAGTAACGGTTCCAACATCTACGGTTCTAGCCACCATTGATCAGATACATGTGCTTTCTACAATTTCTTTATAATAGCACTGAAAAATGCAGGTTCACGAGTGCCCAATATGGCGATCAAACTGAATTTTGTGCACGTCACTAAACAATTTTTTAAAAATTAAGACAAGGATTTT
This sequence comes from Pomacea maculata, assembly GCA_004794325.1. Taxonomy (NCBI): domain Eukaryota; kingdom Metazoa; phylum Mollusca; class Gastropoda; order Architaenioglossa; family Ampullariidae; genus Pomacea; species Pomacea maculata. The sequence continues at coordinate 58,064 of SRHC01002230.1, forward strand.
TTTTTTTAATAGAAGTCTGTACTGCAGGAAAGCAGTCTCTAACCCAGGGGTGGGCAATTAATTTTCCTAAGGGGTCCGCATGAGAAATTGGGATGGTTTTAGAGGGCCGGACTAATATAGTTAACTTAGTTCTACCCAATACTGTATATATAGTATATATACTGGCGGGCGGGCCAGCCGGTCAGAGAGAGGAGGCGGGCCGCCCCTTGCCCAAGTCTGCTCTAACCTGTTCCCAGATTGTCGATTAGATGTACACAAAATATTTATGGGGCTGGTTTATTTATGGGCCAGATCTCTTTAAAAAAAAAATAATAAAAAACCCCTAAATCCCAAACCCTGGAAACAAATTTCAGAAAGAGCAAGTAATTTTAGTGTTTTTGTATTAGTTCTGTGGATACATAATTTTCAAACACATTTGGTTTTCTTGACTATCCATAAGCTGAAATTTGTGAACACAACAGATGACTGTGTGTGGGTGGCCGTGTGGGGAGTTAACATGAGAATAGTCTGAAACGGGATTAATTCAAAACATTGTCATAATGAAGTAATTATATCTTCTTCACTGCAGATGATTCTAGGAGTAGTCATCGTCATAGTTGGTGGTGTGCTGAGAGAAGGGTGGCATGGCAAGATTTCCAGCAGTTGATGGCAAGGCCGGCAGTGGTTGCTGAGCTTGTTGCTGTGGTTGCTCTCCAGACTGGGGGTTTTGTTCTGTGTACATGCTGGGAGGTGGTGGATGACCTAAGAGTGCTGCAGAAGGTAGAACAGATGAATGCTGCTGCTGCATCTGAAGGGTGATGTGGACTTGTTGACCAGGAAGATGTTGCTGCTGCTGTTGAAGGACCTGCTGTTGTTGAAGGACTTGCTGCATCTGCAGCCACTGTTGCTGCTCCAGCTGGGCCTGTTCTTGGCGTGCCTGTGAATAAAGAGGTCAATATACACAGATTTATAGTCGGACACACAGCTAAAAACCACTCCTAACCAGACAAATATTAACAAATATATGACCAAGCTTGGCAAATTTCTTATAAAACCATTATGAAAACAATTTCCTAACTTGGTCAAATTTTTTATCATATTTATCTGGTTTACAAAAATAAGAAAGGATATCATCAATCAATCAAGCATGAAGTTCAAGCATTTTATTCTGGATTGATAGCATTTACTGCTCACGAATTTACTCATGAGCATTTAAGTGCAAACAGTTTTAAAATGCACACTATATGTATGACTAACAGAAACTCAAGAAACACAAATATATTAATGATTACAAAATGTGTAGCAATATGCATGCACAATTTGGCTGAAGATACAGGTGGAATATGTTTCAAATAAAGAAAAAAATATAAAACTGATGTCTTTGATCTTTAAATGCCTGTCTGATGGAGGATCTTAAAAAGAAGATTAGCATGGATAAATGAGTTTCAGATATCCACTTTTACATGTACTGTACAAAAAGTACTCAGACAATAATTCTTAAAGCACTTCTTGCAAATACATGCATGTTGACACACAGATACACCACATCCCTTGTTTTTCCCCCTCTCTTATTTTCCCTTTCTCTCTGTCTCAACCAACCCAATACTTCCTTATCTACAAAGCAAAGTGCCAGGAGCTATGACCAAAAAGGATGGAGCTTCACACCCAACTGTAAAAGATGGGAAATGGTCTCCATTGCATGGTCAGCTTTGTGGCATCCCTTGGTATGAAGGTATGACTCCACAGTTGGCAAAGAAAGTTTAAAAAAAAAAAAAAAAAAAGAGAAAGAAATGCCCACAACATCATAGCTCTGAAATGTGGACCAATTAAGATGGAATTCTGCCCTGCCTCACTTGAGAATGAAAACGTTTGTGAAAAAACTGAGAGATGGCATCAAGAAATATCTCAGACCTTTTCAAAAAGTTCCTGCTGCTGTCGTAGGAGCTCTTCCTCTGGTATACCAAGGTTTTCTAGTCGTGTGCTGCCTCGCCGTTTCTTAGCTGCAACAGCCTTCGCTTCCTGCAAAACAGCTTTGGCTTCTTCTTTGTAAGCACCAAATCCAAGACTTCCCAGTGCTGCAGATATAAGCAGAAACACGTTGCCCTTCAGACTAAAGCTTCAAAAGTACTTTACAGGCACAAACCAAAACCTCACAAGCAAATAATGCGGCAGATGCAGATGTAGCACAAAGAAACAAATATGCTTGCAGTTGAAAATTAACATTTCTAACAGTTCTAAAACACGTGGAAACATTAGTTCTTTTACTCTTTTTTTTTACTCCACTTTTGGTGACTAGTCTGGTTGCCTTTACTCTGAATTTTATAGTTTATAGAAATGTACCAGAAGTTTACACTGTGATAACTGCATAAAATTTACAGCATCCAGCAAACATGACCAAATCATCAAATCATCAGTGATTTTTAGCATAAGCACATCACAGCTCCCCATGGATTTACTTCTGCCCCTTTCTAAAGAACATGGGGATATGTGAGACTACATGATTGATGCAAGTGACAAATAAAAGATGTTTCATGACTTTGTAATATACATATTTTAAGCCAATTAGAACTTATGACCGTGTTTGATGTTTTAAAAGCTAAAGCAGTAAACTTCCTGATGCTTCAGAGACTCCGTTACCTAAAAAGTGTATGCAAACATGGTAACATGTTCTGACACTTGATTCTTAGGGGACACAACTGTGATAGCTCCTTGAATAAAGCAAGGTTAACTCTCTTTCTTGTTCTGCTGCTTGCTGGGTGCCGTAAATTTTATGCAACCACCACTGTGTGAACATCCAGCACATTTCTGTAAACTGTGAAATGCCATGTAAATGCAACCACTCTTCAGCGAAAGCAGAAAAAAAGAGTATGCAAACAGATGAATGAAAAAAAGAGTGTGCAAACTGACTTAAGTCACCAGAATACAAAACAGATGAATGAATCAGATTATAATATAGCATTTTCTAGGAAACTAAGTCTCTAAAAGATTTAATGTTATTTATCTGACCAAATCATATTGGATCTTGTTGATGAATTTGACATCAGTTAAAATTATGCACCTGGTCGTACATATTTTAAAGACAGCACTCTGAATATGGCAACATGGTTTTATAGTCATATTATATAAGTGTTCCATATTATCATAAAGAAGGCAGAATTAGAAAAGTAGACCTTAGAAATGATAACATAAATCCAAGTAAGTTCATCTGAAGATATCAGGACTCAATCTCACATTTTCATCCCATTTTACTATTATCATTTTCCTGTTTTATTTTCTTATGATACTGCTACATCCTTTTCTCAAATGTGTCGGCAAAGAGAGTTGCTCATTTCTATTTTTGACTACCCCCGTCCCCCACCAAAGTAATTTTTTTCTTAAGAAGAAAAATTGACTGATGCTTGAACCTATGGGCAAAAACATTTATATCAACAAAGTGCTTCATTGAGGACTAAAAATCTACTGTTATGATAAAATTATTGGCAAGTACAATTACAACATATCTCCATGTAAAGACTGAGAAAAGAATAACGTGCAGTTCAGTTCTGTCCCTTGATGTGTTATATGGTCGTGTGGAGGGATGACAGATACAGAAACTAGAGGTGGAGGAAGCATAGTTCTCATCTCGCCATTACCTTCTAGAACATGATCTGGAGAGATTGTCTTTTTCTGTTGTTTGACGCAGATTTCATTTGCTTCCGACGAGACAAGACGAATGAATTCTGTGCAGCAGTTAAGGATCAGCTCACGTGCATCGTTCGCTACCCGAATGCGGGGAATGAGCTCTTTGATCATTTTGTTCAGCGCTGCTCGCGGTACACTCAATTCGTCATCATCCCGACCCTCTGCTGCACCTGACTTATCCATTTTGATTAAACTGTCAGAGGCAAAGACAACAAAATGTGAAAAGTGGTTATGGAGAACTATCCAAAGTCACATAACAACACTAAGCTCGCGCCACCACAGCACTCATGCGCACAGGCATACTTAAATTAAATTTCTCTCTGCTGTAGATAAAATAGCAAACGGACAGATAAATACAAAATTCAAATCAGCTGTTAAATTTTGAGAAATAGCAGTTTATGAAAAAAGGGTGAGATCCAGGGATCAAGAAATCAAGTGAAAACAGTATGTACATACTATGGGCCATCCAGGAACTGGCTAAAGCTACCTTCTTATAATCTATTTGAGAAACATCTAAATATGAAGATAATATTATTATACAAGTGCTTTCATCTGTCGGTTCAAGGAAAAACACTTTACTTTTTATCTTCATTGTTACTTTGAGACTTTAAAAAAAATCATAATTTAAAAATTTTATTTAAAATAACGAGGAGTGTCCAGTAGAAAGTGGTTGATGCATTTGATACACCTAAAATCTAGTGGTGAGATCTGTGCTGTTCGGGAATATCTACATGGCCTGTTCTATTGGTTGCACATCCCTTGGGCGACTTCCGTATTTTCGCCTAATTAACCACGGACAGGGGTTGTGGATCGCACAATGTCAATAGTTGAGCTGTCGGAAGGCTGAAAGGTCGCCATGTATCTCTTCCTGAAGTTTGAACAATTGATCAAAATCGTCAGCAACATCGGCGTTGACGATGATTGTGTTCCAATCGTAAATGGAAAGGCTATTACGAGGTCTCCCACATTACCTCCGACACCAAGACCAGGGGCAGAGTCCCCTTTACGCCAGCAACACCCCGTGCCCATTGAAGCCATTCCTTGGTTTAAATCCCAAGTTGTCGAAGCTGTCTACATTGATTGTGGCAGTCGGGATGCTTGCTGGGTCCCTAAGACAGTCATGGACCAGCTTGTTACCGCCATTCCTGACCCTCCTTCGGTGAGTGTCTACACAGTCTTATTATATTAAAAAGCAGCTTTCCATCGTTACTGCTTAGGCCATGCACTTCTTATTTATCACAAAAACTGAAAAAAATTACACACTATTTTATGGTTCACACTATTTTATCTTTCACAGCTTGCTCGACACCATTGCTGAAAATAGCGTACATTTACACGTGGCTTGCATGTGCATCATAATGATAAGTGAATCATCGAGTATTTTTTTTTAATTAAAAAAAGTTTTTCTGAAAGTGGAACATTTGAAATAAAATATTTTTCATGGTGCAGTCAAAAGGTCGATGTTACATGTAATTTATTTTAGGGTATTATGTGTCAGTCTCCTTTTGCCAATGCATACTGCGAAAAAACTATAATCTAGAGAATTTAGGGATTTCATTGTTTCTGAAATAAAGGTAGATTTACAGACATTGTTATTAGATAAGAAGTATTGAATTTGGAGTAGATTTTCCTTGTTCATCTCTTCATATATCTAAAACTGTGAGGCACACAATGTAGTTAAAATTTCAACTTAAAAAAGCATCACACAGTTTTGAAAGTAACATTTTTGTGATAAAAGTATTTCACTTCAATGTTAGTAACATTGGGAGTGTCAGTTTCACTAGTATAGAATCTGCAGATTTAGGGGTCAGAGGTGAGAAAGGGTAAATAATTGTCGATGTGAATAAGCGATGTAAGCAAGAGTGGAGAGCTGAATCATAGACTACTCATCTACATGTGCCAGTTTTTGAGTTCTTGCTTACTCTGATGTATAAGAGTCTATACATGTGGGATGTGTAGAAATACATTTATTTTACTTATTTTCAACAGAGGGATATATGTTGTTTGCTCTTACATCAAATTTACCTGTAAGTGAAAGAAGTGTATGACCTGTCAGGAACGGGTGCTAGTTGTTAGTCAACAGGAAGTAAACACCAAGTGGAGGTTTGCCACAGGATACAGGTCAGGACTTTCCTGGTGCAAAAGGATGTAAAACAAAATTGTAAAGATGGCCTGCGAGTGGTGTTGGCTGCTTGTTCAACTTGTGCTTAGATTCATTTGTACAACATTGTTGCTTTGTGTTACCTTTTTTTCCTTTCTCCTTATCTGAACTGTCAAGATCCTGTCAGCTGAGTAGATTCTCTCGCACCCCTTATGTGTAGACTTGAGATGATTGGGCCTTTTTAAAAAAATAATATATCATTGTCAAGTGAGGTCTGAAAATATACTGCATGAATACTTTTTACATGCAGACTCCCACATGCCCCCAATGCAATCTGGTGAGACAATGTTAAATGCTTGCCATCAGTACATTGGGGACTAGGTGTTCCAGGTTGAGATCTTTAGCGCCCTCACCTCTCACAACCCATGACGCCAGTCGCCAATCCTGGGTTCAGCTCTGGTCTCAGACACCCTGTTCTTTCTCTTCATGTGGCATCTGTTTTATAGGACTGGCTGCCTTGCAATGATTTAACCTTAGTTGGTGGCTCACATAAAACACCAGTCTCCTCCTTTCCCTCTCTGCATGTGACATCTGTGTACAGGGCTGGGTGCTGGTCCTTGATGTAGCCATAGATTTTGACAGCATTGAAGACTATTTTCCTTCCCCTCATATTCTCCTTAAGTCTCTGTTTAACTGTCTTGATCTTATATCCTTTGTGTTCACGTTCTGTGTTAAAGTGTAATAAATTCATCATACATTCATGATGCATTTAGTATTGCTATTCTATTGCTTGCTGTTCTTTATCATCATTCAGTGATTAGAGCTTTCATTGAAAAAGAGGTTTTTATATTTTGTATTGTTGTTGATCACCACCTGCTACTATTTCTAGTATACTCTAGGACAGGACATAAAAAGTAAAATGGATATTGCTGATCGTGATGTGATTGGATTCTTATTGCTTATACTAAAGTCTAGGCTTTAGGTCGTTCATCTTTATTACCTCACCTGTTCTTTTTCTACTCATTCCCAGCTACATCAATTTATATGATGATGTGCATCTACATGAATACAGCATGCATGCCAAACTATCTTTCTTAAATCAGAGTGCTCATTTGCTTCTTAATTTCTTGCAGTAATATGCATATAAATGCATGGGCATGTACACACACAGATAATATATGTATATAAGCACACATTTTGAAATATATAGATTGACACAGACAGAAAATCAAGTACAGTTATGCCTTTGGAACACAAACAGAAAGAAATCATTGGATGTGTTTGTGCACATATATGTGCATAATTTCTTTTATGCGTGTGGCATGAACTGTAGCAAGAGCGGGCATTTTAAATATACCATATTTACTATTTATTCGTAAAACTTGGTGACTTAGTTTAGACCAAAGAAAACATTTAAAGTTGCAGGTAGTACAAATGACCCTAAGTCATCTTATTTGTGATATACTCCATGGTATTTTTCTAGGTGGTAGAAATGCTGAAAAAGAAGAAAGAAGAGAAAGAGTCTACGCGAAAGAAAGAAAAAGAGAAGGATTCTCCAAAAGTCTCTTTCACACCACCTACTGCCCGTCCACTCTTCAGACAAGGAGGTGGAGAGTCAGACTTTGACCCAACTGCTGATGAGATGTTTGAACGTGCCGAGAGGATCCTTGTACAGTCATCTAGTCAGAAGTTTTCAGAGGAGGAGGTTATGCTGGAGGTACTAATGATTATCTAGTGACTATTTACCCTTCATGTTTGCATGGATGCCAAACATTATTATGCAAATAGTAAAGTTATTTATGAAGATATCAAACACTGGAGTGCAGAGTGAAAGATTATACAATGGAAGTTTTTCACAATTTTGTACAGAGGTTGCAAATTTTTTACTAGAGGTATGTGACCAGACTGCTTTTATGTACTATTCCCAATATTTAATGGTTTGCTAGAGAGCAGGCCTTTCAGTGGCTTGGTTTAGTAGATTACAACATCCTTTTTTTCGCTCCAACCCCCAGTCCAAGTGAAGATCTGTTCTGGCTGCAAGATACCTGCTTTGAGCATTAGTCTTCTTATCTGTGCACAGAAGTCATTTCAGTCAAGTACTTGCATAAGTGCTTTTAAGGGATAATGCAGCAGGCAATGAGAGAGCTGGGGAGATATTAATTCAGTACACACAAAGTAACTGTCCTGTTGCAATGGTCTCATAGCTTGGACCTCGCGCTCTAAAAGGTAAAGAGCCCCACTGCTTGAATGATTTGCCTCGCTCAGGGCATGTGATGGGGAGGACAGAGCTCAATCCTCTCTCTACCATCTTTGCTTTTGTTTCTGCTGAACAACTGCAGGATGGGCAGAAGTGGTGGTGTGGTGGTGGTATGGAGAGTAGTCTTCACTCACAGGCCTGACCAAGGCCTCAACTAATGAATCTAAATTTAAACGACCACTCTGGTAAACCCTTGAAGAAAAAAATTTGCACTGATAATGTGGAGTGCATCTGGTACATAACAAGCATAAGATGCTAGTAAAAAAAAAATAACTTCATTGTCTCATGAGAGAAATTCATGTACATACTTTGCTTTGTTTTTTATAAGAAAAACACAAGGAAAAAAAAATGAAGCTTCTCTCTGCTCTGTCAGTTGACAGCTTTGAAACCCTGAATCTACATCCTGATGGAAGGAGATAGTTACGACTGTCTAATACAGGAAAAACAACTCCTTTGGCTAGGTCTAACTCTTTCTCATGTTTGTCCTGTTTCTCACAAGTATAAGATGCTAAGTGTTTTTAAAGGCTGAATATTTGGTACTTATTCTGAATGTGATTGTAAACACTTTAGTTGGTCTGAAAATATGATGCAGATTTTATGAAAAACAGAATGTGAACGTTGAAATTAATGTTAAATAAAATAAATAACCAAACAAACAAATATATTTGTTGCAGTGTGCTCAACTACTGCACTGTTGTGTCTTTCCTGCCATCATCTTCCAGAAGGCTGACATCCCTTTGCTGCAAGGCTGCACACGCAGATGCACAATCAAGATACGTTCTTTGGAGAAAGAGATTATTGAGAAGGAAAATGCTATTACGGTCCAGGAGGTGGCACTGACCAAACACAAAGACAGGATCATTGCCACAGGTGAATTTAGCAGCGAATCGTACGTCCGTGCATGTAGGCAGGATTTTGTGGATGCCTTTTATGTTCATGTAATGAAAGATGTTCCAGACAAAAACATGAACTTGGAGATTGTTCAGAGAAAAATTAATAACATGCGTAAGAGTGAACCAGATTCTTCTGAGCTGGAAAGAATTGTGAAAGAGCGGGACTTGATCCATGAGAGGCTTGCCTTACTGATGACCATCAGAGAAACCATCCGCAATGTCTTGTACAGACCCCATGTACCTAGGAAGAAGAAGCTAAAGAAGAAAGTGTCAGAGGAAAATCTGAATCTTTATCAAGTGTTTGTTGAAACTGATTGCTCTCTCCGGAGTTCCAGAGACGAGCTGAAACGGCTTTATTATCGCAAGTTACACTTTGCAGCCATGCGTGAGGCCATTGACAGTACAATCAAAATGGTTGAGTCGGGCAGTTTCCATGGTTCTTGTGATTTTAGTGAATTCTCAGTCATCATTCAAGAACAGGGTAATGAGCGAAGTAGTCATACATGGACCAGCTTACAAGGGAAGGTTGATGACATAATGGAGACAAAAGAATCATCCATCTACACCATCCATATGGAACGATGTCAGCTCATTAAAGACCTCATCCAGAGCATTATCAGTGACCAGATGGTACCTGTGCGTCGATCTGCTCCAGTGATTCTCAATGACAGCCATAACATGGAGCCCATTATCTGCCCAGGTTTTGAGACCGACCAGCTAATGTCAACATTTCCATGTACCGTTAAAGCAGACAGTCATTTGAGTGAGTAATTTTCATGGTAAATGATATGCAGCTTTAGGTTTTAAGTCATAATTTATGTGGAGAGTATTGTGTGATATATGTATCATTTGCAAGTTAAGGGATATAATAAAAAGTTCATATTAACACTCCATAGTTCCCACAATGGTAAGTAGATGTAAAACAGGTTTAGCAGCACATTCAGGTGTACTAGTAAGGTTTAATAGAAGGTGATGGAATACAAAAACTGACACTGACATGCAAGCGCACACACACACACACATATACAAAGTTTAGGGTGTTTTTTTTTTCTGCTCAGGTTTGAAAAGTCCTGATGTAGATTTTCTAAATCCACTTTGTAGCTTTAGAGGTTATGTACCTTTTGAGAGATCATAATATATACATTGTCTTTGTGGTTAGAGATGTCATTTACACTTGTTTGAGAGAGTCAGAGACCATGCACATTATTTGATTTGACCATGGCCCGATTTGACTATAGCTACAGTCAGTTGTCAAGTCAACCAGTCATTCAGTTAGAAAGTAGACAGTCATACACAGCATAATAAAATAGCTTCTAATCCATCTGGGCAAGTCTTCAAACTCCATATGCAACTAATTTGATTAACAAATATGTTGTCTAGTTTTACAAACTATTTGGTTGCTTAAAACAGGCTTGCTTTGTGGCCATAATCCGCACAGCTGTGCCATTCTGATTGCAATGCTATTGTGTAAATTAAACTAAGCAAAGAATGTATTTTTTTCCTTGCTTATGCATAGCTATCCATTCACCATGCTACTTCTAAAGCTTTTATTTTCATGTGATAACAATGGCAGATCATGTGACTAATAGATTTGAAAAAAACATAATTTAGTTTTGTTTACATACAATAAGCAAAGACTGTGTCATTACTCTAAAAAGTAACTTCTGTCCTTGGGGATCGAATTGACTCAGGGATGTGGTTGAATCGGTAAATGGTTGAATTGACCATTAATCTCATAACTGATATCTTGGGCTTAAGAATTACTGATGTCGGGAGCCTTATTTAAGGTCTGTCCCCAGCTAGCCCATCGTCCTGTTTGAGGCACCATGTTCATTGTCTTTTTGCTTTTCAGGTGTAAGGATTCAGCGTGCCACATCAGATCAGCTGATCATGTCTGTAAAAAACCAGGTTGTGTCACATATATGGGATATTGCCAAGCGTGTTGTGATAGAAGTTGGGCTGAACCCCAACAGTGCACGGCATGCTAACCGTGCGTGGCTGTGCTACATACCCTATTTTTGCCACGAAGCACTGGAAACCTTTGAAGCATTGTATTCTCATGTTCATGGTGCCAATGTGAGGGCACTTCACCATAATGTTGCAAATTTAGCTTTGGCTGATATAGTTGACGACAAGTTCTTTGAAGATTTTTTCATGAGTGGTCTGGTTAGAGAGGATGCTGAATCAAAGGGTGAGGCATGGGAGATGATTACAGTGCCCAGAGTGAAGTCCAGCAATTCTCTGACTGCTGTTAGCCTGGACCTTCAGCGGTGTTCAGTCACAGAGCTATATGCCATGGCAGACAGGGACTGCGCGAAGCTGTGTCAGGAGATGTTGGATCTTGATCCACAGAGCAGGCCATCAGAATCACCTGTCCACGACAGTGGGGAAGACAACCCTGAAGGAAGCAGCTGCCAGCACAACAGCAGCAGTGATACAGAAAACAACAGGCAGCAGCAGCTGTCCCGAACCTCCAGCATTTCAGACAGTGGCGGCAGCATCCACTCCGATGATCTTTTCTCTGACTTCTCAGATAGTCCAGAGGTCTGCCAGAGGACAGAGAGTGCCAGCCTCAGAAGCAGTCAGACAGTACAGTCTGTCCTTGGAATGTTTGAATCTGTGGTGCAGCCCTTCAACAACTTGGTGCAACAGGCTGTGGAGTGTCCTGACCTGCTAGGCAAACTGCGGATCATTTGTCAGAGCACAACCTTCCTCAACCAGAAGGTAGAGCAGCATTGTACAGGCCATGGCATGGACAGCCTGCTGCCCATGTCCATCTTTGCCACTGTCAGCCTGAGAGAGGAGCTGTTTGTTCGCTTCTACATCCAGCTCCTGATGTTGATCGACCTGAAACCTGACTTTTTTCTTCATTCCATCTATGACTTTAGTCTAACCAGTGCGTACACACCTTACCTGTTTCTTTTTGATCGCAAAGTGACGAACAGTGTGGTTCACTCATCTGTGTGATGTGTGTTTTTTTTTTTTTGATTTTCAAATCTTGTCTCCTGAGCTACATTATTCCTTGTCCTATCCAATGATGAAACTTTCCAGGATCAACATAGGCCAGAGAGTAATAATTCTGTTAAACCACGACAACAGAATGGCATATTTCATCATCATCTGATGATGTGTCCAACAGGGTGGTCAAAGCAAGGTAGGACCCACTTCACAGTTTCATGTTTCTCATGGTGATATGGAAGGTGCAACAGAATTCAGTGGCACAAGTTTGTTTGACCATAACTAGAAACATTTCAGAAGCAATGGGTTACTAACTATGGTTAATAATTTAGTTCTTGTCTTTGCATAGCAACAGAGCATTTGTGCAGTTTATAGGCAAGCGCTTCAGTCAGAGCACATGTAGTAGAGGTTTGAACTATTTAGATGACATGACTTTAAATGGTTTGTTAAAGAAAACCTAATATAATTAAACTTCTGTATCCACCACTGATTTCTTGTGCTACACCAGGACTGGGGTCAAAAATGAAAAGCAAACTGTAGAACAAATTTTCACTTGTAATTGTGCATCAGTCTGCCATCTCATTGACAACAATTGCTTTTGAGTTTTTTGATCTTCATGCTGCCATGTGCCTTGTAACCAAAATTGGAAGTACTTGCTTAATGTGAATCAACAACCTGCATGTTAAGTATGTGCTGGGTATGAGAAAAAGCACTTTATGAACTTAAATGCTTAAAGAAAATAAACTTTTCTCATTATGAAAATTATCAAATTATATGCTGCTGTATGGATATGCCCTTGTCCTTTTATTTTCTCAGCCATTAGTACTGGGCCTCAAGGTGAGACAAAGTCTTAATACTAGACCTCACATTGTGGATACAGAGTGGGAGACAGGAACATCGAAAGAAAGATTTTTTGAGCAAAAACAATGCCTGTGCAATCTGTTTAAAATGTCTTCCAGATTTTGTGCTGTTGTCAGTTGCTTGAAAATGGAGATGTGTTTTTAATTGATTGGTGAATAATAGGACAAAATCTGTGATTAAGGGCACAGTTATGTTTATTCTGTTGTTAAACAAGGTGAAAGATTTTTTTTTTATGTAAACATAACAATATTGCACAGATTTACATTTGTAAATATACATTTCTTCTTTTCACTAATTTTAAGGAACTTTAAATGAATCTTGTACTTCGTCTTCCATTTTGAAATATCTTTTGCTTGGATTTCCCTTCAAGTTTACAGAAGTTTTGATAAATTGCTTTTAAACAAGAACAACATATTTTTGTAGGTTGTTTTGTTGTTTGAACAAAAGGTCTTCATTTGCATATTTCCAGATAGATCATAAACTGAAGATGACAAAGGACTTTTAACTGATAGGATACTACAAGCACAATTATTAGATTTGGGTGTAAAGTATAACTTGTGAAAATTCAGCTTATGATAGCAATTTTAAAATGTTCTTTGTATCAGGGGATGAGGCAGTTTGTTTTAAAATTCTTTGATCAAAGGGCTATTTGCACAAAAGCAAGCCTTCCATTCTGGTTTCTATGTTTAAAAGCATGGAGAAAAAAGAAAGCATCGCCGAAATCATCTTTCTTTATGGTAGTACTTGTAGCATAATATACTGGTGGGCTTCTGATATGCAGTTTCTTCTGCATTAACCCTTATTTTCATATGCCATTTATTGCTAATGTTTTAGCAATCTTGAAACTGCCTTTGTGTTCCAAAAAGAAAACTCTTTATGCGAGAGACTATAAATATGTTCATTATGTACAATATCTTTATAAGAGAAGCATTCTTTTATCCTCAAGAAACTTCTGGTAGTAAGCAAGTTCTTTAAAATACACCCATGTCTTTGTAAAGGCCATTTTATGAAAAGTATGTTTTCTATCTTCAATATTATTTGACCAAATTTTTCTTTTCCCCTGAGGATTTTCATTTGATGCACTGATAACCCAAGTCTTTTTATCGCAAACATTTTATGGGACTGTTCTTTCTGTAGAAAATATTGAATTACCATTGTCTTAACAGTGCCAATGAACAATTTTTATGCATCAAGCTGTAGATGTATTTTATTATTTTGAGCTTTATAAAAGTTTTTTATCACGTGCTGTTTGCTTAAAATTTTGTCACATTTGACTTGTGGTGTGATGTTACCATGTAAAAATGATCTGAAGCTGAATATTTTTGTGCTTCTAAATGAAAGTGATGCTAAGTGTCTCTTTGTTTTGATTACAGTAATACTTTTATTCTTCCATTAGGAACATTCCTAAAGACTTGTTTTGAACAGATGTCCAATGTATTGGTAAGAGGGTCTGAGCACCCACATTTGTGATCTTTGCGATGAAACAGGTCCTTTCCAAAACTTGCAGGTCCAAGAGGTACATGATTGTTAAAGATCTGATAAAATTTTTTCAAAATGCCGTGAAGATTATATCTGGAAAGTAATGAATGGTGCCAAGGGCTTCTACCGAATGTGTTTAGCCAAAGGGCTTCTACCCAATGTTTTATACATCCTGCTGCACCATTGCACATCAGACAGGAGTTTGGAAAGAGATAATGCAGCTAACGAGAAATATAAAAGATTTTGTAAAAATGTTGGCTGTTGAACAGCCAATCAAAGAGATATATATTAATGTTTTTGATGTAGCCAGGTAAAGGTCTCAGGATTGGATGATAGACTACTGTGTCCCGATAAACACCTTTTCAAATTACTTGCAAGTTGGTAGGGCATATTTTGGTTATATGTCTTGATACATGTGATATTTATTTGTTTTCATATTTCTACGAGTTAAAGTAGCCCATTAATTGAAAAGGAAGTTATGAAACCTTATGGAAAATTTGCACTAATTGTTATGTGGTACTGGTCTTTCTTCTCTCCAGCCCTTGTGATTAATTTGGGTCTCTTGAAACATCAGTCTGCTATAAAATGGGAGTAAATCAATTTTATTTAACTTCATACTGCAGAAATAGTAATAACTTTTTACTTTGATCATAATGTCATGTTTCCAGTAGGTCCTTCGACACCTGAAATGATACAAAGAAAACATCATAGCATCAGCTGGACCAAAACTTTCTCGTTCTTCTTCTTTTGAGATCATTAATATTTACAATGACTATTAAACTGCATTAACTTCTGGGCAGCAAATATTGTTTCCTCTATTGTTTAAGAGAATTTGTTTGTTTAAAGAACATTGTTTAGTGTGTTAAGTGCTGTCCCAAAGCTGACATTGTGCAGGTTAAAGGCTTGACACATTCCAACATTATTTGAACAACTTCCCACTCTTTGTGGGAATATTGTATAGTTTAAAATCTCACATTGCATCTTGTACTTAAACACTTGCCTGATATTTCAGGAAATCAAGAAATGGTGAATGTTGGTCTGCAAAGACTGTGATGGTCTTTCAGCTGCTATTCTTTCCTAATGTGTTCATTTATTCATGAAAGGAAAACAGATTTATTAACTCTGGGTTTGCAATGGTAGGACCTGCACAAAATTTTATCAAAACGCTATTGCAAATAGTTTCTAAGTTACCAGTGGCTGTTACCTCATGTAAATGAGTTATTTTACATTTTGGGGAACTTGTGCAGCATTCCTCGAGTCCATATGCTGTTTTCTTTGTAACTCATCAAAGTGATTGTGGCATTGATATAGAATATTTCGTAAGGGCAAGGTGAACATTCTTTAATTGTAAATGCTGTGGTTGTTGTGGGTTGAATTTCGAGTGAAAAATGTTATTATTTCTTAGTAATATTTGTCAGATGGGTCCAAGATAAATAGTTTATTAGGTTTATCCTTGCATCCTGCATCCATTTTTATTGTTTTCAGAATGGGTATTTCATTTAATCCCATTAGTAACTGTTCTATTTCACAGGTGAAGGAAGGATGAGGGCTTGGGTAGATTCTTTTGTTCAAATTTTCTATTCCATATGCTGTTCATCATGCAGTTTTGTATGAGCATTATGGCGTACATGCTGAGTGCATATGCACCTTTGTCTTTTTTATTCAGATCAGTAATCAGTAATTTATTGTTTTTCTTCACACTCTGCTTTCTTTTGGTAACAAAGGACACTACTGTGCTGCAGGAGTAAAGTTTTTGTCAAGAAAACATATATAACACATTTTAGGGCTGGAGTAGACCATCATGACATGGTCTTAAGTTTCTGATATGGTAAACAACAACAAAAATCTAAGAAAAGCCTCAAATATTTACTGTCCTCAGAACAAGTTTGTGCTGGAGAATTGATCACAAATATTTTGCTGCTGTTTTACAATGTACGCTAATGCATTTTTGTTGAAACAGCAGTCTAATTTATCCTTTTTTTTTTTAGATTTACTGTGATATTTGGGGTATGGCTGGTGAGTTTATCAGTATTTTGAACTGGAATTTGCAGCCTTGTGCTAGAAAGCAAAGATTGATTTGACTGATAATGAAGTGGGGAGAGATCTCCAACTCAAACTCAAACTTTTATTGAGTATGCCTGAGCCTATTTTGAAGGAAAGGGAACAACAATCTTAACCATTAATATCTTTATCAGTATCATGGACATAGGCTGGAGTGTGTCATGTGAAAAATAAAATTAACTTCAGTTAATGCGATCACATCTTGATCTCATACAGAGAACATAGAACCAATGAATTGTATGAAACAAGATGGCCACACTCGTAGGACACCAGGAACCTCTACCTTCAACAATCAAGTGACGTAAGCTGGTCTTCTTTGGCCATGTGACGGCACAACACCTTGTTGAAGACTATCCTTCAAAGCGCCTTGGAGGGTAGTCAACACTGCAGTCACCTGAGGAAAAACTGGCTTATGAATGTCAAAGACTGAACTGGTCGTCCTGTATAGGACCTGCTGACTATCGCTCACAATAGGCAAGAGTGGAGGGGTCTTTCAGCTGCCGTGTCTATCCACGTGATCCCCCCAACGACAGGTGC
This sequence comes from Pomacea maculata, assembly GCA_004794325.1. NCBI lineage: Eukaryota > Metazoa > Mollusca > Gastropoda > Architaenioglossa > Ampullariidae > Pomacea > Pomacea maculata. The sequence goes on from SRHC01002230.1 coordinate 74,871, forward strand.
CGGTCAAGGGTCGACCGACATAAGAACAAGAACAGCAGTATCATCATTAAAGCATCAACAGTAGGTGAGACAACTTAGCTGCTGTCTATGGCCATCAGTTTTATACACATGGTTACATGCACAAGGGGGTAGGAAAGTGTAGAACTAAGAGCAAATTAAGTAGGGTTCTTGGTTATCAATGTAAATGTATGATCAGTAGTGCTATATTCAATGTAAACAATTTGATCAATAGTGCTACAATCCTTTTGGAACACAGCCTGCTCTTCCCTGTGTCATTTTGTTTAACCCATTGTGTGACTCTTATGACTTATATACCTTACTACAAATATGTAGAAATGATATGCTGCTATAATTCTCTAGCTGTGAAGTATCTCCCTTTTTGGATAGCAGTTTCTGTCCATGAATCAGGGTACTCAAATATTAAAAATTTACAAGAGGCTTAATTCTTTTCCAGTTATAGAACTATTCCTGATATCAGCATCTTCATTGCCAGTATTATTAGGAGGTATGTTATCGTGACCAGGTGTCACAATTTTCACAAATTTGTGAATTCAATTATTCCTTGTATGTGAAGCAGGGGAAGGGCGACACAGACATTTTGCAACACACTAGGCGGTTAAATTTGTTAGCTGTTGGGCAATACAAAAAAGAGAGCAGCTTTGTACATCAACTGCCCACTGGCAGTATAAAACAGAAATCATCTATGTGCTTTAAAACATCACCCACTAATGCATGGTTCTACTCCACTTATGCTCAAAACCTTAACTCCTACATGCACTTGTAGGTATATGCATGCATCCACACACACACATACCAACATGCACATGCTTAAGATATACTGGTAGGTGGAAATAAGCCATTGGGAAAGATCTGGTCTTGCCTTTCAAGTCTTTGAGTGTTTATTTTTTCAGCCTGATTATGTAATGATTACTTGTTTACTCTTCAATGGTTCTTGTGCTGATGCTTTTTCTTCTGCCTTAACTAGATTTTACATCCTTTTAACCCTAACCCTTTTTTTTGTGAGGGCAGCAAAATCTGGTGTCCTGTGTGTCAGTGGCTGATTTTAAGAGCTTGACATCTAGGGAGGTTTATGGCGGTCAAATTTTGTTGTTATGCACAATTTGACTTTTTGTTTTTTGTAAGACCACAAAAAATGATTCCATGGATGCATTTTATAATAGGACACCAGTAAATACAATGGAAATGCTTTTGTAAAATATGCATCCTAAATCTGGCCTAAAATTATTCTATATTAGGGATTAGAAATACTATTTTTATTGTAGAACATGGATAAAAGAGATTAATAATTATGCTACAATAAATACATCCCCTCATTGTGCCTATTGTGTCTTCATACACCGTGTAATGAGTGTGATTTATTTTAACATAGGATGTACACTGTTTCCATAGCAACAATCACAGAAACAATAATACTCCCACAATCCACACGGAATGTGAGGCAGAAATTGGTGGAGAATCGAGCATGCTTATTGGCTGCTATTACGTTGAACGATGAGAGCGATAATGCATCATGGTGCAAAAATATCCTCACATTGTCACAGTGACTCACAGTCTGGTCTCATGATCGATACACACGCTTGACACCTTCACATCAAACTGATTGTGTTCCACGTAATTTTTTTCTTCTTCTTCTTTTGTTTATTTGTTTTTTGTTTTTTTTGTATTAAAAAACTTTTCTTGTAACAGTTCAAATTTGAAGAGTCAGCATGCACCCCCATGAAGCGCTACTCATTTCAAACTGACACTGAATAGATAAAAAAGATATATGACTTTGTACTTCGTTCAAAGGGAAAGGATATGGGGCCAGAAGTTAAAAAAAAAGCAAGACAACAAAACGCAACTCTAGACATATAGGCGGTGTGGGGCGAGTTGGAGGAATGTGGCTTCATAAGCATTCTATTTTCTGTTGTACCAGGCAGTCGAAACTCAAACTAGTAATGACACACCACGATCCTCCCGCCTTTCTGTTTACATCAGGAAGTTTCAGAGCATCAGCCATGTCACATCACTCATTAACTAGTCACCTCATTTCCTTAGTGAGAGGTTTTCATCCCACTCCCTCATACCACAGGGCACGGCGTAAAACACCAATCCCCCCCCTCCCCCACCTCATACCACAGTTGCGTCGACAGTTTGTGGTCAAATCCAAGTCAGATAAATAATTTCAGATCGAATTTTCGTGACCCAACACAATTTTAGTGTCACCAGGATCTTCCCACACACATCTGTCGCATGCTACCCTGAGCTTCCCACCTTCCTGGTTAGAATAGTCAATAGTGCAACCACGCACTTACATCTTGTCTATGAAATCCGTGGTGCAATGGTGGATGTGTGGGGATCACAGGCAGGGTCAAGTATTTGTGGCTAAATTTGCCAATGTCCGGGTTGAAACACAGGATGACCTTTCGGAAAATAAACATTTGTCACAGCAGGTAACACAACAGACAGCGGGAAAACGGAACTTCTAGTCTATGTTCGCATAATGGAAGTCGGATATTGTTGGTGAGAACGGTATATGATGATAATTAATTTTTTTTTTTTTAATCTAGTTCTATCTTTCCAACGAAAGGTTAAGCAGTAAACTTTAATAATACTCGGGTACGCTGACAAAAATTATAAAGCAGATATCATCATCACGCTTCAACGATTCATATTGCTTAACGATTCATCTTGCTACACCGTTCCCGAGCTCAGTGCTATACTCATCCACCAGCTCACGGCATTTACACCTTGCACAGGGAAATGTTTGAACTTTTTCCGAAGTGACCCACGCCATCATGGTCTGACGTCATCAACTAAAAATTCGGACCAATGTCAAAAGCGGATAATTGGTAATATAGACAGCGTTGTTTTAATTAGTATATATATGTTTAATACGGTGCAGCGGATATTTGGTAATACAGACAGCGTTGTGTTAATTAGTATATATGTTTAATACGGTGAATTAGATTTTAATTCATTTTGACTGGGATAGTCTAAAAATTCGGATCAATTTCAAAAGCGGATATTTGATAATACAGACAGCGTTGTTTTAATTAATATATATTGTTTAATACGGTGAATTAGATTTTAATTCATTTTGACTGGGGTAGTCTAAAAATTTGGACCAATTTAATAAGCGGATAATTGGTAATACAGTGTTGTTTTAATTAATTAATATATTTAATACGGTGCAGCGGATATTTGGTAATACAGACAGCGTTGTTTTAATTAGTATATATGTTTAATACGGTGAATTAGATTTTAATTCATTTTGACTGGGATAGTCTAAAAATTCGGATCAATTTCAAAAGCGGATATTTGGTAATACAGACAGCGTTGTTTTAATTAATATATATTGTTTAATACGGTGCAGCGGATATTTGGTAATACAGACAGCGTTGTTTTAATTTCTATATATGCATTCGACGAATTTTCTAAAGAACACTAAACGTGTTGTGTCGAATTCTGTAATATACTGAAAGCGCTGGCGATTTCGTATCTCCTAAATATAACAAAGTAGCAGCACAGTTGACTAGTAGTAACTAATGATCAATGTTTTAAAGTACATTTGCAGTAGTTGTCGTTTAACAACGAAAATGCAACTAGAGAGAAAAAAGTAATTGGTTATTTAACAACATAATTACCTTTCCAGGGCAGTTTTCCTATTTTTGAGCTGTGATTATTTTCTGTGTAATATTCTCAACGGTTATTAACATGACAAAGCTATTTTAGATTTGATGAGAGTAGTTAAAGCTGCAATAAATTATAAATAAAGAACAGGAATGAAAACCCTTTGATGTTGATTGTATTTACGATGCCTGCCAGTTGTTGAGCATTGATGAAACTAATTTCATAGCCAGCATTTTACCCCCATAGACTTTGTGTCATTTATTTAGGAAAAGTGGTACTATGTAAAGAATCTTCCTTTCTTGTGGTATAATGTTATGTAAACATGTTATGTTATGGTATAATGTTATGTTTAACTGAATTGCCCTCTAGGGATTAATAAAGTATTATCTTATCTTATCTTAAAAACTTTAAACCCTTGATACGTTCATAAGGATGTATTGCTATAATTATCTTCTCTTTAGAAATGATGGACAAACTTGAGAGTCCCTGTGGTTGCCGCATTGAAATTCTGTGCTCAGAGAAACGTCCTAAAACTGCTTGCCGCTGGATGCAATCTGTATCCATTGTTGAACTTGGTAAAGGTAAAACTTGTAATTTTAATGTGGTGAACAGAAGGAGCAAATTTAACTTTAGTTTAATCTATGTATGTATATATTTTGTGAGCAAATAAAACATTCTTTACGTATTTTTGTGTGACTAATTACAGATATGTTTGTTCTGCTAGCTTGCTGGCAACTTTGAGTTTCATTGTTGATTTAGATTAATGATATTAATGTTGATTTAATAGCACCATTCCCCATCATCAAGGCAGGCTGAAAGTGTATTCTAAAACAGCACTCAGCAATGTCAGTTTGTCTGAACACTCATAGATAATTGTTATGGAGGCTGCATCAACATAATAGTGAAAATAATAATAATAAATGTGTGATTTGTATAGCACATACTCATGCTTGTAAGGAGCATGCCCTTAGTACTTGAGACAAGAATGAACAAGAACAAATGGAAGGATAAACAGGACTGATGACTAATAAAAGACAAGTATAGAAAATTCAAAGAGGAATCATGAAACAAGAACTAAGAGTAATGTGATTCAGCAGAGGAAGAGTAGGCCAGTAACAAGGATAGGGAGTTAAAAAAGGAGGAGCATTCTGTGGACTGTTGTTAGGAGTAATTCTCAAGGAAGAGGTTTGTCTTCAGTTCACATTTAAAAGATTAAATGGTGGATAGATGGTGGATATGGATTGGGGGAAAGTTACATTGTTTTGCTGCACAGTTACTAAAACATCACAGTCACTGACAAGAACAAGAAGAGCAGTCATCCTTAAGCCAGTTGATTTAAGGGATATCACTGTCAAAATAACAAATGTATTTAAAAGTATGCATTGAAAAAAATCGTATTGAAGTAATACTAAAAAATCATTTCAACTTTTAAGCCAGTATTTTTATCAGAGGATGATACTGGAGTAAGGTACCAGTGGGAGATTTTGGTACTAAAACAGTTATTGAGGAATGAGTTGTTAGAGGCTGCACTTATTCAAGTGCCAACACTTCTGTATGCAGTGTCCATCATGTCTCCCTTGCTGCTTTTCCAGGAATGTAGGAAAGCAGATTGCCAACTGGTTAGAGCACTATTGGTGCACACTTTAGACAGTTTACAAAAGTAATGCAGCATGATTAGAAGTCCTGAAGCAAACACAGTACAGCATTGATTTGCAGAACTGGGTACCAGTCCAGCATCTTGGTTTGAAACTCTGAGTAATATCCATGTGGACAAAAAAAGTCGGGTATCTTCTCCTGCACTCTGGTCACCTTGTCCAGCTGGAGGAGTTCTTAACATTTCAGGTGAAAAAACCCCCCCAAAACTACTTTAATCAATTTTTCATTTTCTTTTGCACTTAATTTTAATATGTAATTGCATCTGTAACATGGTCATTTGTCATTGGGATAGGAAAATTTATGAATTTTGGTTTAAAATGCATATTTCATGTTGATATACCAATCTTTCTGAATGCAGTACAACATTGTATGAATGAATACGGATATAAGAGTGAAATGGCCAGTGAGAGGTATTGCAGTCTTCTACACTACTAATAAGCTTCAGTAAAGTAAAGGATAAGTTTTGTCAGCAGTTGCACAGAATATAGCATGATATATTAGTAGCATCAAAAAAATTATGCTTTTTAAAGACTATACAGTAGGTTTTCCATTACATAGAACATGTATATATCTTGTAAGGGTCATAGACCAGATCTGAAAACTGGCATTTCATCAGTACTGGTTTTTAGGATGTTAGTGACACAGACAATGACAATGACAATTATCAACTTTATTTGTCCCCGTGGGCAATTTGAACATAGGAAGGTGCTCCAGTTACAAAGTAAAAGTTAAAATAAAAGTAAGAATTAAGTTCATTGCAAGGTGCAGCATTAAAAAGATTTACTTTCTTAAAAATATGACACTTATAAAACAGTTTCTTTACACCAGGAATCAGTATAATATTAACACACATTGATGTGTACTATTCTGCAGCTGATCAGTAAAGCTTACATTATGTTCATGGGAGGAGGAGGGATCTAAACACTCCCTGATGTGTGTAAAATTGATATTTTACAGTTTCAACCCCATGCTCTTCCCTAAAAATCCAAAATGATTCTCCAGTGCACATGGACACTCCACTGATGCTTAGAAGGTATGCTAACACCACACACATCTTCTTTAATAATCTTTTTTTAACCTTATAACAGTCAGTTTCACTTTTGGATATCATTTTGAAGAAAATATTTTATTGTCTTGTCTAGTCTTGTGTATTGCTTTTCATATTTTGTTTAGTAGTGCTTAATAAATCCTCTTTTTTTGTTGATATTTCTTTTATTTTTTTGTGAGGTCAAAAGCTAACACAGAGTTATTTCAGAATGAACAGTATGAAGGCTTTATGTGTTGCTGGTTTATTTCAATATGCTAAGTAAGGTTCAAAAATTTCAGGAGTTTCCTAACCAGTCATATTTTATAGCCACTTCTGATGCTTCTTAGAAGTAACACGCACACACACACACACGCGCGCAAACACAATTTTGAACCATGAAAGTATGAAAGCATATACATTTTTGTTGGATGATACATATTCAAGTATGAAAAACAATAATATTGCATATAGAATTAAATGCTTCAGCTCCTCTTGTGAGTCTATACCAGTACAGAAGGGATGGTCGGTCAAAACAGAGGCTTCTGATGACAGTATGGAGAATGGCTGTGAAAACCAGCTGCTGACTTTTACACTTGACAGTTCTAATCTGTCATGGAGCAGCTCTATGGCAACACCTCGCGACATGGCTTTTAAAAGTAAAAGTTAGAAACTCTCACTACGAAACATGATTGTCTAATGAAAATTAGTCTGGCATTTACTAGTAGGGTTAATTAACTGATGTGCTATATATTGGTAGTAACAACACCAAGTGGCACAATTATCGGTGTAACAATGTTAAAATTAGTACAATTGTTTATTTTCTTATATTTCTTTGTTGAATTTAGAACCTTTTTTTGTTCTGGTTTGAAGAAAATAGTGCATGTTACTGTGATATATTCTTGCAGAATTTCCTGTGGATGCAGAGAGACAGAAGGTGGGTGCAAGTTATCAAGGACTGTAAGTGTATAGGTATATATGGGAGTGATGTTCCTTCTCCTGACAGGCTCAAGAGAACACTCTTTGTGCTTTTGTCTTGTCCATGGATTTACTGATAGTGTCTCCTATAAGCTGTGCATTTATGTTATTATCTCTCATCTCACTGTGCCTGTCTTCAAAGTGGCAAAATGCTCTGTTTATTCTACTTACCTTCTTATGCTATCTTATTATTAATAAGATAAAGGTCTTTTACAGTTAATGGCAGAGAATTAACAGGGCACAAACCCTGGGTTGGCCATGACAGTGCATGTTGTGATAACTTAGGTAATAGTTCATATATGTTAACTGGAGTTTTTCAGATGACTTGTAACTATGTATGCTACATGGCCTGTCTTGACTGCCCCTGTAAGCCCATAGCTGGCATACTTGTGCATTAATTTGAAAAGATGAGACCTAACTAGGTACACTGCTTTTGTTGGCAACTAGATTGAGTTTGCCTGAAAATGATTCTTTTATGCAGTTGTGCTGATAGAATATTTAATGTTACCAAGGTGAACTTTTGAAAGGATTATGCAGTTTTGAAAATTGTTATTCACAAAAATAGAGATCGTCACTCTTGTTGCAGGGGCCAGCACGGGCTCTTTTTTCTCCTACTTCCTGTGGTGGGGACAGTGAATTGGATGATGCCAGTCTGGACTTAACAGTTGAGCAAGAAGAACAGTCCATCTCTTTAGTTTATATTGAGGAACCTGACACTTCGGAGCACACTTTAAAATCTTCACCTGTCTCAAATTCTTCAAAAACATGTGATTGTGTAAATAATACTGTTAAGAATGGTAAAGCATCTTGTGAAATTTGTTATTCTCAAGACATTTTCCCATCTGTGGCAGAGATTGACTGTACAAAAAATGCTGAGAGTTCTTTTGAAAGCTCTTTGACAGACACAAAAGAACCTCATTTTACCTCAAAACAAAAGCTATGCAAAGATTGTGAGTCAGACAGTAAAGTATGCATTCAGACAAACAGGCTTTCAGATTCATCTGCAATTGAAGTTCTTCATAGTAATCAGAATGTGCTTGGAAAAGAAATACGCAGTGATAAGCAGATTTACAGGCGTACATCCACGCCAAAGACTGACAGGTCCAAACTCTGCAAATTTGCACCTGATGATTTAGATGAAGAATCTCAACTTTCGATGCTGCTGATATTGCCGTCTTCCACACCATTGAGACATTATCAACCTTCTCTCCTGTCCAGCCCTGACATTTTTCAGCCTGAAGAAAGCACAGACTTCACTAATACAATAGTCAATGGAAGAGATCAAAGAAATTTTGTGAAGAATGGGAAAGAAATTCTACTGGCATCAAGTTTTGTGCACAAACAAAATGGAGTAGATAATACTAGAAATATTCAGTACTTGGGACCAACATCAGAAGCCACAGTACTCGTGAACTCACAAAATATGATAGAAGACAACACTAATCCGCATTGTTTGGAGAGTAGGTTGAGCAGGAAAAGAGGCCATCCAAAATTTCTGTTTATGGATGAGGAGAGCGAAAGGAAGACTTCCATCGATGATTTCCTGGCTGACGTTTTTAGCAGCCCAGACACTGAGGCACGGCAGAGGCGAAGTCAACCCAACAGCTGCAAGAAGCAAAGACTGTCCATTCAGCTGCACTCTAAGCAGTCAGCTCATGGGAATAGACTGAAGCAGGAAAGCAGTGTGAAGTCAGTTTGTGGTACAGAAGGAGTGAAATCAGCTTGTCAAACAAATGATTTACGAGTATGTTCCTCACAGTTTTCAAAACTTGTCACAACCTCTACAAAATCTGGTGAAAGCATAGTTGTGAACCATTTGTTACCTTGTGTGGATAACAAATCTGTAGAATGTTTGCTTAAGTTGTCTGAAAACGCTCAGAAATTTCAAAATGAGTGTCCATCTCATGACTTTGGCACGCCACCTTCCATTCTAAAATCTGGCAGAAAGATGCAGACTTCCTCTTCTGTAAAGAGAGTACGGTTTTCTTTAGAATGTGATCCCTCTTCTCATTCAGACCCTGGAGGTGACAGCTGGTTGGTCAAAAGGAGTTTGACATTGAAAAGCAAGGGCCAGATGTTTTCCATCTTGAAACATAGGTCAGGCACAGACACTGTAAATACATGGAAGGCTGATGATGTTGGCAAGACTGAAAATTTATCTTGTGCCTCTACTACTGATTTATCTTCGGTCTTCTTGGCACCTGATGCGGAGAAAACAAAACATGCACTGAACATGATGTTTGACAATGTTTCGGCCAAAGAGGCTGAGGATGAATTTTCTCAATTATCATTTACCTGTCTCCAGGAGATGTGTTCTGTAATGAACAGTTGTGAAGACTCCTTGACAGTCCAACAAACTCATAACCAGGAGCCTTTTTTAAGCAGAGTAGGAGAGAAAACATGCAATGTCCAGGAGAATGAGATGAATAACTTGGTGCTTGCTGAAGAGAAAATAACTGAACAGTTCCATAAATCTGACACTGAGGGGAATCTCAATCTTTCTGTTGCTGAAGTAGTTGCTGCTGATGGTGGAGATACAGACTTATTTACACTTTCTGTGTGTGATGAGAAGATTAGGAAAGTAGGCTTTTATGAAGAGATATCCAAAGATGCATCTTCTAATGAAAATGTTTTAAATAGAAAAGATACTTGCAGAAAAATTGCAGAAGATACACATAGAGGGAAGGTGCTGGAAGAAGATTTTTCTGAAAAATCCATTGAAAGAAGACACCTGGCTGAAACCAACATACCAGAGGTGCAGACTGATGTTCACATGGGGACAAAACATGTAGCTAGTGAGGGGAAAAAAGTGTCTGACATAGATAAGGAAATTGAAAACACAGATAGTGTCATGGAGATGTGTAAGCATAGTGCTAATTTTGTGGAAAAAGTGTCTGACATAGACAAAGAAACTAAACACACTGCTCATTTGGTGGAGAAAGTTTCTGGCGGTGACAATGAAACTAAACACAAAACTATTGCAGCTGAGGTTGCACAACACAGGTAAGAAATTATTTTTAATGCCATCTTTTTATAATCACTTTCTGAAAATGCCCACCTTTATTTCCTATTTTGATAATAGAATGCATCCACTGAAAAGCTTCCCTTCAGAGAAAATGTTTAGTCTTCCAAGTCTAAGACATTGCTTGAATGCCTTTTAGGCACTAAAAGTCATTTTTGTGGTTTATACATTTGGACAGAGAAAGGGAATTAAGGGTTATCTTGCTTTCTGAAACTTCTTCAAAAACAGAAGACAGATGAAGAATTTCAATAACCATTGCTAAGTAAGGATTTGGGAATGGTATTAAAAATATCCACAAAAGAAAGATTATTATAGTATTTTTACACAGATTACTAAATTGTTGATGCCAAGAGGAAGTGTGAGGGAGAAACATTCCACAGGACTGTTTTCTGAGGGATGGCATTGTTGTAATCTAGGTTCTCTGTTGTGATCTTGTGCTACATTTAAACTGGAATTTCCCATTGCTTAGAAATATTTCTGAACCACTTACATAAAGCTCCAAATCACAAATAGAAAATTTGTGAAGATGTCAGAAAATGTAAACAATTTAGTGCCAATGGTTTTTTAATTTAATAACACATATGAAAGCTGACCTGTTATTAAATGTCAGTGACCATTTTGAATGAAATTCAAAGCAGTTTCTTTACAAGGATCATGACCATGATAATAACATGTACATCAGTGTGTATTTTCCATGACAGGTAAATAAACCTCCTACCACACCAATAATGTTAATTGGCAGATAGAAATCCCCAATAAGGGTATGAAAACCTGCAGTTTGAACTGGGGATCTGAAGCGCCTTCCATTTTATAGATGAAAAACATTGAGAATTTGTCAGTATAAAAGAAATTGTCTTACAAAGTAATAATAATACTTGATTAATGTAGGTAACATTTATTGACTTGAATATTAAAAAATATGCTCACTATATCGGTCATAATTAATATTTGTGAATGGAAAATGACCATAATAACATAAGCAATAGTACAGGTAAAAATGTAAGTTGGGAGTTGTGTGGTGTCTTGAGGTGTCAAAGTATTCAGATGCTTTTCTTTCACATACCTTACACATTTTGTCCCATCCTGCATACCTTTTGCTCAATTGCTTTAGATTTGAGATTTATTCACTTTGCAATTTTTTGAGTTTGCTGTCTTTATTTTTAGTTTAAAGTTTTTTTTGCTTTTTTGTTGAGGATAGAATCCATCCAAGGGTATGTCTGAGTCTGAAGAAAGGAAAGAAGTTTCTGTATCCAAGTTCCTCACAGATACGAAACACTTGCCCAGAGAACGTCTACAGCTTTGCATCTTTCAAGCCCCTGTCTATGGAAAATGCCAGGCTTCCTCTTTTAAAGGTGTTATTATTAGTAGTCATTGTACATTTGAGATATTTGTAGTTAAATATAATAATGTCTCATGGGATCTCCTAAGTGGCTTGATGTACTGTCTTTCACCACCTGCATGTCTGTCTCTGTGTGACTGCTCATCAACATTTCAGGCATTTTGACTCCACTGCTCTTGTGGGTGTGGATTTGTTTGTGCATACAAAGAGTGGTTTTTCTCACTCACCTAACAGGCTGTTGCATTATGTTCCTCTTTGTTTCTAACATTGCATAAATCTGTGTGTAGGCTTTGAGTCCAGCTGGCAATAGTGCTGTATAAATATGCTTCATTTTTATTAAAAGCAACCAAGTTAGAAATGTAGGAATAACAAGTTAGATAAATCAGTAGAATATTAAACTGTAAGTTAGAGGGTAATACTAGATCAAATTTTAAAGATGTCTTATTTAAATCTTAGCAATTTAAAAATTGATTTTTGTTACCAATCCAATAAAACAGTTGACTTACTCCTTCATCTTGCATTTGACTAGTTAAATATAGATATAGAAACATCATTTGAACCCAGTTTCATTTGTAATATCTCTCTGCTCTTGTCCATTCCATTTTTTTTTCTTCAATCTTTCTCTCTCAGGAAAAAAGAGTTATTCAGTGCTTTATGAAATCACTAAAAGGCAGTACTTCTTTTACTACTATATAAGTCTTTGGTTCATCTTAGTCCATAGATGTTTTTTGTTCTCACATAAAGTTGTAATGCCTGCGTAATCTGGGGGTATAGCATTTGTCGAAATACTTCTTCTGAATTTGTATGTGTTCAGACAAAAGATGCAGCAGACTGCACATCTGTGGTCATTCATGGATCCATAGCAAGAGAGCAGCAGGCTGCAACTGGAACTGATGTGTCAGCATGTGGCAAGCAGGTTGACCTTGGTACAAATCGCAAGAATCGGGATGAAGAGAGTAGATCATCTCAGGCTGGGGAAATGCTGGAATCTGCATCTGGTAGCCTTGAACGGATAGCTATGTCAGGAAAGCCTCTAGTTGTCTCCGGTAATGTCCTCATTCAAGAAGGGGATCCAGACTGGGCAGAATTTGAAGATGAGATGAACTGGTCTAACTCTGAAGACTGCTTAACGGATGATGGAGAACATGCAGTGGTGGATCTCTCCAGGTCAGAAATAGAGGAAGATGAGAGACTGATGTGTGGTATAGGCAGTGAAACAAAAGACGAGAGATTGGTGTGTAATATAAGCAGCAAAGCAGATAAAAGATGGACATCTGGTGGTGCCACCGTGATCGTTGAAATGCAGCATAATTTTGAAGCCGATGCATTATCTGTAACAGGTCCCCCATGTGCTGGCATAACACCTGAACTTGTAATGGAAACAAACATGGATGATACAGACATGGACAATATAAATACTGTAGAGGATGTACACATGGAGGGTGCAGCCATAGACAGCATGATTGATGTCAAGGATGTAGATACAAGCAATAGTGTAGTTGGTCCCCTTCTACATGACACAGAGTCCTCATTCAAGAAGAATCTAGCTTCAGAAGAGGGAAAAGATGATTTATCTTTTGCTTTAGAGTGTCTTGATGAAAGAGAATTTTTTCCCCAAATTATGAAGGAGGTGAGTGAGAAAAATGTTGACAATACTGAGATAAGGGAAACTCAACAATCACCTATTGCTAGGTTTATGTGTAATAGACATAAGATAAGTGAATTGTTAACCAGTGGCCACATTGTCACAAAAGCTCAGAATAACACTAAAATCTCCGGTCTCTCTGACCAGGGTCAGTGCATTGGGAAATACGGAGACAACAGTTATTGCACTACCTCTTCACCTGCCATTTCAGTCAGATTTACAACTGCTGATGCTGAGAGAGTGTGTGAGAGTGCTTCTTTGTTATCATGCATGGATAAAGAGTGTTTGGGGTTTTCGTCTGCTTCAGGAAAGAAGATAGTTTTGTCTGCTGAAGCATTGAACAAAGCTCAAACTTTGTTTCGTAATGAGACGGACAGCAAATATCTTGAGTCAGATTTGCTTACAGACACTTCAGATGACAGGCTTGGACAAGGTGTTGCGACAGACAAAGAGGCTTCAAGCTTGATTTTAGCCTCTAGGACTGCTGTTATGGACTTGGCTGCAATGAAAAGTCTGTCTGCAGATGGTGAGTCTGGTGCAGCATGCCCAACTCAGACCTCTCCCAGTAGTGAGGCAGAGGTGACAACTATAAATACACCCAAGGGCACTGTGGATGTTGCACCTGCAGCTATTGGAGAAATGCAGCAAGCAGACATGAAGGTCATGGCTGAACCGCACATGTTTCAAGAGAACACCAATGCTGGGAATAAGCTGGGTAAAACTCTGGGAAATTTCTATGATGATGCAGCCGTTGTGCCTGTAGAGAGTAAGGCACTTGGGAATAGAGAGTTGGGTCAAGAATGGTCACAAACATCCTTGAATAACAGTGATACAGGAGCAGAAATGGGCAGTGCAGAACTAGACTTTGATGCAGGACAAAGCGATGCAAAACTGCATGAAACTGTTAGCTCTGAACCATTTATAGATGATAGAGAAACAACAATAGAGCAGAATAAAAATTCTAGAGGAGAAGCAGAGATATACAGAAAATTAGAGTCATCTTTACCAGCATTAAGTGATGAAAGTGTCAATACAAATCTTTCAACAGATATGTCGTCAGATACGGGAGGGTTTGCCACTGCTGAAGGAAAACCTATTACTCTGTCAGCAAAAGCCAAGGAAAAGGCAGTAGCTTTGTGGAAGGCTGTGGAAAAAGAAATAAGTGGAGAGGAATCTGCCTTTGGTTATGGTGGTGATGGGGAACTCAGTTCAGTGAAACAGAAAGTGAGTGAGAAAAAGCTATTAATTTTTGGTGAAAAGGATAACAGAATGCTGAATATGGGAAGAGAGAACTCAGTCTTGTTGGCTGTAGGATGTGATGGTCCTAGTAGACACGAAGAACACACAGTACCGGTAGATGCAGAAGTCTTTCGTCATAAAGGTTTTAGGCCTTTTAAATCACCGTTGTTAATCAAGAAGACAGCGACAAACAATAGACAAAAAGACAAGACACTTGAAAAACCCAAACTGGAAGGCACTCCTATCATAATAGTTGATACAGAGGATGATGAAAGCAAAAAAATAATCCCAGATAAAGGAAATACAGCCATGCACCAAGAAACAGACTTCCACCACCCACCGTCGAGTGTCTTTCCCGCTGCCGAGGGTAGTTCAGTTATAAATGCTCATTCAATGAAAATGCCTTCAGATGACTATTTTGATGAAGATGAAGGTTGGGGTTTGATGCAAGGAGAACTTTTGTTAGATACCCATGAAACCCAGAACATTGCAAACATTAATGTCACCGAGAGAGATAATTCCAGAAAACCTAAGGAACAATCTTTGTTGTCTCGTAGCTTCTTACTGGAAACAGGGCATAATGAATGTTCACCAAAGAAGCAAGGTCAGTGTTCATACACAGAGCCTGCAGATGATGGATTAACAAGTAAAGCAAGGGATTCCTGCTGCTCTGGTGCGCTTTCCACAAGAGACAGTCTTGACCAGAAGCAACTCATAACCAAAATAGAAGCTCACAATCAAAGTTACCCTGTTAAATGCATTGGCACAAATATGACATTGAAAACAAATGGTAAAGACACACAGGAAAATTATAAAGGACCCCAATCTTCCCAGTCCAAATCAGACTGCAAGCCAGCCGGATTTTCAGCATGTAGCCTTGATCCTAACAAGCAGATTGAAACTGAGTTTTCTGAGCTTGTCAGTGACAATATTGATAGCCAAGGGATGTATGAAGAGTTTTCTGACGAGGCACTACTAGAAGCATTTTCAGATGAACCCTTTGACTTAGTCAGGCGTGAAGACTGTTCATTTGTTTTGGAAGGAGAGCCATGTATGAGGCATGATAAGTTACAAGAATTTAATGAAAGTTGTTTTCTACAAACTGCACCAGACAAAAACACAGAATGTTTATCCACGGATATGATGGTAGATTTATATTCTGTTGCTGCAAAAGAAATGATAGATGATTTATTGTCACAGAAATGTGTGAATGACGTACAGATGGAAGATAGTTGCTTGATGGATGACAAAGAAGAAGATACTGAATTAGGCTTTATGGAGCATGATGTGACAAACGTAAATGTCGCAGAGAACCAGTCACTGGCCAGTCAAGTGGAGCTAATGGACAGGGTATTTGTGGAAAGCCCAGGCAGACCAGAGGAAGATTGTGAGCCAGTGTTGCCTTGCCTTGAGGATGTCTCAGACAAAATAAGGCAACTACACCAAAGTACCAGCAAAAAGAGCTCAATGGTATTAGTAAACAACCTGAATAACCTTGAAAAACGTGTCTCAGCTTCTGGTGATGGGAACTCTGTCAACAGTGAGTCAAACCATCAGCCTAGTAATGACCAGGAGGGGTCAGAGAACAGTGATGCTAGTCCTGCAGATTATTTGTCAGACCTTTCCTGGAGTAACTTTACTGGAGAGTCCCATAACAGTCAGCTGGAAGATCGAGATAATCAGAAAAGAGAGATGTCTGGTCCTGAGAAACACATGCTTACACAGGCTAACCTTGTGACTGCAGAGTCTACAGAATTGTTAACACAAACAACTCAAAATATCTCTCAGCCTGTCAGTGTGCAACTATTGCCAGAATTTGGTCAGAATGTTGAGGATAAAGTGAGTGAAGTACCCAACGGAAATGAGTTGTGTTGCAAATTCCAAGGCAGTAATCATGTAGGCACTGCAAAAATCAGCCTTTCAGTCCATGAGTTTCAAGATAAAATGTTCTCAAGTAAACCATACTGCGACAGTTCTAAAAATTTTCTTTTGGCAGAGCAGAGTATGATGGAACACATTTCATCAAATCAGAATAATGTTACCAGACCATCAAAAGCAGAAAATGAAATTGAATTTCTTTCACTGTGTCACAGGACCTCAAGTTTGAGCTTCATGAGGGATTCAATGACTTGTCAAACAGCAGAAAAGATGAGTGATTTTTTCACAGCCAGTAGAATATCAACGCTAGTTTCTAAAAGTGCTTTAGAAAAATCAAAAGATATACTTGATGTTGATGTGACTTGCAAGAATGAGAACCATTGCAGACAAGAATCATCAGGAAGAGAGGTAAAGGATAATGAGGCAATGGAAGTTGTGTCATCAATCAGAAAAAATATGTTGGCAAATGGTGCACAAGACAAAGAGGCTCCTGCTACATCTTTTTTATTTCAGACTGCTAAAGGAAAGCCTGTAAAGGTGTCAAGGAAATCAGTGGCCATGGCCTCAGTTTTGCTAGATGTTGGAGAGATGGAAATGGATAGATCATCTGAAGAAAATAGTCATCCAGCTGCCATCTTCTATTCCTGTACTACATCTGGAGTCTTGAGATCAGGTGTTGAAAGCACACAAAAGTATGAAGTCCAAGAAAAACAAACTGGAATTGCTGCATCTAGTATTCAAGAAAAGGAGCAATTTCATTCATTTGGTGGGTTTTGCACTGCTAGTGGAAGCAAAGTCTCAGTCAATGAGAAGTCTCTGCATCATGGAAGAAAGTTGTTAGAATCTTTAGAGGATGGAGCAAGAAATGCTTACCGTATAAGAGCTGTGGAAGCAGTTATAAATATTTCTGAGGATATTGGGAACAGTGCTTTGCACACAGCGAGTACAGATTTTTACAAATCCAAAGTATCTCTCAAATGCAGAAAAAATTTGAGTTGTGAGACCCGGAACTGTTCAGAAGTGCTTTCAAGTGGGATGTTAAGCATGGAAAATAGTTCTGAGTTTAGTTGTGCATCCTTTCAAGGTTTTAAAACTGCTAAAGGCACAGTGGTGAATGTGTTAGAGAAGTCCTTGATTGATGCCACAAAATTGCTGACAGCTGCTGACAACGAGGCAAGTCTTGGCAGTGGTGACTTGACCAATCTGACAGATGTTTGGACACCAGTAAACCCTGCAAAAGGATTTCACGTTGATGGAGGAAAAAAAGGCACAGTTTCAAAAAAAGTCTTCCAAGGTGACTCTGCTGAATCAGAGGGAGGTGATGAGAAAATGGGTGCTGATCTACACGTAGTTGTGACCACAGAAGTGCAGAGTTTGTCTGAGGCTGGATGTCTCTCTAACCTCCACCATGAGGAAGGTTTATCAGGACTTGGGGATGAGACAGTTGGACGGTGTTTTGATGGGTGTCATGATACTGAGGCTAGTGACAGCAAACTTGTTTCTCACCTTCTCGAGGAAGAAAATGTTGGTTTCCAAACTGCCAAGGGAAAATTAATCACATCTTGTAGTGAAGGTCTGAACCAAGCACTGAAGTTGTTTGATTCTGTGTCAAAAGACAATAGAAAAGATTCTGAAAATCTCTGGCATCAAACAGGTAACTTGGAACTCAGCTCAGGTACAAAAGCTGATCCTAAGCAAGGTAAAGATGTTAATGATTATGAAGCATCTGTTAGTACACATACAGAGTTTATTGCTGGACAGTATGAGCCTTTTTCTATAAAAAGACCTGCAGGGACTGGTTTTCAGACTGCACAGAGTAAGCCTTTGACAGTCTCAAAAAGCTCACTTGTTCAGGTGCAAGAACTAGTTGTATCTAGTGATGCACCAAGCCTTCTAAAACATTCTAAAGACATTCAGAACTCATCAATGTGCATACATTTTAGGACAGGGGCTGGTATACAGATGAAGGTTAGTGAAAAAGCTTTGGAACATGCTAGAAAAGTTCTGGAGTCATCTAATGATCAACAGCGTGCCTTGCAAGATGAGGAAACTGAGACAGTGCCAACAGGAGTTTCTGATATGGAATTCAGTTTTCACACTGCAAAAGGGGCAAGTGTTGGTGTCTCAAAGAAGTCTCTGGAGCATGCCCAGCAGCTTCTGTTGAGTGTGGACAATCTCTCTTCCTTTGCTGATCAACAATCAAATATAGCTCACACCGGATCAGTGAAGAAAAATTTACAGGTTGTGAGTTCACCAAATGCTTCATGCCAGAGATCTTATATTTCAAACTATGATGAAAACATTCCTTTAGTTTCAAAGGAAAAAGGAAGTTTGACTGTTGAAACTGCAAATCATAATGAACAACAGGTTGAGCTTTCAACCTTGCAGAGGGACAGCAGAATCTGTGAAGATGGACACACCAATGAAGGGGTTGTGATGGTGAGTAAATGTCATGACAGCAGATCAGAATTGGATGAAAGAGAAGGGGGAGACTTGCACAGTTCAGGCCCTCATGGACAGCAACCACAGAATCCCAGGCATAAAAATGCCATGGAGAAAGGTTAGAACTCTGCACTGATTCTGTCTTCTTAACTATTTCCATTCATTTTCTTTTTTTTTTTAACTAGGTATGAAGTTTGCCTGTCTTGCGGTGGTTTATTGACACAAACAGTTTTTAAAACCTTGCCTATCCTGTAGTGGTTTGATGACTTGTTACTTTTCCTGCAAACAAATATGGGTTTGACAAGAACTGGGTTGCAGATTGTGTACTTATGATGGTGTTTCAAAGTCTTATCTAGAAAAAGTAGCAAGAAAAAACTCGAACATTTTGTGTTTTCTTGAAAGCACATCCATTACTAGAACTGAAGAGTGAAGTTAATATGTATGATGTGTGTACATGTGTGCAGGTGAGTAAGTGCAGCAGAAAGAGCACTTTTTTTAAGGTGCAGGAGACTGTGTTAATTTTCCCAAGTTTATTCTAATCATATAATCCATTTAAACTCATTACATGCTTAGAAATGATGTCTGTTTTATGAATGATATGGTGACGAATTTTGTAATCAGTTTGCAATAATGTAGTCTACAAATTAAAAGAAAAATCTCTTTCGAAGTGTTGGAATAATTTGATAATGATAAAATAAATTTCTTTTGGCAGTGTCTACATCCAGTGTTCAGCTGGTAACTGAAGTGACTGAAAAAAGGCTGCTGTAAGTTGGTTCATAAGCATAGGTGTACCACTAGTAAACTGGTAGCATGAATTTAAAAGGTTATAGTGGCTGATCAAAAGTATGAATTTTGTAGCTTATTTGAGTTATTGTAAGATTATAAATTGTTTTATTCAGCCTGTTCTAAGTTATGCTATCTAAAGTGGCCGCTATAGTGTACTGTACTTTTGAGTAGAACAAAGTGTTGTGCTAAATGATTGTCTTTGCAAGCATAGGGGCACAGAGTATTTATCTTCTGCTGGATCAGGCGTGGTAAATAAAAGCTTTCTTTGTTATTCAGATGCAAGGATGCCAAAGATTCTCCAGATAATTCTGGCACAATGAAGAGAGCTAGCAGCAGTCAAAAACCTTCTAACTTTCAGCCTCCTTTCAAAAAAGCTAAATTTGTTCCCCCATCCACAACAAAGAAAAACCAGACCTTGGACTTATCTCATGAAAAACATTGTTATGAAATCTCAAGGGACCAGCCATCCCTCCAGAATGATAAAATGTCAAACAATATCCACTTAAGAGAGGAGGAATTTAGCACCAGTTCCTTGACATTTGCTACACCTGATTCCCTGGAGGAAGCCAGACTGCATCAGGAAAAGATAATCAGGCACAAGAAACGACAGAAAGTAAAGCCTGTGAAGGGAAAATGGTTGACTCTAAAGCAGATGCAGAAGCAGATCAAGCTCAGAGATCTGTACCTGAATCCTAAAGGCCTCAGCAGCCACGAGGTAAGACAGGCACTAGTGTAGCTATCAAACAGATTTTATTACTTTTCAAAATCTAAATAAGCATATAACTCTGTTCTGGTCATAAGATACTTATAGCCTTTAAACATGGTAATTTTAAACTGCATTTAGACAAAATGTCAAGACCTTGTTTCTGCAACCTTGCAGAAGTGATTCATTTTTATGACAAGGCCTGATTGACATAATTTAAGATAGTTCACTATCGACATCCACATCTTAGGTGCTGGAAATTCCTTAAACTGATAAAACTTTCAATTTTCAAGAGACTGGTGTCTCACAGTGCCGCTATTATGTTGGCATCATTTAAAACTCTTATATTGACTGTAGTTATTAGCATCAGACAGCAAGAATGTTTGTTTGCAGCTTATCCACGCTGGTGTCAGTTCTACTGTCCTAGGAGTCAGCAGTCACACAGCTGAAGAATACAGGTTTTTCCTGCCAGCTTTTTACCCTAATGCATCAACAGGCATATTGGTTGGGGACAATGCTTTGCTGGTCTGTGATGCATTTGGATATGCTGGCAAAGAGGAATTCTATAGGTAGTACTCTTTTTTTTCTCATAAATTTCTATTTATATTTGTCAACTCTCGCTTTACTAATTGTTTTTAGTTGGAAATTTAATAGAGTTTCCAAAACATGAAATCACCCTTAATGTATTAAACTAGAACAAATCTTTCATTTAAAAAATTTGCTGCTTTAGTTCTTATGTAAAGAAAGTGTTATTTTTCAGAAGTCTTTCACAGAAATATTAGTTCTTATTTAAAGAAAGTGTTATTTTCAGAAGTCTTTCACAGAAATATTAGTTCTTATTTAAAGAAAGTGTTATTTTTCAGAAGTCTTTCACAGAAATATTAGTTCTTATTTAAAGAAAGCGTTATTTTTCAAAAGTCTTTCACAGAAATAGTTAACAGTGAAGAACTTTTTCTGACAGAGCTTTCCTGACGGTAGATGGTGTTGATCCTAACTTAATCTCACAGGCCTGGGTGTACAATCACTACCGCTGGGTTGTGTGGAAAACAGCTGCCTATGAGGTGGCTTTACCTCGTGTATTTGCTTCCAGGTGAGAAAACTGCCTTAGCCTGTTCTGTAAAAAAACTGAGAGGGAATTTGTGTTTACAGCTGAAAGGTCACAACTTCACTGATTTGACAGTTTTATTCCCAGTTTTTAACAGTTGTTTTATAAAATATTTTGTTGATTTGTTAGTTTTTATCAATGTACAAATCGCAAGTCTTATAATAAATGTTGTACTTGAAACTGATTTGTGTTCATATAATGGGATTAAACAACGCCATTGGATGAGTCAATAAACTCGTCTTCTTTTGAGGGATTTGGAAGCAGATGCAAGCATTTGTTTTAAGTATATCTAGCTGAACTTCTTATATATGTATAATTATATTCTCTGCAGATTTATGACACTTTCCATCCTTTTTGTTTGTTCCCCGATTCCTCTTTGTGTCTTTTATGTTTGTCATTCATTACTTGTCTGCATAGTTGTTTCTCCTTCCTTCCGTCCAACCTTCCTTTTCTCTCTGTGTGTCCTACTTGTTTAAAGAGCTGAGAGCATGCTCCTTTGTGAGTGTGATTATGTAATAAATAAATTATTATTATGACTATTGCTATGTGTATTTGTGTGTGTGTATGTGTGTGATAGATGGCAAGATGCTCATATATATTGAATGATCTCTTTGTTCTTGGTGTTGCTATAATTTCTTGTAGATGTGTTGCATGGCTAAGTATAAATGGGGGATTTAGATTTACTTATTTGCATTCAGTAATACAGACAAAAACACATGCATACACACATCATGTATTCACACTTATGAAGGTTCTCCTGTTCTTTCTCTTTCATTGTTTGCAACATTGTTATTATTCCTGATGTTTCAGAGCATTGACACCGGATATAGTGATGATGCAGCTGAAGTATCGCTATGACAGGGAAGTGGATGCTTGCCATAGGTATGTAACCAAGAAGAGATACTGACAGAAAGAAGTCTTAAATGCTGCTGCATTGATAAACTACTGGAAGAATGTAGCACTTTATATTCATTTTGATCTTTTTTACTCGAACCCATAAATTGAAGATGGTTCATGAAAACTGACAAAAACAGTATATGGATTGAGTTATAATTTCTTTAGTGTTGAAGAGGAATGGTGTACTTTTATGAGTCCTATCACATATTCAGTATATTAGATGTTCTCTTTAAAAGAGTGAAGCAGTTGTATGCTTTAACAGGAGTGCTTTGAAGAAGATTGTAGAAAGAGATGACACGGCATGCAAGCGTCTTGTGCTTTGTATCTCTGACATCAGGCTGCAAAAAGAGGATGAGGTAAGTGTAAAGTATGAGAACTGTGTAAAATACTCTCATTGTTTCCTGAAACAAATGTCAATATGGCAATATTGTTTGACACAGAGATAAATTAATTCTTCAGCTGTTTGATTGGTTATTTGTTTTAAGTGATCAAAGAGTATTTGAAGCAAACATTTGCGTTATGTGTCTTGATTTCTTTCATGTTGTCTCTAAAGAGTGGATACTTTCAGTAATTTTAAGTGTGCTTTTAAATCCAACAACAAGCCAAGCCAAAAAAAAAAAAGGATCTTATTGATCATGTGCAGACTGTTATGATGGAGGTAACAGATGGCTGGTACAGAATATGGGCTAAACCTGACCCTGCTCTGCAGCAGTTGATTGACAGGAAGAAAATTAAGATTGGTCGGAAAATAATTACGACTGGAGCGGAGCTGGCTGGGTCCCATGATTCATGCAGTCCCTTAGAGGTGACTTTCATCTACTGGCATTTACTTAAAGTGATGGAGAAAGTAATTTGCATATCTCTTTTGTTAGTTAAAGCATAGACATTGCACTTACCTTTAAATGTTTGGTATTATCATTAACACAGTGCAGAGGTCACTGAGAGAACCAATTCTGTTTCTGCACTGGACACAAACCCAACACTTTTTCAGATGCAGTTAAATGTGTGGTGATGCTGTTGCTTGTATATAATATTAAGTAAAAATATCAGTGCACTTCATCCATGTTTTCACAACACATGTTTCATGGTAATGTAGATGGCATGTAAGCTAATTGGGACTAATGTGCAATGAAAATGATGTGCCACAAAGATATGGTTGCATGGACTGTGCAGATACCCACTGGACTTTATCTGAAGCTGTGGGGCAACTCAACACGTCCAGCTCCATACTGGTCACGGCTGGGCTATCAGCCATGTCCAGCATCACTGTGTGTACCACTATCATCAGTCGTGGCAGATGGTGGGCTGGTTGGCTGTATAGATGTTGTTGTTGTCAGAAAATACCCTATCATGGTAAGCTAGTGATGAAGGGGACAGATTGTGATTGCCAATGAGTGTGACATTAATACTGGACCATTTTTATTGGTTAAATTACTTTGTAGTGGAACAGTAAACATGTCATTTGCTTGCATTTGTGAGTAATCAGTGTTCTTCTGACTCACTGATCCTGTTTGTTTCCCACTCATCTTTTTTAAGAATTGTATTTTTTTGTGGTATTTGTATGTCTGTGAATAGGCTTCATGAACTGCTTATAACTTTTGTGCACTGTACAGACCAAATATAACAACTGTTGTAACCATACTCATAACTATAAATAAAAGCTGTTTAAATCAGTGAGCAGTGTAACATGCTAACTGCAGACAGGTCAAACACATAAACTGTTTTTATAATGTTGCATTTCTTTTAACTGTAGAGTTTCTATCATGTCCTTTTTGCTGACCTGTGACAGTTTATGGAAAAGCAGGCGGATGGTAGCTGTGTATTTCGCAATGCTGAGATGGAGGACAGAGCAAGGCGTTGCTATGAGCAACAGAAAGAAGGGGCCATGGAAA
Source organism: Pomacea maculata (assembly GCA_004794325.1). Classification (NCBI taxonomy): domain Eukaryota; kingdom Metazoa; phylum Mollusca; class Gastropoda; order Architaenioglossa; family Ampullariidae; genus Pomacea; species Pomacea maculata. The sequence goes on from SRHC01002230.1 coordinate 99,110, forward strand.
GACTGTGCGCAAAGCTGCAGGTGGAGATGGAGAGAGAAGATGCTACAGCCAGTGAGTGGGTTACTAGACTTGCTCATGGCAAATATTGGGCCAAATGGATGCATGCACAAACATAGAAACATTTGGGCACAGGCTTTTGAATAAGATGTGCTGAGATTGCACACACAAGGTGTTTAAAGGTATTGGAGATGCCATCTGATGTTTAGATGACAATCCTCTCTTTCAATAAGTATTTGAAAAAGGATGGCAATTCCACTAGCATGGGACTAGAACGAGTAGAGGTGTTAGCTTTTGCATATTCACTTCAGGAAGATTTTTGCCAGGTCTCGATGGTAAGGGCAATATCAACATCAGTTTAAAGAAAAAAGTCAAATTATATAAATGTTTTGTTTCTGTATAACTGAGCATTTATTTCAAGTACGCAATTTTGAAACATCTGTGCAGGCACTTGACTGGGTTTTGATGGGAGAGATGTTGTTTTGTTTATCAACATGGCCTGGTGGAGAGCTTAACAGACCTTAAACAAAAAAATAGTCATACAATCATTTCTTTAATTGCATGTGTGTGTACATTCTATTTAAATGGTATGATGGTATTTAGATGGTATAATGGATATTGTATGTAACAGAGGCAAAGCGAAAAAGGCATTCCTTGGGCAGCAGAGAAATTAAGGCCTTGACAACTGGGGCGGAACTTTGTGAGGTTTTGGATGGTGAAAGCCATCCTGAAGAATTGCAGGTGTGTGTGCGTGTGTGCACATGCATTTATGTGCATGCATATTCTTTTTATATGTTGGTTAATTTGACCTCACTGCAAGTACTGGTGTGTGTGTGTGCAAATTCCAATGGTACCTGGTAATTTTTATTGAAGCAAGTTTTTTTTAAATGTTTTTATGTTTTACAATCCTGTTGGGATCACAAAAAGATGAAAAGATATTTTTCTTGATGTCAGGCAATGCTCACTGCCACTCAGAGAGACCAGGTATGGGAACACCGTCAACGGCAGCAAGAAGAAAGGCAAGCACAGTTTAAATATCGCCTTGAGCGGGCTTGGAATGAGTCTACCACACAGGTAAGTGTGCACTGTTACATAATCATCTGTGATGGTGCTGCCTATGTCTTCTAAAAATTTGAATAGAATCTTTCCTTTATTACTCTCAACTCATGACATTGTATTCACATAAATACTAGGGCTTTGTGATTTTACTTTAGTGTGTGTGTTTAAATTTCTGTCTAATTTATTAGCACTCTTTGTTCTTGAAATGTTTATATAGCAGCTTTTTTATTTTACTAATGATATTTTTCTGTTTTTGGTATGTTTGGGGACAAAACCTCAGGGAGAGAGGATTGTGAGTCCTGTACAAAAGCTTCTAGTGGCTGGGTGTTGTAGGCATGATGTTGACAAAAAGACAAGTAAGTTTGCTCACTCTTCTTTGCAAGGAGTATTCACTGTCACCGAAATAGGTTTATGAGCATTATGAGCAGATCATTTAGTGACATAAAATGTTTCTCTCCTGTTACTGACCACTGGCCTGTCAGCATGTGTACCTGATTTATGCTGCAGGAGCTGCCAGAATCATAATTGGTATTTTGCTTCACTGCAGGTGCATTGTTGACTGTCTGGCGACCAGGCTCTGACTGGGAAGTAGTGAGCGAGGGACAGCGCTACTGTATATTCTCTCTCACAGCATCATCAAGGTTAAGGATTTTTTAAAATAGTATTATCATTGTGGCCAAACAAGTTACACTGACTGACATAACAGTATTCTGCTAACAAGCATTTGTGTCATTAAATATTTCTTGTCATTTGTCAGGACTCGACAATCGAGGCATGGCATTCAGCTGACAGCAGGACGTCAAGTACGTCTACAAAATAAACCAGTTGATGAGAACCTTCTGGGTCTTGTATATGAACCCAGGGAGGTAAGTGTGATAATGATGCACATTTAGGTGTATAGCGCATATGGGGCTAATCAGTCCTTGAGATGACCAATGTCTCAGTTATCTATTAACGGGTGACCAATCATTGCACTGACAATGCACAGTGTTCTTGACTTGTATCCTGAGGTGACTAGAGGAAAGGGGGCTCAAATATAGTTTGTAACATCACATTGTTTCCAGGCATTGGTTTTAAAGATGTCAGCATTCACTTTTGTTTTGTTTATCACAGGTGTGGTCAGTATCAGATCTGCAGCAAAGGAAACCACTGTACAATGAAATTGATTTTACTGGTCGTGTGTCAGACATTGTATCCACAAAGTGAGTATCAATTGTAGGAGAATGCCATATTACAGAAATCAAGATTTGAAAATATTCCATTTTCCAATAGTTTCCTAGGTCAGATGGCTGGTTATGATTACACATAAACGTTATCACATCAGATAGGGTTAAATCGGATGCTATGCTTAAGTCTAACATCACTAAAATACTAAATAAATTTGTAAGACATAGTTAAGCTGCTTATCCAAGCTGTCACAAAAGGTGATTAAAATGCTGATATAAAGCAATGATAAATATTATCCCTAATGCGGACATAAACAGCTAAAGGTTATGTGCAGTTAGTCCCTTATGACAAAGCTTCATTTTGGAAGCTTATGCAAAGGAAAACTGTTTTATTGTTGATATTATGTAGTATTTTGTTATTGATAGTGGTATAAGAATAACAATAATAAAAAAACCCTTTTAGTACATTTCCTTGCATTCGTCCAATGAGCTTGAAGAAACAAGCAGTGTGAGTAATTCTGCAGTTCTATTGCAAACTATGAAAGCTTTCAAGATGGCTGCTGTATGTAGGAAAAGGAACAGCTCCCAAATGTGTCACCAGATATTTAGTGCTCTATTATTCCTGATAGTACATTTTTTTATTATAGGTGATCGTGTTTGCTGTAGGTGTGTGTTTACATTAATTTTTTTTTTTTTTGGGTCATCTCCATCAGGCCTGGAAGTGATAGGATACATGCAGTGGACTCCAATGGACAGCTGATCACTGTGTGGTTCTGGGGAGGCCTGCAGGTGAGAGCACTTAGCAGTATGCTTCAGGGAAAAAAATTAACTGCTAAAAAACCAAAAATTATTACAGAAATTCTGCTTACTCATATATTTTAATTGTAGTCCTATGCAGGACCTGCTCATTATCGTCGAAAACAGGCATAAGTGGTAAGCCCTATCAGCTGCCATGTGCTTCCCCCCATCAAGTCAAGGGACGAATGACTGAATCATTGTAGTGCAATGTGTAATTGTACAATTTGTGTTTTTCAGGCTTTTGGTCTACAAAACTTCTTCAAAAAGGGACTAGCATTTTCTGGCTTCAACTTGTACGTGCGGAATTCAGGTCAAGATAGAGTTGAAGTCACAGCATTTCCTGAAACATCATACTTCACTGTCACTTCTAGATTCACTGACCACTATTCAGATAAACACAGAAAACTGGTAAGCAAAGGAACTATTTGTTGCTGTCTCCATGTTATTATTTATAAGGCTAGTGTCACCTTCATGTTTATGTAATGTTTCCTTTTCTCTTTTCATTGGAATGTGTGCTATTTTAGTTCTCCTTACAAGGCTTTTTTAGTATACCATTTTGCTTCACAAATACATGTATGTACTTTTTACCACTATACATTTGTGTGTTTGTGTCCTTTATTTAGTCCTCTGGGGAGCACCCTGATAATTCTGAGGACACAGCTACATCTGTGGGGCAGTTCTTGGAGAGTCCAGAAACCAAACAGAGAAAAGCTGTCCAAAAGCAAAAACTCTTTCGCTTACAGTCCTATGGAAAACCTCCTCCACTTACTCCTCTGCCCAACTGCATGTCTCCTGCAGCAGCAAAAGGATTCAAGCCTGTGAAGATGAGAAATGATAAGATGTTGCCATGACTTCCAACATTGTTGATTTAAACTTGTGAAGCTTTATTTACTTTTGAATGAGAATTGCCCAGTTGCAAATGAGTTGCTAGGTCACTGTTATATTTAAATAAAGTCACCACTGGTTGAATAACTGGTGATATGGAATGTTAGGCAAGTTTGAAGTCAGCAGTTACATCTGGTTTAGAAAGAGTATTAAACTAACAATAAAATATTTGGTAATTTAAGACCCTCAGAGTTACTGATGGAAACCTTGACTAAAGCCTTGCACAGTGCTAGTTCCATGAGTTTGAGAGCTGGACGTCTGATGTGGTCAAGAAGCTTGACCGAAGTAATGGATACCTAAGCTTAATAGATATTCTGTTCAAAGTTCACTGGAATTTCCGTTTATTTGTGTCATGCATGTTACTATCTGAATGTTGAGTTCAGTATTTGTTTATTGTGTCAAATGTGTGTGTATGTGTGTGTGCGTGCTATGATGTTAGTGCATTCCCAATCTCAATGCAAGTCTTCACATTATTGTGTTTACGTTAACTAGTGCCTGCTAACCAGTATGTCATGGTTAACTGGTTTGGACCAGGATTTTTGTCAGGAATAGAGTTAACCCTAGATCTGTGCTAAATTCAATGGGCATTTATATCTGTACTTGTTACATTTTCTTTTGGGGGGGGGGGGTTTCTTTTACAATCTGGCTCAGTAAAAATTGATTGAATACTTCTGAATTTGTTTTTGGTGAACAGTAAAGTTTTTGCACCTGTTGCAACTTTTCTTAGCTAAGGTAACAAGGTTCAGATACAAGTCCGGCAAAAATCTTTGAGGGCCCTGATCTGGTTGTTAGCTACATTTTGATATTCTGACACTTTCACTGCTAATACAATGAACAGTGCTCAAATGTGTGACGTTAGAGCGTACAGATGTCAAAAAGACAGACATTTCCACCTCCCTTATTGGTTGTAATAATAATAAAGATAAAAAACGGGATTTATTACTTCCCTTATTTGAAGCAATTAAGGCTCAAAGCACTTTACAAAAAGAAGACAAAATGAATAAACAAAATACACAAAATGAACAGAGCACACATAGGGACACAGACCTGAAACATGTCAGAAAATAAAATGGACAGACACTTTAGCGGACATAAACATAAGAGAGAGAAACCCGCTCACGAAGCCTGTCTGGGTGGCTCAGAAATAACGAAGAGTGGCAGACCATGCGGGTGGAAAAAAGAAGAGCTTGTGCTCTTGAATTGGAGAAAGGGTAACGACAAAAACTTGAGACTGCAGAGCACATGACTGTCGATTCTGGTCCTTACAATAATCATGCAGTGGTATAGCATTTGCATCAACAGTCGGAAAAAAAACATACAGAAATTGCCACAAAAAAAATAAAGGTTCAAAGTATGTAGCTGACACACTCTCTGGCTGGCCAGTCAGGCAAAGAAAGTCCAGGGTTGTTCAGGGTTAGCATAGGGCTGTTCCACAACCAGTCATGTTCACAGTGCTTGACTAGGTTTTAGACTATTTTTGTTTACTAATTGTAAAATGTGCCGTACCAGCTCCATCACAGTTAAACTGATGGAGTGTTATTTATAGTTTTGTAACCTTTGTCTGACCTCACTACACCCGGCAGCATCTGTTGTATGAAAAGAAAGAAGTGGAAGTGATAAGCAATATCTGATACGCTAGCTAGTATAGATAATTATGACAAGATTAATTTTACTTTTCTCATTACTAAAAGTGTCCTTCATACCTGCGATTAGCCTGAAATACGAGATTCTTTTTGAACAGATTTGTGTTCATCATCTGGTCTCCGAAAGTCATTGGCTGATGGTGGTCTAGGGTATAAAAAGGTTGACATCTCTCCTCTTCACCACTGCTCTTGGCGGGACATCCTGTGACTGACAGCGTTCACCTGAAGGTAGGTTCACCTGATCACGAGACTTCACATCCTCTTGTTAGAAGTGTGGTCTCTACTAACCCGTGGTAATGAGATGCATTCTCTTATAGACGCAGGTGAGTTCGGCCACACATGCACACAGATAAACATATGTCAACACGTCCACACATACACACATTCACACAGATAAGCATTTACTAACACGCCGACACTTACACTAACAGTTAAGCTCGTGAGCTCAAATAGTTCTCCTGGGGTTGTGTAGTACTCAAGCACTGTATTACACATCATTTCTAGCTACAAGTCACAGAAACCAGAATGTGTAGCAAACCAGATGAACTCTCTGCTTCCATAGCCGCCACCTACCCACCATCGAATCCTTTAAAGCAGCGGTTCTCAACCTTTTACATGTGACGACCCCCCCTGACGAACACCGATACGTCCGCGACCCCCCTTAGCCAGCGAGGTCGGTGGAAGAGCGGGGGGAGCCTTAGCTAACCTCGAACGCCGCGTCGAGGAAATCAACAACGGAAGAACAAAGTTGGTATCTGCAAGAAGTATAACTGTTAATGAAATTTTACTAAAGCAAATTCTGTGGTGCTAATAAATATTATTTTATTGGACACTCACTTTGATTAATGAGAAGGTTGAGCCTGCTTGCTGTTGCATAGAGAAGCGAACCTGTGTGCGATGTTCGTACCCACTGCTATTTGCAGCTCAGCCTCTGCGTCCACACGATTTCTGTATTGAGACTTCAGTGCTGCCAATGCTGAAAATCCTTGCTCACACATGTACGAAGTTGAAAATGGCGGCAGAACTTTCATTGCTTTCTCAGAAAGGAGAGGATATTCACCGTTGATGCTAATCCAGAATGTTGGCACTGGTGTTGTTTGGAAGACCATTTTCAGGGATTGGTCACTCGAAAGGCCGATGAGCTTCTCTCCTTCTTCCGTGGACAACCCGCTTGTGCTAGGATCAGCCAGAAATGGATTACGAATCAAATCGTATTTAGTCACATCAATTTCAGCGAAGTAATGCTGAAACCTTTCTTGCAGTCCGTTTAGATGGGCAATAATTACATTCTTCACCTGATTAAGATTCAAGTTGTCAGCCTTGCACTTACACAAGCACGGAAACATATCAAAAATATTTTCTTGGCGTATCTTTTGCGTCCACAACGAAATTTTTCGGACAAAAGCATTCATCTTGTCAGTTGTTTGTAATATGGTGGTGTCTTTCCCTTGCAGAGAAGTATTCACAACGTTCAGCTTCTCAAATATGTCCGATAAATATGCCATTTACCACCTAGTCATCGGTCATTCTTAAGCCCCCACCCCGCACTGTCTGGTCATGGCCTTCTGTCAGGGACCTAGAGTACTAGGACTGAGCATGTGCGAGGGCGAAAGGGTGTGAATGATGGTAATGTGTGAATGATGTTTCCTGAATGTCTGCCTTTTAGATGTTTTTTTTTTTTAAAAAGAGAGAGGTGTGACTGGAGAGGGAGAGGGGAGTCAGCGATGAGAGATTGGGGAAGAGAGAGGGCAAAAGGCGAGAGGAGGGAGATTGGAGGCTTAATTGTTGAGAGGGGGATTGTGTTTTGAGTTTTGGAAGTGAGAAGTCACTGCATGCCGAGACAGTGTACTTGAATAGGGAGAAGCGATTTGGAGTTTGATCGCCCTCACCACTCGGCTACACAATGTAAGCTATTTTCACTAATACCGGTATAAGAAACTTTTAAAAAAGGACCACCTTCGCGACCCCCTTGTAGGCACGTCGCGACCCCACAGGGGGTCGCGCCCCACAGGTTGAGAACCGCTGCTTTAAAGTTTAAATGACTTCTAGAATTACATGTCTTCCATGAGCATTCATCAGTCTTAACAACAGTCCACACGATGCTAGTCCATCTTCCAGCCTTTCCTCTCACATTTTCGTCTTTTGACTTGTCCGCCTGATCGTCTTTCTCTGCACATCGACAAACCTCTCAGCCCTTAGTGTTTGTTAGTCGTTTCCTCTTTGCATCTTCTTTCTTTTGTCTCTTATTACTTATCATTATTGTTGTTCATTCTTTCATTCCTAGTATGTTGCCGATGTCTTGTTCTTGTCTCAAGCGCTGAAATACCGGTATCACTTGCTAAGTAAATGACGAGATTATTATCATTATTAGTAGTAGTAACAATGGGTGTTTGTCCGAGGAACACCTCTATGGCCTGTAATCTCCAACATTTTTCTACAAAAGAGAAAAAAAAAAAATGTTTGATGACCACTTCCATTTCCATGGGTGGAAGGCCCATATGCAGCTTGCACTTTGCACACAAAATGTATCCCATGGCTGACACCAGCAGCGAAGTGCAAGATTAAGAAAGAGACAAACATGCAGACAAGCACTGACGACGACAGGGTTAACATCAGCGACAACAGCAAAGATCTGTTGGTCTTTGGTGCTTGATAGCCACCCTCGTTAAAGCTGGCAGATGCACAGAAAACACCCTCATCATGATTTCAGCAGTGAGCCATAACGGCCAGGTGTGGCAGGATTCGGAAACCACGTGGTCCTTTGTGTCATACTCTTCTTTGTTTTACACAAGTATTGTTTTAAAACATGTTACTTGAGGACAATGACATCAATTTTAGATATTCCTAAAAGAATCAAATATCTTTTAGCGTAGCATTTAAAAATAACACTGTCTTATTATCTATTAAGCGCCATTTTTTTTTTTTTTTTTGCAAAATCGAGGGTGTCATATAGTGAGAGTTAAAAAACACATTCCCCCCCAAACTAACTTGACAAATAATCAGGCCATCTCCCCCCTCCACACATACACAGATACAGCGGAGCCTGAGTGTAACCTAAATAATTAACTACAGACATTAATTTAAATGGATTAAAATTGATCATACATGTATTGGGATTTTCTTTCCCCAAAAAACTAACGAGCAAAACATCTCCGATTATGTCCCTGTTAGATCACCTACATCTACGTCTACACCAACAGGTGCTTGTGGCTATGACACTCTACTTGATAAATATTTTACCCAAAAGGTAGATGAAAATGCACGCGTGTGTTTTAGAATGGTAGACTTCGACCAATCCATTAAAAAAAAAAACCAACACAATGGCAGTCAAGTATGAAAAGTGAAGCCATGTCAATGTTCATGTGAAAATTCCACAGGTTCAGCTGTCGGCTATAGCTGACAATGGCAGTCGCTCTACTGATCCTCATGGTGGCCATGGTACCAGCATTAAACTTCAACTTTCCCTACCTGTCTCGAGTCAACACATGAGAAATAGGAAATGGTAAGAGACTGAGAGCAAGCATGATGTACTTTGATACACTCCCTTTCTCTGGTGTAGTAATCTCCCTTTGTCGTTGTCTCAGCACAATCCCTCCTCCTCTCTCTATACACATCATTTATATTTACATCATGCATCGCACTTTGCAACTAAAGCTTCCTCTAGCTTTACTAAAAATATTTTGCCTTGGTATTATTTATGTTGGATTCCTGGTATTGAGAGTAGTGTCCCTTAGCCTCGCCTGCTGAACAGTTATTGCACTTTGTCTTTCATCACATTCTTTGTCACCTTACTGTTATTAATGATCTTTATCACTTTTGATGTTAATTTTTGTAATTTATTTTTCTTTTAAAGAAATGAAAATCCCCTTTTAACTTATTTCCATCATATTTAGCTCTCCCTGAGCCGCGAGTGGAGTTCTTGGCTACATTTCCCTCCCGTCTGCTAAACGGCACGATGGTGTTTGGCAAAGTCTCGACAAACAGCGGAGGCGGTTACAGCAATACCACCGGGGTCTTCACTGCACCTCGCGGAGGTTTCTACGTCTTCGACGTCATCCTGGTCCAGAATCTGACTGATAGACTAGAGGATTCAAACTGGAATTTGAATGTCAACGGACAGATGGTGCCTCGCAGGTTGTCATATTCTTACTTTAGCATCACCCAGTACGAGTACACGGTGACCCTACAGGCTGGAGACAAAGTCTCAGTCTCCAGTCAAGATTCACTCAACGTCTTTCCAGCTGACTCTAGCTCCTTCAGTGGCTCGCTCGAAAAGGATCTTTAAACTGAAAACCGTTTAACTACGGCGACAAAGCAGTCTCGAAGTTTCATTTTTGGGTATCTAATAACCACTTTTGTGCCATCTATTCTTCTTACTGTGTGAAACAGTAAGATGTTCTAAGATGATTGTACATCTCAAAGAAAGATGTCCATTTTAATGCTCTGAAAACTAATGCACGATTCTATGAAAAGCAAAATATGAAAAGCAGCTTAACCTCAATGTTTCTAACCAACCTTTGTTTTCCTTTATCAGTATCAATGAACCTACAATATCATGCTCTAACTTCAGACAGTGCTGTACTTCTAAACAGTTTCTGTATTTTCATATTCAGCCATAGCATGTGTGTGCAGATTTGGCATTAAAATGTTTTATTCCACTTCAATGTTTTATGTCCCATCTGTTTCGTGCGAATGACTTGTCTCGCGAAATTGTAGATCAAATGATGTTAAACACAAAACAATGTGGTAAGTAAACATAACAACGTCAGCGACCTGTACAATAATATATGTTACATTATTTGTCTATTATTACACTGAGGACATTTAGCCAGCATCAGATATGTTACATTATTAGCCGCTTATTACAACTGGTTGCATGCGGTCATCGACAAGTCTGGCCAAATACTTTGCAGAGCAGCTCTCATCGAAGCCCGCTACATCAGATACGATAAATCCACTTGCTCCAGTACAAACCACATGAGGGCTGGTGACAGAGTTTATGTCTGAAGATTGACTGGTGACACGTACATTCGAGGGGGACCCTACTGCTCCTTCACCGGTGCTCTGATGTCTGCTGACATTGTCTGACAGAACAAGACATTGTCTGACATGATAAGACATTGTATAGCATGATAAGACATTGTCTGACATGATAAGACATTGTATAACATGATAAGACATTGTCTGACATGATAAGACATTGTATAGCATGATAAGACATTGTATAACATGATAAGACATTGTCTATCAGGATAAGACATTTTCATAAACATTTTCCTCTAATTGTCGCCTCCCTAGTGCATCAAGCAGTTGTTGAGCCTCTAAAAGGCAACAACCAGCCTGTGTTGTAACTCAGAGGAATGCAGTAACAAATATTTATTTTGCTTATCAACAAAGGCAAGCAGGCCTTTATCAAACTATCCTTTATGCCAACTGCCACCATGTACTGGATTTTGTTTTCATCGTTTATTTCACCAGCAAATAACTACATCACTGACTTGTGTAGGTGAAAAACGACAGTCCTCTTTCACTTTTCCAAGTGTCATTGTTGTTTATTTATTCATTCAGCCCTTGACTGGCACCAGTTGACGAGCCCTTATGATGAGAAGTCGGTAAAGATGGATGAGGGTAGAGGTTGGAGAGTCTTAGTACAGTCTTAGTGTCAGCTTGCACCGCTTGACAGTTGCGGGATCCTGCAGGGAACGGTACAGGGACAAGGATCCTGGAGGGAAAGGTACAGGGACAAAAGGGAGACAAGAGATGGACAGACAACACCCAGGACTAGCCTGGCCTCACATCCTGCGTAGCCCACAACAGGACAATGACTAGAGAAAGTTGGCGAGTGAACCTCTTTTTTTTTTTTTTTTTTACTTGTTTATGGAAAATTTGGTGAGTGTGTGTGAGTGAGTGTGTTTTCTACCGGATTTGTCACTGTTATTTTGTACGTGTGAAAAATGCTTGCCAACATTTGATATTTGGCAATATTTGAGATGTTTGTAACTTTTTATTCAGCCATTTACGTGGGTTAGCTTCTTGCACAGATGTCCACATCGCCTCTTTGTGGTTCACATAACAGCTGGCTGAAAGTTCTTGATTTGATAAAATACAAATAAAGTAACACCTTGTGTTGTTTACTTACCACAGTGTTTTGTGTTTGTGATCATATGATCTATAAATTCCTGTTTTCAGGCATTCACACAGAACAGCAGAAGGAACATATAGGATTTAAGTGGAATACAATATTTTAATAAGAAATAAATATCCATTCTACGGCTGAATACGAAAATGGAGAAACTGTTTACAAGTACAGCGTGGTCTGTAGTCACAGGATGGTCAGAAGCAGGCACGTGTAAGGTGAAAACAAGTGTGTAATGCCTGAGAGCGAGCAAAGGAAATCATGTGGGAACTGACAGGACACAAAATAGAATATGCAATATTGTCAGGGACATGGGTTGTCCCCCCTGAGTGTTGAAGAAGTCTGGTTGTCTCCCTTTGCTGTACGATAAGAATGCATGATAGTGAGCACAACTTATGGAAGAGTGCTTAACTGAACGAAATGTTCACTGCCTCATTCACTGGAAGAACGAATGCAATAAAGGATTGAATGTCAGAAGGCTAAATAAAGAAGGTTCTCGACAGACCAGCTGGTAGATAACTTGTTTGCTACCACTGCAGTTGAATGTCTTGAATTCAGACCCTCTCCAGAGACAATTTATGTTTGCCCTGTTCGTGAGGCCGACCTTCAGGGGTTTCCTCCTCACTCCCTCTTCCCTCACAGTGCCAAATGATGTCCAATGAAAATAGTTTTGAAGATTCCACAAAGACACGGAAGCTGCCTAGAATAGCTGCGTACAGGGAGTCGAGCTTCCTAGTCCCCATGTTTTGTGAGAATATATGTTACTAAAATTAATTTATTATGAATCGAAAAGCAGTAAAGACAAATGTAATTTACTTTAAATTGGTGACAAGATATAGTGTTTGTAGTAAGGATGTGATCAGAACTAGTCTTGGTGTTCACTGTAGGTGCGTGGGTGGAATGAACAGTGTGGACGGCAAAGTTGGCGAGAGCTCTGAGGGGCTGTGTCTGGACTCAACTCACACATGTCTACCACAGCACCGCACAGCCATCTATGTTTGTACACTCCACATACACTCATCTGATTTATACTCGTAACTACAAACGTATACATTAGCAAATTCCAGTCGACACATACACACGCCCACACACACACACACAAAGACAACTACAGCTCTACACACACGTATGTATACACACATGGAAATAAACATTAAATAAATTCAGAATACGCATATATGTTTATTTTAGATGCTTATACAATATATTATTTGACATAATACATCAGCTTTAACCATTATCCATTACCCTGATATCTAGAGGACAAATACACTATGGAGGCCTTGATGTTACTGATGATGTTATTGGCGATAGCTGTTGTGTCAACTGGAAGTGGAGCTCGTGGTGTGAGAAAATACATCAAATGTATTATGAGGTGAAGTGGCGACAGGCTGTGTAACCTTTGGCGACTGAAATACACGCCGCCATCTGTTGTCGCTTTGATTTTTAGTGATGAAAGGTGTGTTGATGACGTCCGGAAAGACTGAGAGAGGAAGAGAACAACAACTAAAAACAAGTGTTGATGTACTAGGTTCAGACACAAGAATACAACAGGTGTCAGGTGTCGGGTGTGAGGACCACCCGGGCCGAGCTGGGTATATACATAAGTTGTGCCGTACAACGAGACAAGCAGTAAAGTCGGAGGCTGACACTGTCAAGAACATCAGACACACAGACGACGACTTTTCTCTCCAGACCACAAACAAGATCTCCGTAGGTCACCCACACCACGTCACTGCGGGCCGTGGCCACGTCCTCAAAGTCATCGTCCTTCATCATCCGCACTGGCATACCCGCTTCTTGAAGTCCCTTCATCATACCCGAGTTTTCATTGAAGTCGTTCGAGTACACCACCAGCACGTCTCTCCACTGCAGGCAGGGCGGTGGTGTGCCGCCGGTGGTGAAGGGGACAGTGGTTGAGGCAGTCGTGACATTCTCTGTTAACATTCAAAGTTAGTTTCTTCTGTTAGTCACATGTAAGAGACACAGCGTACACACTGACAGACACGTGGATAGAAAGATGTCATAACTACGCGCCGTTCGTCACATTCTGTCTCCCTGCTCGTCTTTCTTTTATAATATCAAGGTACTCTCAGTTCTTGTTACTTGGTTCTTCTTTGCGTTTTCTGTATGTTTTTATTCATCATTAGTAATACCGTTTATTCTTTCATAGTTCATATGTTATTTGTTTGTTTTCCTGTTCATGTCTGATCCTCTTGAAGTTAAATTTGGTGTCCCCCAAGGGTCAGTTTTAGGACCTCTGCTTTTCTCCATATACATAAACGATCTTCCTCTCCACATATCCCAATCTTGAGAAATGTTTTCAGACGACACCACAATACACGCACACCACCAACAGACTGAGCCACTCGCTTCCCTCCTACAGCTGAGCACTGACGAGCTTCAGGCTTGGACTGATTCCAACCACGTGTCCCTCAACCCCCAGAAAACTGAAGTCATGCTTCTAACAACCAGACAGAAAAGACAAAACATAGCCACCCCATGTCCTACTATCCAAATCGGCGCTCAGTCAATAACTGAAGTACAATTCCACAAACTCTTGGGTGTTACCATTGACCATTGTTACTATTGTGTACCGAACACATCTCAACCACAAACAAAAACATCTCCAAGAAAGTCTACCGGCTGTCAAGAATTAAACATTTCCTGGACCATCGCACAAGAAAACTCTACTACAGTCAAATCTCCCTACTATGCCACCCCTCTACTATGCCACTCTCGGTATTATGCCACTTTTGCTCGGTCCCGACTATAAATTCAATGTAAAAAAAAATTTACTATGCCACCACCTACTCTCGTTACTATGCCACTTTTGTGTGATTGTTAAAAGGCACAAGTTGTGAAATTCCACGCAGTGCTCGATTATTATACCGTATGGTAGTGTGGGACATCGCAGTTAGGTGAATGGAACATAGCACGCACACAGGGAGGGTGGAGGGTGGCGATGGGAGTAGGTCACTGGCCGGGTGACAGTCACGTGACAGAGGGAGAGCGGGAGGGGGTCGACTAGCGACTAGGATGCAGGTGTGCGGATGTGGTTGGGAAGAGTGGAGGATGAAGAGGTGAGGGGGAGAATGATAGGAGACAGCTAGCGCCAGCCGACTATTCTTGAGAGCTTTGGACTGACGGGTAACTTGAGCAAATAAAGCCGTTTTTACGAACCCTCGGTACTATGCCACTCTCGCTACTATGCCACTTTTGCTCGGTCCCGGTAGGTGGCATAGTAGGGAGATTTGACTGTATACCACCCACATCCAGTCAGTCATTGACTACTCATCCACCCTCTGGGACTCCGCTAGTGGAGCTTCCATCAAACCTCGAGCACGTGTCGAGAGGCGAGCAATCAAAGCTGTGCTGCTAAAACCGACAATAGACCCACGTGACTTCACCTCTCTAGGAGTCCTTCCTCTAAAAGACAGACTTACATTTAACAAATGCATTTTCATGTATAAAATACTGACAGGTAAACTATCGCCAAGACTCTCTCTACTATTTTCCTCCAATAACTCTAGAACCTCTCCAAAGCTGAATATTGCCATTGCTAGACCAGACCTTTGTGTGAAAAACTCAGGGAGCGTGGTGTGGAACAGCCTCCCTCTCCATCTTAAGCAACTGAACTTCCTGAACTGCTGTCGACGCCATCTTTCTAAATACTTTCAAGACATATAGATGAGACCTCTAGAGATTCCTCCCAACTCCAGGAAACCTTGTAAATAAAATATATACATATTTTTTCTTAACCACCACTTTTGTACATATCCACCTTTCTTTATGTTTACTTCAATTTTTCTATAATTTTTAATTACTTCAATTATGTAGTTAATTTCCTTCCCTGTAAAGGGCGAGGGCTAAATGGAAAAAAGCGTTTTCTTGCTTATTTTACGTCTCGTAAATAAAGAATTGTCATTGTCATTGTCATTGTCATTGTCATTGTTCTTGTTCCTAGGAGTTAGGAGCATGGTCCTTAGGAGTGTGAGTATGCGCTTTACAAAGTTTGCATGTATTACAACGCGTGACTAACTCACTATCTTCCTCACAGGACTAAGTCTCACTTCTCGTTATTCAGCACACCGTGAACTCTTGACCTGTAAACAGACGTTACACTACACACTACTCACACCTACCCGTAACACCAACACGGAGACTGTGTAGGAAGCTGACCACCTCGCCACCACACGTCACACAGTCACGTGGATTGTCACCTGAGTGACCTTGACCTCGGTGATCCAGTGGTCTGACTGGCGGGCCGTCTGTGTGGTCGGTCACACCTCGCTCAATGTAGGACTTCACAGCAAGGTGGTGAGCGATCATCTCGTCCTGCTCGACTTCCCTGACGACGGCAGGTGGAGAGCGGAGGGGTCTGGTTAAATATTCCTCTTGCCAGCCGGCGGGTGCGTCTCCATGGTAACAACTTGCCGCCAAAAGATGGAGACGAGGAACTTGTTTCAGCAGCTTGTCATAGAAAATCTTGACGTGTGACCTTTCACTGATATGAGTGTCAGAGAGGATGAGATACAGGTGTTACACCGTGTACTGTCACTGATATCTGTGTTAATGTATGTGTATCGCTTATTACGTCATTAAAATGACGTCATCATTCATACTATAAACGTTTAAATAATGCCACGTGTTGCTACACAATATGTGTAACAGCAGATGTAGCACAACAAATCTACTTTGACCAGCATCACAACACGTCCATCAGGTGTCACAACCATTGAGGTATTATCACCTGGTGGTAATTACGATATCAAAGCGAGCGATATCTACCTGTGTGTCTCTCATCACATCACACACTGTGCTACTTACATCACTTCATCAGCGATGACGTACAACGACCCTCCGCTCGCCGCCTGTGACAAGTCGTTGACGGCATTCTCCACGTCTTTACCGTCAAAAAGATTATATTGCAGGAGGTGAGGCTGACCAGGTGATACACCTGCTGACTGTTGTGACATTACTGTCTGCAGCAACAGGTGATACAGCATGATGCTAGCTGCACGACTATCATCACAGGTACTGACAACGTAGACGTGGTGACCATCAAGCAGCCATTTTCTACCCATCATCAGCAGCACCACAGTTTTACCTGTACCGGGCGGTCCGGTGACAAAGAGTGTGGGAGGCGCCGTGTGTAGCAGGTGAAGTTGCTCCGGGAAGAGTGTGATTACAGCAGTATAGCACTCTCCTGTCCACCACACGGCCTGACCCAGGGTCTTGACACTCACACGTGGAGGACATGTACATGGCACAGTCACTGTTGTCGCCGGACCACACAATCTACTCAAATCAATAAGAAATGAAGTTCAGATTCTTCTTTAAGTCGTTAACATTTAAATAAAATCTTTGTGAGTACCTGTAGGTGTAGGTGTACATGTAGGTATAAGAACCGTTGACATTTCAATACTTAGTCACTACAGCAAAGAGTACAACAACTCAGGATGAATCTTTGCGCATTTTGTTATAATATAAAATACATGCAAACAGCTCGCGCTGTCAGGGTTACTAGAAGATAAATAATATAACCTGATAAAAGTTTTAGAAATGATATTTTTATTACAGTGACATACATTAAAATCATTTAACTGTGTTTAATTAAGCAACCAAGTCCTGTGCACCCTACACAAGACAGACCTCGGGACTGTTTGCAATGTTTACTGAAGATTCTACTGAACACGACAGACATGTAAGGTGCTTCCTTCACTTGAGGCTAAAGACACATCGACAGTCGACATTATCTTTTTCTCCTACTGTGTCAAGAACACCATGTTGTCAGGAGAATGAGAGTATCAAGTGTTAAACCTACAACTGACCATTGCGGGACACCACATCTCAAGACAAAAGCATGTAAGTATATTGCATTCACACACAGTCTGGGTTTGGTCCATGAGACAGGATCACAAGTAGGACAAAGCAACAGGAATACCAGAAGAGTGGTGAAGTCTGTGTAGAGGTATACAATAATCTACACTACAGTATCAAATGTAGCTGACAAGTCTAACAACCAGAAATTATTTTGCCGCCATGTTAAAGATGAAGACAGTTTACAAGGGTTTCGGGTATCTCTTGTGAAAACTACCCTGGGACTCCAGTGCATGTCTATGAGGGAGGTATGCAGTGTCTACACCGTCCAGTCTGGGGTTCACTCGTGTCTTAGAACTGGAACCGCAGTATGAGTGGCCCACCTGTGTTCTCATAAGGTGATTAACTTACCTGTAGACTTCCTTTGACTACTCGCACCGACAGACCAACATGGAGCGCATGTAGCCAGTCCTCTAGCCAACTAAACACACCTGGCAGTTCACATCTCAATCACCATGTTTGTACATATTGTAATTTCTCTGTATGCCTTTTATCGCCTTGTTTCAAATTTATGTATTTTTTAAATTTCTGCTACGTAGTCCGAGAGCTCGATGTCAAACAACACAACTCTTGCTTTTTCTGTTGCCCTCATCAATAAAGATTTGTCATTTATCTACACATGTAGGCTATAAATAGGACGATCTCAGTTATTGCAGTTTCCCGAAAATGGAGAAGAAATTGTCTTTCCTGTCTCCTGGCTCGTTTGCTGTTCAAGATAACTCAAGCAGTTTATTTTATTTGAAAGCAAAGGACAGTTGAAGAGGTTTTGCCTCTTAATTTGTAGAAATTGACTTTGTAAAGTGTGAAATACATGCATTCAGGTAAGATTTATTTGGTCAAGAGTATGTTTGGTAGTTGATTATTGTATTTGTTGTTGGTAAGCAACATGTTGCCGCCATTTGCATGGGTAGGGCGCAGCTCCTTTATCTTTATCATTCTGATCACCGACACTTGTGAACAATGTCTGTAGGTTGTTGTCCCACTGACAGAAGCAGGACAACAAGGACTGCAAACACTTCACACTCATGACTTTCAGTCTCTCACAAGTTGCAGTGTTCAACCATCCACATGTTCCTACTTGAACATATCCCATAATAGTGCACGGTCCTCGCTTTTTAATCATTATACGCTGCCTTATTATAACAAGAAATTCTTACATTTAAAAAAATTCCTAAGGCAGATATGTCAAGGAATTTCTGTTTGTTTTGGTTGTGCATTCTTTAGTAAACACTTTCCATTTTCTCTTAAGAAAGAACACCTGTCCATACAAACTAAAAGATAATTAGTGTTGTCCGCAATCGTTTCCTACTTTTAAGTTTCTTTTGTAAACTGAAGAAATTTAAAGACTGCCTACTATGATGGAGTAGTTATGATTATTTGTTTGATCAGCAAGAGAAAAGTGTTTCTCGCTCTCTCTTGATATTTACAAAATATAGTCTGCAGTTTATATTACATTTGTTCATTTGATTGTCTTGGTGTGTACACAGTTATTATTATGTTACCGGTGTATTTGTGTGTGTGTGTGTGTGTGCATACATTAGGTTAGCTTGTTTCATATTAAGACCTTTATTATTTTACCTTGCTATGAATTTTGCATTACGAAACATGAATGATTTCTTTTGGTTAGGTGTGTCGTACGCCGAGCGAGCTCTTGATTGTCTTTGCCACCCGGGGTAGAAATCTTTGAAGCATTGTGTTCCGGCCACTTGACGAGCTCCAGACACTTCAGGTCGTGTCTCTTCACCATCTGAGTTGCTATGGTAGCACCATTCTATTCTGTGTAGCATGCCAGGCCTCTTCCCTCTTGTGATTGGCAGTAAGACGACACACCGTACATGTTATCAACCAGGTCAAAGGTTATCTGTGAGGGCCACGTTTCCAAACTGCGAATGTTAACCGAAGGCGATATACCAAGCTGGAACATGGAGTGCACTCTGGACAACTTCACTGATGTTTGAAATACTTTCCTTCAACTAAACACCAGTCCTCCCTGCTTTAGAATATTAGAGAATGTTCTTGTTCTAGAAATCCACAGTGATGTTGCTAAATGATGACAGGTGTGTTTATTTAACTCCCCTATCATCTCAGTGAATGTTTACAAACATGTTTAGTGGACTGTGATCAGTGTGTCAGGGAAGCGTGTGTACACGGCACGACACCCTGTCGAAGACTGTCCTTCCAGGCACCTTGGAGGGTGGCCGGCATCCCGGTGGCCAGAGGAAGAACTGACTAACGAACCTCTGAGTTTCTTTCTTCCCGTGTATCGAAGTCACGTGTTTGTAGAGGAAGCAAGTAGAAGTCAGATAAACATAAAGACCAGTACAACAACTGCACACCTCAGTAAACTTCAGCAAGGACGGGCTTGGTTGTACAGGTTACAGAAATATTCTTTTCTTGAAAACTGTATATTAGGACTAAAGAGTGTGTGACGAGTGAAGAAAAAGATATAAAGGAATCGCAAGATGGAAAAAGTGAGGAGACAGACAGACAGACAGACAGACAGACAGACAGACAGACAGACAGACAGACATGCGCACTCTTTCAAATAAACAACAGGAGATGGCTTCAGTTTAGGACAAATACTTATTAAGCAAAGCGTCACGTGACATTTTAGAATACAACACAGCGAGGCATTGCAGGCGACAGTCCCTCCAGAGTTTAGTAAATACAAAATAATGTAAAATACTAGCACACAAGCACAACAATGGCAATATTAACAGCACACAAGCCGAATTACAGCAGCTACTAAAGCTGCACAAGCAAATCTACATCAACCCCCCGTAGAAGGAGGAGAACAACAACTGCTGGAAACCTCCCTCTTACTGCAATATTGTAACAGAAAGTTTGTAGTGGAAGTTGTACACAGAGAATACACAGGTGTGTCACCAGGTGTGTGTCGCCATTTTACTAGCGCCTTGCTGTTAGTGTAGAACAAATATTAAAATAGTTTATTTGTTTGTACAATTAAGTAAGAGATGTGATGTATCAACCACCATTATCATTAGTTTAAAGGGGAGGTAACATTGAGTACATAGCGATGTTATTACATTTAGTCAAAGCGGCAAATATCAACAATACTACTTATAATACTACTTATAATACTACTTATTATTTTAATTGCTTTTATGAAAATATTGTTCATTCTTGGCAATAGTTCTATTTGTTTACACGAAAAGTAAGCTTCGCTGATAGCTTTGTGAAAATGTCAGTTTTTGTTTGAATAAAGCAAACTGCAGGATACGGTAAAGTTTCACAACATAGCATAAAATAAACTTGAAGCCTTTTAAACAACAAACAATTAGAGAATGTAGCAATCTGAGTCATGGTCAGTCATCGTCAGTAAGCAAATAATGAGCAGCAGTGTTGGATACAATCAGTATCCGTGTTTAGGTGTATAGCTAATATATAGTTCATGACACGTTTACTATAAACTATCAGGTGTCTAGCTAATATATAGCTCATGACACGTTTACTATAAACTATCAGGTGTATAGCTACAGTTCATGACACGTTTACTATAAACTATCAGGTGTATAGCTAATATATAGTTCATGACACGTTTACTATAAACTATCAGGTGTATAGCTAATATATAGTTTATGACACGTTTACTATAAACTATCAGGTGTCTAGCTAATATATAGTTCATGACACGTTTAGTATAGAGTAGACTATCAGGTGTATAGCTAATATATAGTTGATGACACGTTTACTGTAAACTATCAGGTATATAGCTACACTTCATTACACGTTTACTATAAACTATCAGGTGTATAGCTAATATATAGTTCATGACACGTTTACTATAAACTATCAGGTGTATAGCTAATATATAGTTCATGACACGTTTAGTATAGAGTAGACTATCAGGTGTATAGCTAATATATAGCTCATGACACGTTTACTATAAACTATCAGGTGTATAGCTAATATATAGTTTATGACACGTTTACTGTAAACTATCAGGTATATAGCTACACTTCATTACACGTTTACTATAAACTATCAGGTGTATAGCTAATATATAGTTCATGACACGTTTACTATAAACTATCAGGTGTATAGCTAATATATAGTTCATGACACGTTTACTATAAACTATTAGGTTATAGCTAATGTATAGTTCATGACACGTTTACTATAAACTATTAGGTGTATAGGTAATATATAGTTCATGACACGTTAACTATAAACTATCAGGTGTATAGCTAATATATAGTTCATGACACGTTTACTATAAACTATTAGGTTATAGCTAATGTATAGTTCATGACACGTTTACTACAAACTATCAGGTGTATAGCTAATATATAGTTCATGACACGTTTACTATAAACTATCAGGTGTATAGCTACACTTCATGACACGTTTACTATAAACTATCAGGTGTGTAGCTAATATATAGTTCATGACACGTTTACTATAAACTATCAGGTGTATAGCTACACTTCATGACACGTTTACTATAAACTATCAGGTGTATAGCTACACTTCATTACACGTTTACTACAACCTAGACACAATTAATGCTGAATTAATTAATTAAACTTAGACTTTACGTTTGTAAACATGTTAGTTTATCCAACCAAACCCAAATGTGAAAGAAGTAATACAACACGTGTATAATAGAATCACCAGGCAATATAATCAAAGTAAACAATTAAAGTACAGTAAGTAGTCTGTACTAGAGTCAGATGCTAGACTATTGAGAAAGATTAATGTACACTGAGCTCACATCATCAGTGGAACCTGTAGTGAACAGTGAACAGTGGACTGGCGGTGTAAGCAGTGAGTACAGGAGACAAGGTGGTGTTAGTACCATGGCTTTATCTTCATCTCCGAGAACATCAGGTGGTAGGTGTTACCCCAATTCCTGTTCCATTTATCAGGACTGTTGATGTTACCGTAGCTTTTACAGTCAGGCGGGTACCACCAGGCGCCCTTAGTGGATATGTCACAGCTGTACTGATTTCGGTCATAGGTTTGAAACGGGTGTCCGCGACTAGCTGCCAACTCATCTCCTGTAAACACACAAACACACACAATTGTATACTAGTAGACACACAAAGTGCTAAGCACAAATATAATTATTATCACTACAAAACATCTATACAAACTTTTGTTATTAAAAGTGTTATTTCTGTGTTGTTCATCATAACAAAGCCAAACACCACGCAACACAAATACAAAAAATCTTTTTTTAAAAAAATTTCTAATGATGCTTCACCCCGCTTATCATCAACAACATAAGAGTGAAGAGATCAGTTGTTAAACACAAGAATGCCTCAGCTAAAATATGTAAAAATGAATGAGTATAACTAACTCTCCCCTGTGGGACCCCGGGTATGCTTGCCTAGCGAGCATTGTAAGAACAGGGTCCCTGCCATCCAGCCAGGTATGTCGTAAGAGGCGACTAAGGTGGACACCTCACCTGTAACGATTCGCGATTGAGTCGAATCTAGTTAGATTCATGTTTATTTTTAACTTTCCCTGTGGTCAGGGGAAGAGCAGTCGTGCGAGCGCTGACGCGGCTCTGTATGACTCATTTTCTTACGTCATAGCAGTGGCGTAGGAAGATGTTCGGCGTTGGGGGGGCAAACTCCCTGCTGACAGTGAACGGCGTTCGCACTCGCACATTATGTAAAAAAGGATGGGGGGGGGGTACTGCACGCACGTACACAGTGGTAGCATCACAACACGCTGCTTTATTGTTAAAAGGCAAAGCAGCATTAAATAGGAAAAAACAAATTAAAGAATGACTCCCCGGCTACCAAACATTATACCTAAAACAGAAAACACCAAACCCCCGTGACAGCAACGATCAACATTCCAGCTCTGCACATGTACACCAGCGCGCACACACCTATGCACACATGCGCGCATGCACAGGCCGCGCAGTCACACTCGGTCACACACCGTACACGTCTGCATACTGGGCAGGGTAGCCATCGGGTGGAAAAACAAAGTAAAGATTAATTAAGCCTACTCACCCAACGGCTCGTGACACGCTTTGTTCTATCTCACAACAAACGCGGGGAAAATACGCTGGTTGCTGGAACCCTCTTCTAGACACCACGTACGCCAGTTCCAGCGACAGTACACACAGCACGTGGCAAACCCCCGACTACTCCCAGAGACGGTCACAGGTCTCTCCGCCCCGCCGTCTTCCCAGTCCACATATACCTGTGTGGCAGGTTTCTGTAGGCTTCGAGAAACCTCGAGAACCTTTCCCTACCCACAGGGCCCAGCGTCCGCGAGATAATCCACGTTACAAAGAGGCACAGCCCTATACCTGAACTTGGTGTCCGCACACCGTGGGAAAATAGCTCCATCCACCCCAAAGAGAACCAAAGAGACCAGAGAGGAAGGGACGCAAGGCTACCGTATAATTAAGGGCCATAAACTGGCCAGACCACCGTGGCCAGGGGACGAAACTAGGGTGGGAATGGCCTCAGGGCCATCCCCTTCCTCGCTACCCGACGGTGCTGAGCCAGCGATGCGACACGTTCTATGGCCATCTACCAAAACACGGACACATATATACAAACCAAACAGTATAACACAGATAACTTATGTTGAGTACCAGCCACAGTCGTTCATGATAAAAGAGTGCCCTTGTGTAGTTTTAGAAATGTTACTTATGCACTTCCCCTGAGTCGTAGATAGCAATAATACCAGTCTCTCTGTCTCTAAAGAAAACTACCAATATAGGGACTCGGAGTCTTTGCCTTCCTCATGCTTCGCTAGCTTTTCACAAAGTGTAAGGGTTCCTGTCTGATTGGCAAGACTCACTGGGGTATTGGTATGCAACTTATTCGTTACTGGCTTTCTGTGTTCCCGATGGCCAGTGCGGCCCCTTTGGTTGTAAGCGATAGCAGATAATTTTAGGGTGACAGCGAGTGGATGGGGGATGTTTTATGTTGGTCAAACGAAAACCGCCAAAGAAAAGGCGTCGCATTATGGGGCAGGGGGGAGGGAGACCACACTCGATGTACCGATGTACTGTCCGGCTGCTTTCTTCACTCAGGCTTCAACACAGCCTGCAATTAGCATGGCAAACAATACCAACGGACTGTCCCCGATCTGATCGTCAGAGATGTTAGAGCCTCCACTTGCCTCAGGGCTCGCTTTTGTGACGGTGATGACCGTCTCCTCTCTACGTTCCACTACCTTTCTTCGGTTCTTTGCTCTTTGTGAGGAATTACGTCTCAAATATTGGGGGGGCAAAAGGATATTCCTGCCCCCCCCCCTGTATTTTCCTTGGGGGGGGGGGCGGCTGCCCCCGCTGCCCCCCTGGTTCCTACGCCACTGCATAGATGGAATGACGTAAATCAGCTTAGCACAGCGTAACTAGGGCGACGGTAGGCAATGGAGAGCCATGTAGTTCTTATGATTGGTTGAGACAGTCTCCAAGAAAGACTGTTAGGAGGTCGTCCTAGTTACCTGGTCGCTAGGGGTGCCTGATTGGTCAGGAGGGGAAAAAGGATGGGTTAACTGGGTGGTTCGAACGTTTCTCGACACAGATGAGACCAAGCAGTTGGAGAGTGCAGAGCTCCGTGGTCAGTGAACAGTGTGTGGTTAACTGCCTGCAACGGATATCCAACGTTTTTCCAGTGGAGTTTTATCGTGTGTATTCCGAGTGTGTTGTAGAAATCAATTCAGTCGGAATATAACATCTTCGCCGATACGGCTTTAATCTCCTTAGCTTCACGAACTGCGTGACGTGATTCATTGGATTAACCTGCTGGTCCAGTCGGTGATCTCGCCAGCCCGCCTGAGAAACGTTAGGAGGAGGTTGACGCTGGGGAAGTAGCGTCCTTTTATTTTGTTTCATCATCATCTCATCGTTAATTAATTTCATAAACATTAAATGTGTTAATCGTTGGCCGGACCTTTTAGTTGAAAAAGGTGAAAGAGTGCGGCGAGCGTGGTTTACATGTAGATGTTTACACGCGCTCGCAAACACATTCAACACACTCTTTCGTAAAACGTTACATCACCTAGAGGTAAAGTAGGTTGTGGTAGGGCTAACAACCCCACCATGTAAAAAAATTCATGTTACAGAAACTAAAACCAGAGAACTCGTCACTGATGGCGAAGGTAACTCGTCACACCAGGTGACTGGACTAATGACGGACGACAGCCAAACCCGAGAGGGAGCTGGCGCCACGACAGTGGATTTACTGAAGCCGAGGCAAAAGTTGAGGGTGGGGTGCTGGAACGTCCAGACCTTGTACCAGACTGGCAGGATGCTCCAATTAGTCAAGGAGTTTGACAACTACAACTTGGACATCCTGGGAGTCAGTGAGGTCAGATGGACCGGCACTGGAAAGAGGAGACTAGCGTCAGGACATACCATCTTGTTCTCAGGAAGATCAGACGGTCAGCACTCTGAAGGAGTAGCTCTACTCCTCAACAAGAAAACTGAAAAGGCACTGGTGCAATGGAAGCCTTATGGACCCAGGCTTTTGAGAGCAAGATTCCATTCAAAGTACACCAAGCTGACAGTGCTAGCTTGCTATGCACCAACAGAAGCCTCCGAGGCAGAAGACAAGGATGCTTTTTACGATCAGCTCCAAGCAGCCACAGAAAGCGTTCCAGCCCACGACATGTTGCTCATCATCGGCGATCTCAATGCCAAGGTGGGAAGTGACAACACCTGCAGGGAGCATGTCATGGGCAAACGTGGAATTAGAACCATCAATGACAACGGAGAGAGACTGGCAGACTTTTGTGAAGAAAACAACCTACTGATTGGAGGCACACTCTTCCAACACAAAGACATCCACAAGGCAACATGGACATCACCAGATGGGATCACAAAGAACCAGATAGACCATGTCATCATCAACCGAAGATGGAGGAGCTCACTTCAAGATGTCAGAGCCTACAGAGGAGCAGATGCTGCCAGTGACCACACTCTTGTGATAGTCACAGTTTCTCTGAAGCAGAGAGTGGACTCCGGCAAACTGAAAGATCAAGTCACCAAACGGGCCTTTGCTATGGAAGTAAAGAACAGGTTCCAGGCACTAGGAGACCAACAAGAGATGACCTCAGACGACTTCAATCCAGTCTCACAGGAAACAGGAGAGAAAATACTGGGCTGTTAATGGCATGACGGAGTCCCTGCAAAACTTGTTCAGGTCGTTGCAATGCTGTACAGTGTTTTCAAATCCCAGGTTGTGTGTGACACGGAGCTCACAGACCCCTTCAACTCAGTACTGGGGTGAAGCAGGGCTGCATTCTGTCGCCGTTCCTCTTCATCCTGGCCATGGACTGGATCATGAAGACTTCCACCGACAGTGAGAGAAGAGGGATCAGGTGGACCATGACTATGACATCAACAACAACGCTGGAAGACTTGGACTTTGCTGATCTCATTGCCCTGTTGTCACACCGCCACCAAGACATGCATGAAAAAACAAAGGCCTTCTCAGAAACAGCTGGAAACCTTGGCTTGAAGGTCAGCACAAAGAAAACGAAAAGTATGAGAGTGAACGCCAGAGTCCAAGACAGCATCAAACTAAATGGAGAAGAGATTGAGGAAGTTGACAGTTTCTCCTATCTTGGGTCCAAAATGTCAAACACCGGGGATGCGGAGGTGGAGATTCGAGCCCCACTGGCGAAAGCCAGCCAGGCCTTCGCCTCACTCAGGAGCACATGGAAGGCAACAAACATCAGCCAGAAGATCAAGCTGAGAATCTTCAAGTCAAATGTGATCAGCACCCTCCTTTACGGATCAGAATCATGGAAGATGACCAAAACCATCAGTAACAAGCTTGATGTCTTCCAAAACAGATGCCTCAGGCGCATACTTAACATCTTTTGGCCAAACACCATCACCGACGAAGAACTCCACCGAAGAACTGAAACCGAGTCCATCACCACGCAGGTTCAACGAAGGCGTTGGCGATGGATTGGACATGTGCTCCGCCAGCAGACAGCAGACCTCTCCACAGTCGCCCTACGATGGACTCCAGACGGCCGAAGAAAACGAGGCCGCCCACAGGAAACTTGGAGAAGAACAGTGGAAAGGGAGATGAAGGGAAAGGGCTGGACATGGGGTCACCTAGAGACATGGGGTCACCTGGAGCGGGTTCCAGCCGATCGACATCGGTGGCGGACTCTGGTTGAGGCCTTATGTGCAACCTGATGCACGAAGAGGAATAGATAGACAGATAATTAACTCTAAAATGACTGTAAAGTTTACAAGAGGATATAAAAAGTTCATCTTAACCTTTAGAATGAAAGTAAACATGAAAGAAAATATAGAGAGGAAAGTATAGAAGTAGACATGTTGATCTTAAGGTCACGAAGAATGTAGTAAAGTCATTGCCTTCCCAGCATTACCCTCGGGTGGACTACTGTGAGCATCGTCCCTTCCTGTTCCTAGTTCACTGTGCTTGTCTTAGTGTGAACAGCTGTCTGTAGGAATCAGCAAGAGAACAGCAAAGTCTGGTGTCTGTTCTATTTACCGACAACAACAAGATCCATAGAGTGAGGCTCGGCATGGGCCCTGACGATTGTCTTCAGATTTTCTGCTTATCTGTTTCTCTTCATGTTTTCACTTTAATTGCTTATATTTCTGGACCGGAGGTTTATTGCCACATGTGACAAATGTACAAAGACATCAACAAATAATGGCTTTCAAACCAGAGTGTCCACACTAATCTCTTGTTTGGAGTATTCTTTATAATCTGCACACTAATCTCTTACTTAGTGTAAGCTAAATAGAGTTTACACGCTAATCTCTTACTTAGTGTAAGCTACATACAGTGCACACACTAATCTCGTACTTAGTGTAAGCTACATATAGTGCACACACAAATCTCTTACTTAGTGTAAGCTACATAGAGTGCACACACTAATCTCTTACTTAGTGTAAGCTACATACAGTGCACACACTAATCTCTTACTTAGTGTAAGCTACATACAGTGCACACACTAATCTTTTACTTAGTGTAAGCTACATAGAGTGCACACACTAATCTCTTACTTAGTGTAAGCTACATACAGTGCACACACTAATCTCTTACTTAGTGTAAGCTAAATAGAGTTTACACACTAATCTCTTACTTAGTGTAAGCTACATACAGTGTACACACTAATCTCTTACTTAGTGTATACTAAAGGAGAGCGACATACACAGCCTTTAAAGGTGTTGTTGATGTGACCTGTGTTGTGTCTAAAAGGTTGAACCACAGAAGATGTCTGTAGACACGTATAAGGACACGTGCTGTCTGCAGCATGACTTTGCTGAATGATGTGATACTAAAGAAAAATAATGTGTTTATTGTTTGTTGCAATTGTGTAAACAACTTGTAACAACATGCCAAACATTTCTTGGAGGTACTTGTACGTGTTGTGTTGTTATCTCATGTTAGAGTTTACTAAATCACATGATAAGCCATGATAAGCCACGATACGCCATGGTAAGCCATGATAAGCCATGATAAGCCATGATAAGCCATGCGGGTCTTAAGTTGTCGCTTCCACACCCGACGTGTGACATCACGTGACAACACGAGCCCTCCGTCACCTAATGTGAGGAATGGAGCGACAGATATCAGAATTTCTAATTCCACCACCACTCAAGTCAAAGGTGAAAGGTCACACTGCTCTATAGGTCAAAGTGTGAGAAAATTCCTTCCATATGTTAGAACGGGACTGGTGTGGCATTGTGGGACTGGCACAGGTCAACGGTCATGACTTGGGGAGACAACAAACGACAGGGGACATAATCTGTGCTACAGTGAAGAGGATGCCAGAGACAGAGATACATCGTGGTCCTCCTCGTGATAAACATATTGTTGTAGCTGTCGTTACCAACTACTATGTCACTCGCCATTCTCAGTCCTGTAGTCGCTCAAAACAAATTTCAGGACACAAAAATAAGTTTTCTAAAATGTAAAAGCCACACAAATGAAGTTGACAATAGTGATAAAACATTCTCCACCTGCCATGAAACGAGTCTCAAGTCGCACAGAGCAGTCGGTACTCCAGGCCCCGGACGGTGGTTCCGGTCAACTGAGTGCAGCCTGACTTCTTGAAAGTTTGGCCACTTGTCCTAGTATTCCGGTATGTCAACCATGCAGTTTTCTTCATTTTGTTGTAATTTCCTACTTACACTAGTAGATAATGTTTGAGTATTGTGCTGTTTGTGTGAGTGTGCATGCTGAGTAGATTGCAGTAACAGTTGTTGTAACATTTCTGTTTAGTTTGCTAACAGGTCAAGGTTCTAATAGCACGCACTTATTCATGTCTATGTATTTTTATTACCTGAAATGATGTAGCTTGCCGTATGTTATCATCATGCAAACTTTAGCACAGTGTCAACAATTAAAGTATCCGATGCTAGGAGACACATGGGTTTGCTGAAAATCTTTGAACCCGCTTTCCTCTATAAGACGACCAGCGTACTTCCACATTTGTAATACATATAACTCAACTTTAGGACGAGAAGAATAACTTTGTATCAAATACAGAGCTAAACCCTGAACATTTGGAAAATATCCAATTTGTAAAATCTCAAATTTCCGACTTGACTCATTTCGTCGTGGAGGCTCACATTTCACAATAATTATTAATAATTTGCACGCAGTCAAAGCCTGACAGACTCAAAACAGATTAAAAACAACACAATGACTACAGCTCACTAAACACGATTGTACATAATGAAATTAATCTTTAAACAAGTCTGTCACGACTTCACACTACAGCCCTGAAGAAAACGGTCAGAAGCTCCTAAGAACACACACACACACACACAAACACACACACACACACAAACACACACAAACACACACAAACACACACAAACACACACAAACACACACACACACACACACACACA
>SRHC01002230.1:139123-150923 GCA_004794325.1 Pomacea maculata
GTCTCTAGAAAATGCAGTCAACAAACCAAAGGAGTTCTGGGAGGTGATGAGGAGATACAGAAGACAGCCTGTAGTGGACCAAATCAGTGAAGAGGGTGGGCGAAGCACTTCTAAACAATACTAAATAAAGGGATGATGGATGTGGATGGTCAAGATAACCCTTGTGAAAGTACCACTAGTCCAATGCACCTGTATGTCCAACCTGTGGACAATCAGATCACAGAAAGGTCAAAGAGGCAATTAGTTAAAACCGTTAATCAGCAGGCCCAGATGGTATTGTCAATAATATATTAGACGCTGCATCCCCGGATATTACTCCCTTGCTAAACTGTTCAATGCTGTGACCCAGGGAATGAACTCAATCTATTACTATCCCACTATACAACAAAGGTGACAACAACCAGTCAGGTAAAATAAGTAAGAAAACGCATTTTCCATTTAGCCCCAACACTTTACAGGGAAAGCACTAACTAACTGAAATAATTATAAGTATTATGAGATTAAGGTAAGGTAAGTGGAAGCTGAATATGTACAAAAGTGATGGTTAAGAAAAAAACATATATTTACAAGATTTCCTAGAGTTAGGAGGTGTCTCTAGAGGCCTCATCTAATTTTCTTGAATGTGAGGTAGGAGTTCATGAAGTTCAATTGCCTAAGATGGAGAGGGAGGCTGTTCCAGAGTATTTCAAACTTTATTTAAAAATGTCTAGACTCTAGAGTCTAGAAATGGAAAGAGTAAGTTTTGGAGAAGTTGTAGTGTTCTTGGAGGAAAATAGTAAAGAGAGTGTATGATACTGTTTACCCGTCTGTATTTTGTACATGAAACTGCATTTGTTAAGTTTAAGTCTGTTTCTGAGAGGAAGGACGCCTTGACAGGAACAATGAAACACAAGCAGGTTTGTGTCGGTTTATCATATTTTCACACATATTTCTCCCAGGGGCGGGAACCAATGGCCAGCGCCAACAACACCCACGTGACTACAGCGCCTGAAGGCTTTTCGCCCAAACTGCGGACTGGGTGGGGAGGGGCCATGAACACAAACATGGCTGACACGCCGCAGAGAAAAAAGGAAGGATAAGACTAATGATAAGTATATGACAAACTTATACAGAAAGTATTAAAGAAAATAATGGAGCCTGTAATCAGTGCACTGACAATTTGTTATTAGACTAGGTGTTGACAAACTATAATTAGTATTATTGGGAAAAAATGGTGTCAGGTATTTTTTTAATGACAAGCAGATGCTGACAAGAAAATCACAAAGATATCAAGACACAGCTATAAGGCTATCAGGAGAGAGCGAAGATGGCGTCTGACATAACCGAAGATTTCATCAGACGTCAGCTCGCTGCTGTCATCTTCCCGTGATGCCGTGCGTGTGCACGTCAGACAACGCACTGTCTGCTCGTCACCGTTGTAACGACTAGAGGGGAGATCATCTTGTGAAGAATAATAAAGAGAGGAAGATGCCTTCTTGTGCCTCTTTGGTTTTGTACATTCTCTTATGTTTTCTCTCTACTGGTTTTGTTTCTTTGCAATCTAAGATTACACTGTATCCCAGCAACAACGAGAAGACTGCTGCTGCCTCCTGCTGCTGGTGGATTCCTACATCCTCACCAACCGCCCTAACGACCTGTCGCCTGCCTTCTTTCAACACAGACGAGCTTCCAGTGGGTGTGGAAATAACCAAAATACCCCAAACTATTATCACAACTAGTCAATGAATAGTTAGAACACTCACAAGGAGCATGCTCTCAGTGCTTAACAACAAGAAGGAAACATGGACAGCATACGAGGGACAAGAAAGCAAACGAATAACGTATGAACTAGTAAATAATTAACAACAGTACTAATGTTGAATAAAAACAAATGCAGAAAAGAAATACATTTTATCTTTCTGCAGCTGAGTCCATCAGGTAGAGTCCATAAAGCCCGTCACCCACGAGCAAGAAAGGAGCAGAGAGCTCTTCAATCAGGTGTATTTATTAATATTTATTACAGATTATCCTGGAACTGACCCGAGCTGTTTGTGTAGATAGACGATGACAAACTAAATTCAATTCAATTCAATACAACTTTATTCATCCACAAGGGCAATTAGAGGTATGATGACACGCCAGCACACTAGAGGGAAGAATGATGTGAGAGATGAAAGGGAATAGATTCTGGCGACATACACACACACATGTGCATACACACCCACTCATACAGTAACACAGCAACAGGAGGTTCAGTGGCACCCCGCACAGGGTCACCTCAGACGGACACATCATCACAGCTAGTGGAATTTAAAAAGTGGATGGCTCGCGGAATGAACGAGTTTCGGTAACGGTTCGTGCGACTTACTGGTACAGCGTATCTGCGACCAGACCGCAGAAGTGAGAACTCACTCGCCAACACATGACTAGGAATAGTTAGGATACGAGATGCCGTCCTAAGGATTTGCTGTTTGTTGAAGAGGGCTAAATCTCTCTGCTTGGTTCCGGTGATTTTGGAACAGATCTTAACAAGGGAGACAAGGCTGCTCCTGTTCGCTACGGAGAGGTTGTGAAACCAAGAAGTGAAAGAAAAGGTGATGAGACTCTCAATGAAGGACTGATAGAACCGAGTGAGGATGACTGGGCTGACAGAGAAAGACCGAAGCTTCCGTAGCAGGTATAAGCGTTGCTGGCTCCGCCTGAGGATCATGTCAGTGTTCACATCCCATTTAAGTTTATCATCAAAGGTACCTAAATATTTATAAGTGTTGACTATCTCAATGGCATCACCATGGATAGTGCTATTAACCACAACAGGTCTGTTCAGCCTAAAGTCAAAGATCATTTCCTTTGTCTTTGAGACATTCAAGTCAAGAAAATGTTCATCACACCAGCGTACAAAAGCAGGAAGAGCGCCACTGTGAACGTGTTCATGCTCATACAAGAGAGACAACAAGGCAGTGTCATCAGCAAATTTTATAAGAAATCTTCCATCAACAGTGGTTCTACAGCTATTAGTATATAGTATGAACAACAGTGGGGACAAGCAACAGCCTTGAGGGGAGCCTGTACAGGTAACAGTAATGTCGGAGAGAGTACCATTAACAAAAACTCTCTGCTGCCTGTTGGTTAAGAAGTCCAGGATCCACAGAGTTAATTGATGGGACAAATGGAAGTCTGAGACTAGGCACTCTGCTAATAAGTGATTTTGCACAGTGTTAAAAGAGAAATCAGCAAAGAGAAGCCTGGCATGAGCTCTAGGTTTCTCCAGATGTTTGTACAGAGTATTCAGCAGGAACAGCTTAGCATCATCGACACCTCTCCCAGCTCTATAGGCAAACTGCAGTGTTTCAAGACATTTATCAACAGCAGTCATAACTTCCCTCCTGACAATTTTTTCCAGCGTTTTCATGATAAGTGACGTAAGAGCAGCTGGTCTGAAATCATTGGGTTGACTGGGCCTAGTGGTTTTTGGGACAGGCACAATGTACGAAAGTTTCCAAATATCGGGGATACGGCCAGAGTCCACAGAGAGCTGGAATAGATGTTGGAGAACTCCACTAAGCTGTTCGGCACAGTAACGGAGGGTACATCCACAGATACCATCTGGACCGGGAGCCTTGTTGATATGGACACGCCTGAGCAGATCTGTGACAGAGGACTGGTCAATCACCAACCCATGCTCAGAGACAAGAGACTGTTTGAGTGTGGAAACATTGTGAGAGAAGTCATACTTCTCAAAGCGGGCATAAAAGGAATTGAGGACATTGGGAACATCACTGTCAGCAGAGCCCACAAGTTGCACAGGTTGTTTACGATGGCTTGCCATGCAATGAACAGACGACATGGTCTTAATACCACCCCAAGCAGCCCTGAGATCACCACTACTGAACTGCAACTCGACTTTCTCCTCGTACTTTCTTCGAGCTTCCCTAATGGCATCCCGTACCTCCCTATTCACTAGTTTCCTATCTTGAGCAGAACCAGTATAAAATATGCGTTTTTTATTAAGTAACACCGATTTCAGTTCTTTTGTCCCCCAGGGTTTGTTGTTAGGAAAGATGACAGTGTCCTTAATGGGTATGACAGTGTCAACACAGAAGGTGATATACGAGGAAACAACATCAGCCAGGTCATTGAGATTGTCGCTGGAGTCGTAGAAAACCTGCCAGTCAGTGCAGTCAAAGCACCCCTGCAGGCATAGCTTGCTCTCCTCTGTCCAGCACTTTACTGTCTTATGGTTGATGCACAGATGCAGAGATCTCAAACGACCATGCCCCTACAGCCAGGGGGGGTCAGATCATCAAGTAAACGCCCAATGTATAACACAACAAACAATAATAGCACAGTGGCGATGTTGGACAAAGGATTCTTGTCACGTGACGCTGATTGTCCTACTAACAACCTCTTATCTCCCCTGTCAACAGCTGCTGACTGCGGCATGAAAATGAGAAAAATATTCAGAGCATGTAGATCACGTGACTCTTGATGATCTTCTGGAATGTTTTGATATCTCACCAAGCGTCGCTTGACAGTTCCTACCTGTCATCGATGTTGTCAGGTGTGAGAAGGCAAAGCGGTTTACGCCGAGGCAGCAGCTAAGACCACGTGACGGCAAAACTAACGACACATGAAGAAAAAGAGCCGCGACCCCGAGACGAGACCTGAACCCAGTAAAGCTGCTTCTCCCTGTATTGGTGACTGGTGCTAACTGGCCACGGCACTCGTGTCAAGTACAGAGAGGCAAGTTTGGACAAAAACAGTAAATTAATAAATAGTCAAGTAGGCACAAAGACCTCGATGTCAGCGTGCTTGACAAGGTCGGGTGGCTGCGACTTTTGTCTTTACAGCAGGATGAGCATCTCCAACTGCACCAATACAGTAGTAACAGTTGCCATCTCCACACCTGACAGTCTACATGAGGTTTCAGGTGTGGATGACTTGCTGGCGACCTCTTGTAACTATTTCCATTTGCTCAGCTAACAGACGACCTTTGACGGGGATATGCCGTGTACATGTACTAACCGAACTTAATATTGGAGAAGCTTAGTGACAGAAATAACTTACTTTACTTTAAACACACAGTGAGTTAAATATCTCATCCATAGGTCAAACATCAAATGACAAAAATGTCTTCAGGTCGACGATAGTCTCTAAAATAAATTCTCTTCACATAAAACCTGCGGACTAAGTAAATTCACCTTGAGATCGAGAGACAGTTACTAAAATAACTGACATTTACATCAAAACAATGTGAGTACAATAATTAACCGCAGATTAAACACAACATGATTAAAGTAACTCACCCGGAGATGGTCTTTGTGAGAAAGCTGTTACTGGAAGTATATCCCGAGGAAAGCAGCGTCTGCGACGAGGAGAGGTTAACAACTGCTGGTAGTCTGCACGTGTGGAGAGGGAGATATATAGCAGGAGAGAGTGAAGAACCAACGACAGCAGCGATGCTCACATGAGGATGCAAGCTCCTCCTCCATACATACATCAAGTACAGGAATGAAGGCAGCGATGCTCACATGAGGATTCAAGCCCCTCCCCACACACATACATGAAGTACAGGAGGCTCCAATGCATGAAGCTCACGTGTCTACAGGTCAGTGAGGTCAGGCAGCGGGTCAGGTGTCAACAGACGTGGACGACAGTGAAAACCTCATCACCGGAGAACGCAAGGGAATTGGCAACCTACCAACAGAAAATACCGGAGTGAATTCCGTTCTCCACGTACTGACGACTAAATCACACAAACAAACACACAAACACACACATCACGAAGCCTTGACACAGACACACAAACATGAGCTTGAATACACGTCTTACATTCCAGCAACACGCAAGGTACGGACACACAGACACACATATATAGAGAAGCACGCTCACAAATGTATAAAAACACATTTCTTCCCTCAGTTTCTCTCTCTCTCACACACAGAAAGACACAAAGACAGGGTACAGTCAGGATATGACAATGGTGTCCAGGTGTCTGAGACACAGAGCTCTGGCAGCTGGCTGTGGGTGAGGACAGAGACCATCTCATGAAACTCATCCTTACTTCTGTAGTTTACACAATGGTTATGGTGTTGTTGTGTAGCCAGGTGTCTCAGGTGTGAAACACAAACTGTACGGCAGCTTAGTATGACAGTTATTAGATATTTACAGACATTGCTTGTTTACACATCTTATTTACTCTCTTTTTTTATATTTACATTGTTATCACAGTAGGAGCCATGTTAAAATAATGAACATGCAGGACAACCGAGTTTGTTATGTACTTTAAATTAATATTCATTCGATCGTTCACACCAAACCTTACATAAATACTTCATTTGTCATTTTTAAAATGAACTTGCTGGTACATGTACAGGTGCATGACCTGTCTGTCAACAAGTCGTTGAGGTCAGGCAGCGAGCAAGGTGTCAACAGACAACAGGACCGACATCCCACCACCACGTGCATTGGCAGCGTGACAAGAATTCACTCACATACCACACAGATGCATGACTTGTCGGTGTCAACAAGTCTTTGAGGTCAGGCAGCTAGCCAGGTGTCAACAGACAACAGCACCGACAACATCAGACCACCACGTGAGGTCAAAGTGCACTGGGCAGCGTGACAAGAATTCACTCACATACTGTATGTATTGCATCGTCTTCTCCAGACCGCTGAGTGATGATACACACTGAATGACTAAACACACACGCGCGCGGGCACAACTACAAACACATGATCCAAACACAGGACGCTCCCATGCATGAAGTACTTGTGTGTGTGTTTGTGTGTGTGTTTGTGGAGGATTATTGTGTTTTTATGAATTTTTTTCTCCTACTCTGTACAATGAAAAGAAGCCAAACATATTGATACTTTCTCTACATGCACCTTCTTATGTCTTGATATGTGTGATAGAGGACAACGGGAAAAACGCTGTCAACTCTTACAGTTCATTTAAGGGGAGGCAATTTCACAATGTAATGAACTGGGGAGTTACTGCCCCTGACTTTCTACGTCCGAAGTTTATTTCCCGTGAAAGAAAGAAAATGAATAGAACCCTCGAGTGAATCAATTGTATTCTTGTGTTCGCTCCATGTGACACGAGATTTTCTTGTTATCCTTGAAACCTGTTGGAGCGTGACGTAGTGTAACGGTCGTGATGAGCGGGTGTCGTGACGTCATTTGTATCCGGGGCGTCGTGTGTGTGACTGTCTACATGTGTGATAAATAAACACGTTAGAAACAGTTTTGTGAAGAAGTAAGTGTGTTAGTCACGTGTGTCTGTAACTTTTAATTACAACGATGTGTCGTCGCTGTCTTTAATCCTTGTGTTTGTCAGTGTGTACGCTCAATTTTTGAGATTTTGCTTTGAATGCCAACAGACGATGTCACGACAACAACCGTCCTCCTAACCGTCGGCGGCACAATAACCACCCCTCCCACCCACCCACCCCACCTGCCTGCGAGATGTGTTGATGGTGTGTGGGGGGTACGTCAGTGACAACTCAGGTATGAGGAGGGTGCTGAAGGATCGGGTATCCCAGTGCAGGTGATGAAGGAGGATGTCATCGAGGACGTGGCCACAGTCCGCTGTGACGTGGTGTGGGTGACGAATGGACGGGCTGCTCGTGGTCTGGAAATAAAGTCGTCGTCTGCATGGACCGTGTTGATGATGACTCCGATGATATCTGTATTGTCTCCCCTACATCTTCACGTCCCTTTGCACGTCACACCTTGTGATTGTCTCCCCTAACCAATAGTTGTCAGAAACAGCTCTAGTTCATCAATACAAAATTCACATTTATTGTTAACATTTACTGAGTGTTAAATCCCTTGTTAGTGCAGATCTTTGAATACTGAGTATGCGGTTACAGACTACACATTATAATATTATTATAATACTACGCTGCAACCTCGGTTAACGAACACAGTCCGTTCTGGAAAGTTTTTGGTTATCCGAAATATTCGCTAACCGAGGTTCCACTGTATATACAAAATATTACTAACCCTAACCTTAACCACTATACAGAGTATGCGGTGACAGACTACATATTTATTATATTATATACATGACATAGTTTCTCGGGCATTTACTAACTTGCAAGTTCATAAGGTGGGCTTATATCATTGACTTTGTAACCTGGAAAATGCAAACTAGGATGGTAGAATCAGCTACCAACTTTAAATGTGAATAGAGCGCAACAGTGAGAGCTTGCTCCTGAGCTGCCGCGAAGTGACAGGTCCTTCTAGGAATAGTAGAGAAAGTTCTGTTACTGAAAATTGATATGACTCTTTCTCCTTCCTATTGACTGTTTCTCCCTTTTCTACAAAGACCTAGCCTGCCATCAGGGGAGGCCGCAAGGTGGGTGGATTCCAATTTGTTTCCTTCCCTCCTTCTCTGCACTTTAGACCAGTGGTTCTCAAAGTGTGGTCCGCGGCTGACAGTCCTTATATGTCAGCAAAGTGATGTTTAAAGTGATGCATTCTTTGCATTACCATTTTAATTACAAAGAACGAGGTAGTTCTATGTCAACTTATTGCTATACTACTGTCACAAAAGGACATTTAGTTTTGAATTGTAATAAAACAAACGCGGCAGTTTAACTTTGAAATTCATAGTACAGACTGATTTTTAGTCATTGGTGGTCCGCCATAGTTTTTACTTAAGTAAAGTGGTCCGCGGTCCGAAATACTTTGAGAACGACTGCTTTAGATGGCCGGTCCTGCTCGCTTGCTCATCACATTTCAAGGTGACAAGGTTCCCCCTTCTCCCCGTCCTTCCCCCCGCCCCTCTCCCGGATTCCTGACATGCTGGCAGGTGACAGGGAAAAATATTTAGTTGATTTTGGCTTTGATAGCCTTTTTTAATTTAAATCCACAAGAACCAATAGTTTTGTCCCATACAAGCCTCAGAAAACCTGTTCTCCATTGGCCCACCTGCTTGAACCCACAGGGGGGAGGAGTCCACGATAGATGTCAGACCTTTTTGGGAGATAGTTCTGTGCCTAACCTGTCATTCCATAAAAGGAAAAGAATTCCAGTTTGATTAACTGCCAGCATTTTTTTTTTTTTGGTAGTTTTTTTGACTGTAGCCCAAACTACGAATCGTTTGGAAAGGGTTCATGCTTAAATCACGTGACGCACGTGTGGCTCTGTGGTGCGCGAGTGCCTGCGAGACATCAAGCACGTCTGCTTCTAGTGTGATGACTGACTCGAGATTGATAGTTGTGTTTGATGTTGTCAACACTTCTGTCTGTATGTATTATTACAGGTCAAGTCACGTGACATGCGGCACGTCTACACTCTCCCCGGACACCTGCAAGCGAACAGACACACGCACACACCCGCGCACCTTTACACCCTGAACATACGGACACACACGAGACATCTATGCTCTCAAGGACCAAATAATAATAATTATAATCATCATCATCATCATCATCATCATCATCATCATCATCGTCATCTTCATCATCACAGGTGTATAAAGACTCAGCAAAAACACGAGCGAGGTGACATGAAGTACACAACAGAAGACAAAGATGGTCAGTGATGAGGGAGAGGAAGTAGCACTAACACTATCGGCAGCATAGACTAATCAAGAGACAAAGAAGGAGGAAGGGGGAGAGTGAAGGAGCGGTTTAGCTGCTGTCAGTAAACTGTGTTCAGCAGTCGTGCTCCGATAAACGGCTTGTGCTTAGTGCTCTGTTATAAGGCTTTAATAGCCGGCAAGTAACGGACATATGATTGGCTTCCTCTTTGTGTTTTCTGTCTTTGTTTATATTCCGTATTAGTACTGTTATTTAGTCTTTCAGTGTTCATACATCATTCGTTTGTTTTCCTGTATTACTATTATTATATTTTCAATAGTTCTTCTACATATGTAGTCCATGACTTTTCATGTTGTACATGAATCACTTCCCACATTCTATAAAAATGATGTCCACCATTACAGACAGGTTGTGCTGGGGATGATGACAATGGAACCAGTTGGTCGTTGTGCCGGAAAATAATTATCAGACATTATCAGAAAATACACTTGCTATAATTTCATTAAGAAGTGTTACTGTAAAAAGTGAGGTGGTGGATAATGAAGACCTTCAGTCACATGTTGGCCCCTAAGAAGCAATTAGCATCTACATTCCATGTATGTGGTCAAAGTTCAAAGGTGAAGCCAGCCGCTTGTCCTGCAGGAAACGATCTTGTCTTTGTGTGTCCACAGTGTCCTGCTTCTGTTGATGGAGAGATGCTCTGACCTTTCTTATTCCTCCACTGCTGCATTCAACATTCATCTCTCAATAATCGTCTCAAGCACTCGTTTTGTCACACAACACTTCCATTTGCTTTGTGTTGAATGTCTGTCTGTGTGTGTGTGTTGAATGTCTGTGTGTGTGTGTGTGAATGCGCTGTGCGCACATGTACACGTGCATATGTATGTATGGTAGATGAGTAGGTAGACCCGTCAGTAGGTTTGAGTGCACTGTATGCATGATGGACGCGTAGGCAGACAAGTAGATAGCATCGAATACTTTGCACTTTCCGTTCACGTGAAGCGCCCTCTGTCGACACATACCGTTGGCACCCCACCCTCCCTTCGGTGCAGGGAGGTTAGCCTTGTCACATGTACCTTTATGTTTTGCTTGGACAATGTCGCCTGGCCTTGACCACCACGTGCTCTGCAGGTTAATGACGTCGCCCGGATGTTTTCTGATTGGTCCAGGGAGGGAGGGGTGCTGATCATGTTGAACGGTCGAGAAAGGTGGCGGAGTCCTGTTCGGCTGTGACCAATAGCTACATAGCTTACGTTTTTGATTGTGTGACTATGGGGTGTACAGCGAGCACCCGGATGTACCCGGGTTTGTGTAACGACCTTACAGATCGATTATGAGTCATGAGCACTTTCCTGTAACCGTCAACTAGTCACAACAGGCCGCAGTTATGTCTTAGTTAATTAGTTAAA
This sequence comes from Pomacea maculata, assembly GCA_004794325.1. NCBI lineage: Eukaryota > Metazoa > Mollusca > Gastropoda > Architaenioglossa > Ampullariidae > Pomacea > Pomacea maculata. Next base: position 150,063 of record SRHC01002230.1, read on the forward strand.
CCCCTGGCGTACAACTGTAACCAAAAGTTTATTCCAATGCTTATTTGTCGAGAACTTGTTTTAGGAGTGTTTTGTTCATCCAAGACAAGACAAGGCAAGACAAGTTTATTAATCCACAGCGGAGATACATTTGTCAACATCAGGGGCATAAAATACTGAACATACTTCAACATTTCCATACTACCACACACTTACTCAGTCCCACACATCTATAAAAAAGCTAGTACCACAGTCATATAACCTGCAAAACCGTTCTTAAAGCATAAAAGCAGAAGCCATCCAAGTCCACATTTTTTGATTAAAGGACTGATATCATCGGGTATCCCAGTAGGCCCTTTACAGGCAGAAGCAAGAAATGAAGTTTTTGACGAGAAAAACGACTGTGCATGTGTCATGCACATTGATCAGCTGACAACCTACAGACCCCGCAGAAAGATTGTGGTGTACGTGGAAGACAAAAACAGCCCTCGGGATCCTCCCAAGAAATGGCGGGGGATCACAAGCTGCACATCACAGTTGATTGTAATGAAATGGAATCTGTAATAACAAATTTTAGTTTGTTTTCTGTTTCTTTTTCACTACCTTTTCTTTTTAAAGCTGATTGTGTGTTTACATTCCAGATGATGATGATGAGTAGGAATTTATAAAGCACTATATCTCAGCAAAGAGCGGACACATTTTTTCTGAACAAATGACAACAAAATTTAACAAAAATGGAGAACAAAGAACAACCTGAGAACTCGCTGCACTCCACCAGCAAAGATATAATTCAATAAGATATAATTCAGTTACTTTTTCCACATACAATATATGTTTATCAAAATCGTTTTTTCTCCTGTTGCGCGGTTGTCTCCACTTCCT
>SRHC01002231.1:0-12904 GCA_004794325.1 Pomacea maculata
GTAAACTAATTTCACTAATACCAGTATAAGAAACTTTTTTTAAAAAATGACCACCTTCACGACCCCCTTGTAGGCACGTCGCGACCCCCCAGGGGGTCGCGACCCACAGGTTGAGAACCGCTGAAATAAAGCATAACAATCACTAAATAAGAAGGATGCGCACAGGTAAGGAACGACTGATCGTAACTGTGTCTCGAGCGCGAATGATGACATGCTGGTCGGTCACGTGTGGTTCACGTGGCTGTTCGTTATCCGAAATTTTGTTCGCTATCCGAGACAAACTTTTAACGAAATTTTTGTTCGTTATCCGAAATATTCGCTATCCGAGGCGTTCGCTAACCGAGGTTCCACTGTACATATATAAAAATCCCATCTGTGAATCTTCTGAAGATGGTACGTACAATGGGTGAGTTGATATGGTAAGACAAAGTTTAAGAAATATGGAAGCAGTAAACACTAACAGGTTACTTTTTACTCCTGGTTATTCTTTTGTGTCTCATGGAATATCCCTTACTGACAAAATCTTTCCAACATCTTACCATTCTTTGTCTGGTACCCTCCTCTACAAAAGTATCGCTTAACCACTTCCGTTGATCAACTTCCTGAGGTGGAAAGACAAAGGTATCTGAAAGGGCAGGAGTTGTATGGCTGGCTGGCAGCCACATTGCTTTGCTGGTTCACCTTCCGCTGCCGGATCTCTGCACCGTTCTGGAGTTCTTGTTTCTTTTTGAAAGTTTTCTCAAAATAACTTGGAAGCATTTGTACTAAAAAAAAATAAATAAAAAAAGATTATCTTAATGCCGATATTTAAAATATCTGTAAGTACAAGGTGATTACATATATATATATCACATGCAAAAATAAAACAAATAAGCATTTCTAATTCTCTGAATGTAATAGTTAGAAGTTTAAGTAGAATCTTACAGTCGCTAGCAGATGTTGCTGCTGCTGATGATGGTGATGCAGGAACAGACCATCTGATGGTGGCCCCTAAATGCAAAATGAAGTCTCTTAGTGCTGATAAATGTATGTCTCTCAATGCACACCCACAAAAAAGCACATCTAATTCTCTAAATATAATCAGTGGAAGGTCACATAAAACCTTACTGTCAGTAGCAGCTGCTGAAGATGCTGCTGGTGATAACTCAGCACATGTGATTGAGGCCCTTAAAGATAAACAAAAAAATATCAATGCAAGTGTATTTAAGTGTACAAACAATATGATTACATTGTGCATACATAAAGTAAACAAAAGGTACTTCTAATTCTCTAAACATATTAATTTAAAAGTGTAGCCTTACTGTTAATAGCAGTAAATTTTCCTGGCTGTCTACAGACCAAACACGTCTGATAGAAGATGGAGTTTGCGCATAACTGATCTCACAGGTCTTGGTGGTGCTGGTGAGGGGAATACAAAGTGGTGATGTACTGCTTTCACAGCCAGTGCTCCTAAAACAAGCAATTTTGGAATCAAATCACCAGAAAAGTCTTATGCACACTTGTATTTAATTTTTTAATTTCTAAAGTATCAAATACTCAATTTCTTTCAAACATTCTATGATGTATTATATTCAATGTATCATTAGTGCATTAGAAGAAATTAAAAAAAAAATTTACAAAATAGTAATCAAATAAGCACACAGAGAGAAAATAGCTTACATGTGCTTTTAATTATCTGCTTGTAGGTGAAAATATTCCAGTTCGGGCCTGGCTTTTTTGTGGTTTTGACTAAGGTGGAGTCTTCTTTAGAGCTAGGCAAGAAATATCTGTTGGTGCTCTCTGGGATTAGCCATTCATTGGGCATGATGGCTGCAGACTTCTTCCCATCTTCAAATAGCTTGATAATGTGGTACATCTTTTAAATCTTTGATCATCAAAAACTAGCAAATAAATAGGAAAAGACTATATAAGAAACTTTAACAAATTAAATGTCTTTTCTAAATCATATTTCTTTAATCAAAATACTGCATTTCATTTTGATTGGACACTGGCCTATATCAACCTAAATAACTTGCTTACAATTTCTTTTATTTTTATTGATCATGCATTTTCTATTAGGTGTATTTGATATTATAAGGTCCCACCCAAGACAGGCGTTTTTGAACAGATAGAAAATATCGAATGCTAAAAAAAATAATATGCTTTGAGCGGAAAACCCTTCCAAAGCCTATATATACTCATACTCACTCCATTTAAATTTAACACAGACACATCCCCGTTGTTAAAATAATATAATTTATGAGCATCATTGACTTATACCACACAAAAAGAGAAATCCTTTAAAATAATTATTAAGTATCAAACAAATGTCTATTTCCTGTTGCATAGTATAGAAATATGGTAACATGCTAGGATAGGAACAGATAGGTACAAAATTCAGGGAAAAAGTAAATGTTGCTAATGAAATGACATTTACTTAACTTTGCATGCATTTGGGTTTAAGGATTGAAAATGAAAACAATATACACATATATATACACTCACATAGGGTCAAATTCTCCATTGAAAAACTGAATAATAAAGAATATGTATTTGGTGTATTGAATCAGATGTACTGAAGAACCTAAAAGTAATATTAAAATTGTATGTGTCAATCCAGCAGAAAAAAAAATGGAAAACAAAAAAGTACATAATTTTGTTGCAACAATTTTTACATAGACACTTAAATTATGTTCATTTGAATGTACTTTTTTGTCTAATTTCGCTAACTTTTGCTACATGTGTAGGGCAGATTTGACTGCATGTCCCTAGACTGGCCTAGAGTAATTTATTTTGATGTGTCTCCAGTTTAAGTAGGAATCGCTCATCTTTGCTTAATTTTTATATGCTGGTCAATGAATATTACAATTTTAAATTCTGCGTACTTGTACCTTGACAACTTTCGAAGAAGCGTGAAGATCTCTCCTGAAGAACAATGAAGATCAGATCGAGTGTAACTCCAATTTCGCTGTATTTTAAATTTAAATATGGCGGTGACCGGAACACGTTCGAATAAGGGTTGCGCGAGTGATCGTTCTTGATAATATATTAACACGTGTATATACTTTATATTTTTTTAAACTGTGATAACTAATTAGTATAAAATATAGTCATATATTATTTAACAATCTACAAAATAATTACAAATACGCGCTTTGTAAAACGTTTCTTGATAGTCATAAATCAGTCGATGTCGGCAAGCTTGGGTCGAGCTTGGTTACTGGGGTTCTTGGCCCGCTACTATTCCGCCAAGCTTTTTCCAAGTTCCCGCTCGTAGCCGAATGAGCGAGAGCGTTTCGCGCGTACCGTGAGCCTTGGAGGTTGCTGGTTGGATGTTTGGTACTGGGCTAATCAATGTTACAAGATTTTCCCAAGCGTGGCCCAAGCTTGGCCGAATCTTGCGTGTTTGCTGGTACGAATCTTCTTTTCTGTTCTTCTCTAACCGGCTATGTGTACACCTCGCCTAACTAAATGTTTTTTAAGTTATGATTAACGGCTGTTACAACAAACGTTTTGGCAAAAACTTTAATATATGATGTACTTCTTGCATATAATTGTATTCCTTCCAGGCTTATATTTCAGTCTTTTTTTAAAAGGAATCAAAAGTTATCTATTGCTGACATTGTCCTTTGCAGAACGACACCAAAACATTCCTCAAAAATAGTGAGTTTAAAAATATTGTCCTTCACATTCGTAGAGAGAAAATTTCCACTCATATATTTAGAAGTTCAAGGTGATTGTATTGACAACGTTTTGTGACGTGGAACATCATTATTTTAATGACTAAAACTCGGGTCTCATTGAATTTATATGAGCGAGAACACTCTTTTTTGTGTCTGTAAGTCTGTAGTTAACAGACAGGGCCTCTGAAACGGAGAAACGTGTAAAGGTCAGATAGAGTTGAGAAGTAATGGACATGTGTTAAAGTATACGTGACACCTACATGTTTCAAAAGTCAAACAATATTAAAGGATAATTTAATTTCAGCAAGATATTGATTACGCAATTGACGAAAATGCATACGAAGGAAAAAGCGGGTATTTTGTGAACAAACAGTGTTTGCCTAGATGTAAAAATACTAAGAGTATGACATATAAAGAAAAGGAGAAAGTTGAAGAAGTACACATTCCTTCATCGTTTATATCATCGTACGTGCACATTGGTTGATGATGAGAACAACTGCTTGAAATGCATGACATAAAAGTATAGAATAAAAAAGAATAAAAAGAAAAAGAACATATATTTTGATATCTGAAGCTGATGTGTGCAGTATTGTTGGCACCATCTGTTTTAGCCACATCATATTGTCATCGCCTCTTGTTGCACCAACAAATATAATGCAAGTTAATTTTCATGTGATACGAGTTTTGGGCACTGATGCCATCGTCTTTTTTACTACTGCAATTATTTTCGATGCTGCCGCACGTAGAAAATAATGTAAAATTGATCCCTGAAGTGTATGTTTTTATATGGTAAATAATCGTTTTAGTTTTCTTTCTACTTTATACACAAACCATCTGTGCGATTTGTTCTCAAATGCAATAGATATATTGATAAAGTCGCATGACCGAAAATATAATTTGTAGTAAGTATATATATTCGTTATCACAGACTGTCTTTAGAAAGTTTCCACAAGTGGAGCCGGTGGCGTCGAGTGGGAGCAGCAGGATGTGGCCTCTCGTCTTTCTGCTCTGCTTCGTTCAAGGTTTTGGTGTTCAAGGTAACAGTGTTTGTAATGTACATTAAGAATACACAAAAATACTTACAGTACACAGACAGAAATATGTTTGTCAAGAATAAAACAGAAGATTAGAAAAATACAAAAGACTAGAAAAAGATAAATAATTAATGTAACGAAATTGTTGGTGTGTTTTATATTTCTAGAGGGAACGATGTTATCCTCTATGTTAGGAGAAGAACGTCTGAAGCTATAGTAAACAGTAAAAGGAACGATATGGAAAGAGTGTGCTTTATTTCTCTAGGAGCCGAATGGGAGATTATAATTGGTACATATGACGAACAAGACGCGGAAACAGACTCTGATATCTTTATTACTATCCATGGATCTCGCGGATCTTCCGGAGAAATAAAATTGGACAATGAACTCGTCAACTTTCTGAGAAATAATTTTGATAACTTCTTTATTACAACAAACGACATTGGTGAAGTGTGCTCACTGACTATAAGGTCTGCCGGTAATAACGCTGATCCTTCCTGGCATCTCCGAGAGGTAAAGTATAGCTTTAAAAACTATTCTATGCAGTAAATGCAAAGAAAAAACTAAATTGTTGTGCTTGGGTCAAATACTCAACTAATATAGCTGTCAATACCACCATAGCATCTGGTCACCTTGCATCGTTCATGTTTTATAATTGTCATAATGTTCTGTTTTAAAATGAAAAACAGAAAAGTTACAGGAATAATAAGAAGTTTTGTTGTAGTGTATTGTTTCTCCAATAAGTGGCTTCTATTGAAGATGCTTTTTTCAACAAGACACCCAGATATACATGAAAATTAATTTCGTAATTATGTGATTCATACGTTGCGATACAAACATCCCAGACAGCACAAAACGTTGGACCAATGTGGTTCCAGCGCTTGTAGGTACTGGCCATCTTGGCCACTGAGAGCTAGCCTCAAGCCAATATTTCTCCAAGATTTATTTCTTTTACTTGGACAAATTTCTTCAATCACATCACAGTATATACGGTAACTGCGGCAGATATCACAACTGATTACCACGAACAACATTGTTTACTGTTCAGATTAACATAAATTTTGCAAATTTATTAACATTTAAAGATCATTTGTTAAATTTAATATATTCTTTGAAAAACATTACAAATGCGAGAAGTCCCCAAAGGAGTTTGGAGTTAAAGACTACTTTGCCTAAACCTAATGGCAGCAGGCAGACAATATTTCCAATGGCACCTGACACACCGACTGTTATTTTACCTGGTTATCACTTTAGTAATACTACATCCTTTAGGATGAAGACAAGTTCAATGCTTTGTATTAGCCTTTACGAGCTAATTTCTTAGAATTCATTCGCAAAATGTGTATTTCATGCAATGTTGTCATGTTTGTCCTTTTTGCAACTTTAAATCTCAGTGATACAGAAAAGAGAATTCTCAACGTGTCTAAAGACATTAAATGTCTTATTGCTAATGATTTCTTATTGTGATTACACATTTGTCGCTAAGCTCGTATACACGTTTTCCTGCTTTTCTGTTGCTCACAGATTTTGGTTGTTGGAACAACACTGAACATTTTTTGGTGCGACTGCTGGTTATCAGCGGATACTCAATATCAGAGGGAACTCCAACCTAAAGTCCCATGCTCCATGCAGAAGAAATAAGTATATCCTAGTTACTTATCTGAATATATCAGAAATATATAATGTTATCACTCTTTGTTAAAACGACCAACTTTGCGGCTATGTATAATTTTAATCTTGGTATATTTAACATCTTGTAGACGGGTGTAGATGTTTCTACAACATTCAACTATCCTTTTGCAAATTCCCAACTTGACTAACACTGATTTTGTTGGATGAAAGTAAAGTGTTTAGGTTTGTTGGCTAAAATTAATGTCAATATGTTTATAACACACATTTTGTAATTAACATCAGTCTACATTTACATTTATATACCGTCTTGCAATGACTGTTATCAGATAAACCGAGGTGGGTGCAGACTTTGAATCCGGCACTGACTAACCAGCATAAAGGTATTAAAGCATCATTCAGACATCTTATATCTCTATTACTTTAGAAATCACAAGGTGTGTAATTCTTGCTGAAAATCTACTTATGTGTACAGTGGAACCTCGGTTAGCAAACGCCTCGGATAGCGAATATTTCGGATAACGAACAAAAATTTCGTTAAAAGTTTGTCTCGGATAGGAAACAAAATTTCGGATAACGAACAGCCACGTGAACCACACGTGACCGACCAGCATGTCATCATTCGCGCTCGAGACACAGTTACGATCAGTCGTTCCTTATCTATGCGCATCCTTCTTATTTAGTGATTTTTGTGCTTTATTTTAATAAGATAATCCTCAATCATGGCTCCAAAGAAGATTAAGAGCAATTAATAGTAGTGAGGTAATGACAAGGAAGCGGCCAACAAATGAATTGTAAAAGGAAATGATTTCAAAGTATGAAGGTGGCATGCGTCTGTCGGATATGTGATGTTGTATTACAGAAGAGTTTTACAAAAGGCAGAAGGAGCAGACACTGGACAAGTTTTTTTCCTCAAAGCTTCAGAAAAGGGAAGTCACCCCCGATTTTATAATGTCACGTGTGCTCATGGAGGGGGAATCCAAGCAGTAATTCCACCCCTTCCTCCCCACACCTGCTTCCAACCACGTCGTCAAAACGGCAAGTTTTCTGATGTTTAAATGCTTTCGTTAATGTTTTTATGTTTATTTCACTCCATTTATATTGCATTCTAACTGTTCTCATTAAAACAAATACCTATACAGCCTGTAACTTTCAAATATTAGCGAGTCAGCAGGGGCTGGGAACCAATTAAATCTATTTCCTTTATTTCTTATGGAAAAAAATTGTTTCGGATAACGAACATTTCGGATAACGAACAGCTCTCCAGAACGGATTAAGTTCGTTAACCGAGGTTCCACTGTACTTAGAAATTTTTGCATAGGAAAACCACTAGAAAAAACTATATGCGTAAAACATATTTATAAATAATAAGATACATAATATAATCTTAATGTATAATATAGTATAGAATATATAAAATATCAAAAAATACAATTTGAAGAATAACAATTTCATTCTTCAGACATATTCATATGAATCTGATATTGTTCGTTTGCGCATTCACGTCCATACCAGACATTGTAAAGTAATGTAAACACTCTAGAAACTTAGCAATTGTACTTTATAACTTTTTTTGTGTAAAAGTTAATAAAGACGACTATATTGCTACTTTAAGGGATTTATTGCAAAAACATTGTAGAACTTGCAGATTTTCTTATTTACAATGTACTTAAAGGTATTTATTTGTTTATGTTTATCTTTTTATTTGATGTTCTTCCTTTTTTGTTTTCATGGAACTTACATTGTGTGTGCAGTGTTTATTCACCTGATGGAGCACCTTGCTCACCGGCTAACAGGAATTTTAAGAAATATCTATCAATGTCTACTGTCACCCTTCAACGGTGTCATGCACACAACCCTGCTAATATTTGTGTTTACAGTTGAAAATCTCTAGCATTGTACAACAAAAGTATCCAAAATTATGACAGTGTGTCGGACATCCCATAAGGCACTGCAATGTGGTGATAAAGCATAATTAATATGAGTCAATAATTGTTTTCAAAATATGTGTGGAGGTCTGTGTGGTCAAATTGGGGATCCCATGAGAGCAGTGATGCCCAACATTTTTCGGCCTGCGGCCATATCCATTTCTGACAGCCGTGTCGCGGGCCAATTCACCGCAAAAAAAAACAAAAAAGAAAACAAAACAAAAAACAAATACCATTTTTATTAAAAACAAGTTGTACTTACCATTAATTATGTAGTAATTAGTGCGATAAATGTTTTTCCGAAACCAACTTCTGAATGTCCGGCTTCATCGTAGAAACACTAAGTCGGAGCACCTGAATCGAAATGTTCGTCCGCGAGGCGATTACGTAAGATGGGTTTCGCCCGTTTCATCACTGAAAACGTTTGCTCACACACATAAGTACTTGTAAACATCGTGATCGTCTTTAACGCTTGTTTTCGGAGATTTGGAAAAGTTTCTGCAGGCAACACTGCGTAGAAAGCAATTGTCTGCTTCGCGCGAAATTTGTGAAGTAGCGATGTCTGGCTTTGCAAGTCAATCAGTTCCAGTTGCAGGTCTGTCGGAGCACTTGACACATCTGCCGCAAATGGATTTTCGAAGAGACGTATTCCATCCTTCAAATCATGAAAATCCTTAAATCTTTCATTGAAATTATCCTTCAAGAGCCTCAGAAGTTCTATCATTCTTTCTTTGGGGAAAGACATATGTTGCTGCTGATCCTGACGTAGAGATGTACACGTTGGGAAGTGGACAAGCTCCATCCTTCCCGCCTGCTGAATGAAGAGTTGTAATTTCGCTTGGAATGCTGTTATGTCCAGATACACATGCGAAATCACCTTGTCTTTCCCTTGTAGTTTGGTGTTGAGTTCATTCAGATGTGACGTGATGTCGCATAAAATCGCCAAATCCCACAGCCACGAGGGATCGTTCAACTGAGGCACTTGCTTTGATTTAATGAAAATGTCAATCTCATGTCTCAAATCAAAAAACCGTTTAAGTACCTTTCTTCGGCTTAACCAGCGGACTTCACTGTGAAAGAGAACGTCTTCATATTCCCATTCTATTTTTGTCAAAAATTCCTTGAAAGTTCTGTGGTTCAACGCCTGTGATCTGATGAAGTTTACAGTGCTGACCACAATCTTCATCACATGGTCCAGATTCAACATCTTGCCACAGAGATTTTTTTGGTGAATAATGCAATGAAGCCGCAGAGGCTCGGTTCCGTTAGACTCGACGACTTTTTTAATAACCCATGATGCCAGTCCGCTGTGGCATCCAACCATACGTCTGGCATTATCAGTAGTCACTCCCACTAATTTTTCCTAACGAAGAGCAAGACCCTCCATAACGGCTGAAACGTCTTTGAACAGGTCTTCGCCCGTGGTGTTCCCGTACATGCCCCTCATGACCACTAACCTTTCTGTAATTTCAAAATCGCTGTTTGTACCGCGAAAAGATACCAAGAGCTGAGAGGTGTCAGATGAGTCGGTGTGCTTTGTCCCTTAATTTTGACTGGAGATTTTCCCCATATATATTTTCCCCTCGCCGTGCATTTGTTATGCGAGAAAGGCTGACGGCTTCAACTGCTTTCTTCTTTTCAGGACACAGTTCCTCCATCACTACGAGCAAGCACTTTTTTACGCATTCGCCGTCGGAAAATAGCTTCACTTGTCTGCTCAAAATGTGAGCAACTCGGTAGCTTGCCCTTACCGCCGCCTCATTTTCTTTTCTTTTCTTGCTAAATATTCTCGTCTAGCCTCCAGTTTCTTGACGTAAGTTAGCAATTTTTTCTGCGCGGCTCGAACCAAGGATGTTGTTCTTGTGCTCAGGCCTGACGAGAGGGGGGGACAGGGGGGTTTGGTGTACCCGGGCCCGCGGCTGTCAAGGGGGCCCGGCCTTGGTCAGTGGATTTTTTTTTCTTCTTCTCCTTTTCTTTTTCTTTTAAAGAAAGGTCTAAGGACAGAACACCCAAGCATTACACATGCAGAAGTTGAGTTTCAAGTCTGTAGAATACAATTTCGGAGTACTGGAGCCTGTCGTGAGAAGTGTAGTCAGCGGGTATCATATTCTCGCTGGACAAGCCAAGAGGCAACGGCTGCTGGACACTGAAGATTTTATCGCGTGTGAACCGCCCTGAAGAACGTTTGAGATTGCTGGCTACAGGTGCCACTACGGGAAGGGGGGAATGGAGGAGGGGGCGGGGCCTGCAAGCAAATCGGAATGAACAGTGGAGATCAGGCAGGTATGTTACTGATGTGTGCACTGGCCACTCTGTGAACCGAGATGGTGGGGGCCCGCCCCTGGCGCTGCAGCCTGTAAGCGAGAGACATCAAGGCTGCTTTTTTTCGTAGTTACTAAGCAACACAGACTTTCCTTAACCGTATCTCCATCACCAAACAAACAACTACATTAGTCTACATAGTAGATCCTTGATACAATGAGACTATTTTATCCTGTAATACTATCGCAGCCAGCAAACTAGAACACATTATTGCAAAACATTTGAAAAACTGCTGTCCCGCAAATATTAGGTTTATAAATTGATCACGGTGGTTCTTTTGCTCTTTGCCGACAAAGCTCCCGGTAAAAAGGAGGTACTATCTACCAGCCATCCGTCCCCCAAAGCCACCTCGGAATCTTTCTGATTGTGCGCTAGTTGTCTTCAAGGAAGCTGTCATATATGGTGCTGTATATTGAGGTTTGCGGTGGCTGCGACATTTGCTTTTCGAATTATCACATATATTTGAATGTGTTTTTAAAGGAGCTTCGTGTAACGTATATTTGTTTCACGATGAAGAATGGAAGAAAAGAAAAGTTTACAGATGTGTTATGAGTTATGACATAAGTGTTAGTTTGTCCACGTTTTCATTAAATTTCTCCATGTCTTGAACCCCACAATCAAGGTAGAGGCAAATTATGTTTTAGTTTAGAGGCCAGTGACTAAGATGACAGCAACTTCCACCCATGCCGGCCATCGTGGGCCGTAATGCATTGTTGCTGACAACACGACAAAAGGGAAAGGGGGTGGGGGTGTGATAGTTTCTGGAAGACTCCACGGAATGGACTGGGAATTAAATGGTCGGGGTTTGGAGCAACTGGAGGTGTAGACTGACATTTTTATGAGATAGACGAGTCAGCGGTAAAGTCGCCGTGTGTTTGACCTGACACTTAATTTTCCTATCCCTTTCGATCGGAGTCATTGGACCAAAGAAAGCTTGGACAGTTGGACCTTAGAGATAGCGATACATGTAGTCACTTAATTTCACACTCACTCTCCTGCCTGTCGCACGCTGTCTTCTACACTCGAAAAGCCGAGATACGCTGCACTTTGTTATTATGGTCAGTACACTAGTTTTTTATTTATGCTTCTATGATTTTCTGTTTATTGGCAAATAGCATTTGACAAGGCAGGAACATCAGTGTCAATGAGAGTGACTAGCGTCTCAAATTGACTGACAATAAGGAAGTTTGTGAGAAAAGCTCATTAGGTTTGTAGCACTCTAGTAGTGTACGAAGTATAATGTCTTTGGGTTGTAGATTTGCATCTATATTCTAGAATGTTCAGCACGGCAGCAATGTAAAAGGTAGAATGCCTTGTGCGAGGGAGGAAATGATGTTCAACAATGTAGCAATGTTCAAAGTAAAATGTCTGCGAAGAAGGGCTAGAATGTTCGAGGGTAGGGAGAAGAAATAGTAGGACTGACAGTGGGATGGCAGCTTTTGTGAATTTGAGAGAGAGCAGTTAGGCCAGACGCTGAGCAAAACTGAATAAAAAACTTCAGTGCGGAATTCAATCTTTGTTATTTCTGGTACGACAGCCCCCTCTACGTAGCCATTTGACATGTTGGTTACAAGTTTGTAGTCAGCAGGTAAAATGACAATATTAGTACTGTATAACTTTGTTCTATGAACTATTACGATTCAGCTAAAATATGCTAAACATTTCTATTTTTCTGTCATTCTCCCCCTCACCTCTTCATCCTCCACCCCTCCCAACCACATCCGCACACCTGCATCCTGTCGCTAGTCGACCCCATCCCGCTCTCCCGCTGTCACCCGGCCAGCGACCACCACCCCCCACATCGCCACCCTCCACCCTCCCTGTGTGCGTGCTAGGTTCCATCCCCACTAACTGCGATGTGCCACACTACCATACAGTATAATAATCGAGCACTTCGCGGAATTTCACAACTTGTGCCTTTTAACAGTCACACAATAGTGGCATAGTAAATTTTTTTTTACATTGAATTTATAGTCGGGACCGAGCAAAAGTGGCACAATACCGAGAGTGGCATAGTAGCGGGGTGGCATAGTAGCGAGATTTGACTGTATTTTACTATTTTTTTTACTAAATAGAACAGTGTGCGAGATCTTGCAGGCCTTATAAGCAATCTTTTTCAAAGTTTACGCCTTTGCAACGAAGAGGTCTACTTACCCACGGTAGAGTAAAATGTAACGGGTACAATTTCATTCACTTTCTTGCATTCATTACTATCATGGGTACTGCATTTTGTCCAGGTGATGTCCGTTTGCCTGATAATCTTCCTGTCAAATTTAGTTGAGTTTGACAAAATGTGTGGATTTATATCGATGCCAGTGCCATGCGCACC
>SRHC01002231.1:13730-83172 GCA_004794325.1 Pomacea maculata
CGCGTGGAGGGCCGTCGCTGTCGTCTTTAAAAAGTCGTGCAATGGAGTGTCGAGGACACTGACGATTTGATTGTCCGCTGGTGCCGACAACGCAAAGTAAGACTTTTGCCTTTTGGGTTTACCTCCAGAGAGAGGGGGAAGGTCGTACCCCCATTGTTTATCTCCACCGTCAACGTTAGAGGGAGAATAAGACGGTTTACACGGACTGTGTGAATGTGTTTGATGAACATTTATGAGCACACGGACATTGCTGGTGGCTAGAAAAGTGCTCGGAGAGACGAATCGTTAGATGTGGATTGAAACGGACATGTGTATGAGAACTGTTGTAGCAGCCTGCGCGCTGCCGTAGTGTCGGTGTTGAACCAACCTAGGATGTATACTTTCTGATTTAGAACGGATAACAGTGAACTTGTGCTGTATGGTTTAATTTGACCTGCTGGAAATTCTTGTATTACAATTTATGTTGTTTTTAGTATTTTTTCTTTTTGGTGTATAATAAATAACAGAACGTCTCAATCTGAAGTGATCTCTTGTCGTTCTTCGTAAAGAATGCGCAATGTCCGACTACCGGTCGTGACACTGAATGAAGTGTAGATATTGAGATTGGAATTGTAAACATACATTATATACTGGGAAAATAATTTACGATTACAAGTACAAGGGGCCCGGAGACGTCGTCTGTCCCGGGGCCCGGGCTGGCTCTCGGCGGCCCTGACCTCACTAACATTGCTCTTAATCTTCTTTGGAGCCATGATTGAGGATTGTCTTATTAAACTAAAGTACAAAAATCACTAAATAAGAAGGATGCAAACAGATAAGGAACGACTGATCGTAACTGAGTCTCGAGCGCGAATGATGACATGCTGGTCGGTCACGTGTGGTTCACGTGGCTGTTCGTTATCCGAAATTTTGATCGCTATCCGAGACAAATTTTTAACGAAATTTGTGTTCGTTAACCGAAATATTCGCTATCTGAGGCGTTCGCTAACCGAGGTTCCACTGTATATATGCAACTTAACACTTAATGGATGAAAGATAAATCTGCTGATCATATAGAGCTGTTAAAAATATGATGTTAACATTAACTTTGTGTCTTTTAATGGTTCCATAAAAGCCATAAACACATATATAAATTTGAATAGAATAAATATAACAGAGTAATAATCTTTTCCATATTAAACATACAAAACTCTTTGAATAATTAAATCGATAAAGGAGCAAGACTATACTAAAGAATGCTATCTAACACACGTATGCCTAATTGTTGTTTGAAATGGGATGAAAGGGTAAACAAAAATGTTAATTGGCATGTTCTTTTAAAGTAATCGCTAATATGAAAGATAACACATTAATTAGCATCAAATCAGAGTGCTACATAAATTATGGGGACAACAGTAATTTTATTGCACAAGGGATTAAAAGATGATGTCTGCGGCCTTTGCAGAGAAAATATTCAGCTTATATTTTGGATTTGTAAATATGTTAACGATTTTTGGAGAAACTTACAAAATAGTACGTTGGAAAAATATACAAATGCTCTAAGGATATCTATTAGTGAGCATCTTGTCCTATTTCTTCGCATTAATGACTTTGAGACAGATGTTATACTTGATTTAATTTCACTGCTCACAAAAGCATATTGTTGCAGATTTTAAAAAGCCACCCCCTGGTAAAATCCCTTATTCAAATGTTTAAGTAAAGATATACAATTCAAAAATGCATGTTTAGCAATAAATTAAAAAACGTGTGCTGAACTTTGGATACCGTACAAATTGTTAACTAGGTAAATACTGATTTTTGCTTCATGTTTCTATTTATATATAATTTTTATGATTATTTAAGGAAGAAAGTTCAGCATTATCCATTGCTATGTATCAAAAAATGCAGCAGATGAAGAGGGAAAAAGAAGACTTCGACAGTTCCTTACAGTCTCTGGTTGACAACACACCAAGAAGAGATCTGAAGATCATTTTGGAAGACCTAAATGCCAAAGTGGGAGATGATAACACCAACATGGAACTCATCGCTGGAAGACATGGCTTTGGCACCTTTAATGAACACGGGGAGCTCTTTGCAGACATCTGAATTTTTAATGGCCATGTCATGTGTGGAACTGCATTTCCACACAAAAATATAAACAAGATAACTTTGACTTACCCTTATGGCCAGACGGAAAACTAGATTCACCATATAACAGTTAATTGAAAATGGAGGAATCTCCACGATGGTGGAGTAAGAAGAGGTGCAGATATTGTTTTAGACAAGCAGCTTCTCGCGATTGAGCTGAAGTTTTTCATTGACCAAGCAGGCAGACTACACTACAAGTTTAATACTAAGTACCATAAGAAAAAAGCAAAAGACATTTATAACTGTGAAGTAAAGAATAAGCCAGAAGCCTTTTCAGGACTTACAAAATAATAAGTAAAATAACACTGGTCAACATCCAAGACCATTTCCAACACAGCCTAAACATATTTTCTAAAGAAGAGGGAATGAAAGAAAACAAGAAATTGATGACTACACAGACCTAGGCGAAGATTGAATTACTAAAGGTACTGAAATAGAAGCTCAACCAGTGTCTAGACCAGCAAGAGAAGGAAGGTCTCAGAGCTGATTATTAAGACGCCAACGGCCAAGTGAAGAAGTCTGTCAAAAAGGACAAGAGGAGCTTCATCCATACATTGACAGAGGAAGCAGAGACAGGGAAAAATAAGCGACTATACGATATAACGTGACCTCTGTCAGGCAAGACTATTAACCCTAACGAGCCAGTGAAAGACAAAGACCGGAAAACCACAACAATTAATGAAGATATTAAAAAAAAACAACCGGTGGATAGAACACTTTGAAGAGATGCTGAATTATTTTCGTCAACCATCCTTACCTGACATACCACCAGAAACTGAACAACTTCATGCCAACACCAGCCCTCCCAATAAGATGAAAATCATCAAAGTTATCAAGGGAGGGCCGTAAGTAATGTGTTAGAAATAAATGGCCTATGGACGAACATGGGTAAAAGTAATCAAAAACTAAACTGCATAGCAACTCCTTCACAGTAAACTTTGAATGAATACGATAATATCAATGTCACTAACTCTTTTCAAGAGAAAATTCTGTTTGCAGCTGTCATAAAAGAAGCTGCACTGCAAGCAAAGACAAAGTACTTTTTTAGAAGTGACACCTAAACGCTACACTCACTATTTTAATATCCTTTAGGATTTTATTCACAGCAGGTAAACGTTCATCACATTATCATGAATTCAAATAGCATAATAAATCGACAATAAAAAGGGAAAATACTAAACTGCTTTTAAGATACTTCAGAAAGTTCTTGTAAACATAAACAGGAATTCCTGTAGCACACTACAATGAAATATTGCAAATAGAGAACAATAAGAAATTATTATCCATGGAAATCAGGTTAAGAGAACGGACAAAAGCCAAACACTTGTTGATGTCTATTACATAGGAACAATCAAAATAAGAATATGAAAAGTCATTGCCTTTTACAGATCTATACATTTAACACGTGCAGGTTACAATAAAAAGGTCTTATTGACAAACGACTAATCCATTATTTTATGTGCGGCATTACTTACCCACACACGGCACCAGGAGAACAGAGATCCAGTAAACACTGACGGCCCTGTACATCATGATGCTGGCTGTCGATATGTTAAAGCTGATCGTGTGTCTGACTGACAAGACACTGGACAAACATCGCAGAACGACAGCTTCGTCCAGGTCGACGGGGAAGTAACTAACGGTGAGCCTTCTCATTGGCTAACGATCACGTGCCTACTTTTGATTGGATGGGTGTGAACTTCTTCTGTCCTCCTTTGGAGTATGTGACATGCTAAATGTATTAGTTTTAGAGAGCCTTGTGTGTTTTGTATATTTTATATGTTTTGTGGCGACAGGTATTTATGTTTTCTAAGGCTAGTCCATATGCAGTATTTCAAATCCATCATGATATATAAAATTATATATAAAATTTTAATGGAGAAACCTTTCTCTGGACATAAACAAAGAACCACAAAAAGCGGGCCATATTAAAGGGTAATAAAATGAACAGCCGTCAACTAATTGTTATAGTTTTATTGTCTATGTCAGTTTTTAAACCAGATAATGGAAACATCAATGAAACGTTTAATCAGTGACCGTTTTCCTGCAAACAGTGTATTTCATGTATACCTTAAGAACAAGTGTGAATACGGAAGACATAAGTATCATGGTGTACAGAACTAACGTTAATTCGCTATAATGTTCATCTTACTTGCTTACCTTACAGTGATCTCACTCTTTTATCTGATAAGCTCATTTATTTACTCCTTTCGTTTCCATCAAACACGCAAGGAGACAACAAGGGATCTCCGTCTGCTGCTGGTCTCTGCAGTGAGAGAGTCCTCTGCCCTTGAGATCCTTACTATTTACCTCCAGGCTTCTTTGTGCTTCCCTCTTTACCTGCTATGTCCACCGCATACTTTTTATGAGAGTTTGAGTGTTGACCATGTGGCACACGTGTCCTATCCATCGCCAGCGCCGTAGTTGGATTGTTTTAGCCAAGGTGAATTTTTCTGTTAATGTTAAAGATTGTGTTATACCAGAAGATCTTTATTATGAGCTTCAAACACTTGCGAAAAATTCCAGCTTTCTCTCGATGTAGGCTGTGGTCTTTCCTCTGATCCATATAAGTCACTAGTGATGTTCCGCTGATATTGACAGGGTTGTTATTCGATGTTCCTTGGGACTTGTTTTGTTTTTAGCGTTGTCTCTGAATCCTATCATGTTTGCAGATTTAATTAGGTATATGGTTCTGCCTTCAAGGTCTTGCATATTAAGATAATAGTCCTAGGTCGTCGGCAAAGTCAGGGTTATGGTTCTCAAAGTAAATAAATGCCATATACAGAGGACTTTTCCACTAATGTTTGTTATTCTGGAATGTTACAGAAATGGTCAATACATGATCGTAGATTTCAAAAGACGGCTTGTTCTTACAACTAATCCTCCTCCTCCTCCTACTACTACTACTACTACTACTACTACTACTACTACTACTACTACTACTACTACTACTACTACTAATAATAATAATAATAATAATAATAATAAAAATAATAATAACAACGTAAACTTGTGACAACCAAGTTAGATCGCACTCACTGTCCAAGCCAGTTATGATAAACGAACATTGGAAAAGAGCCAGTGGACAGTGAGGTACGTAGAGGTACACTTTACAACATAAAGATGAGAGGTACAAGAGTAGAACGTAAAGCATCGGATGAAGGCATGAAGAGGTGTAGATACTATAAGCAGTGTAAGATTGAGTCGTTACACGAGAGTCAGAATGACATAAAATATTGCCAGGGAGTTAAGAATAGTAATCCAGGGATAGTACTTTGTGAACAGATATGTTTTCAGAGAAGGTTTGAATGTAGGCTTGAATGCTTGAATGTCCGAGTATCGAATGTGATGTGAAGTGAGTTCCACTGCTTAGAAGCACAGAGGGAGGACGTCCGCTGTCCTTATGTGACTGTCTTTGTGGGAGAGAGGATAGAATGTTTGAGTCCGATAAGGAGCAAAGGTTTCTTACAGGATTGTGGACACACAAGATTTCAGTAAAATAGTTGGGGCAAAGCCCATCAAAATATTCTTCCATTCTTCTTGTCGGAATATAGAGTCTGTTGCTTTTGTAATGGACTAAGGCAGTGATGCCTGCGGGCCATATCCATTTCAAACAGCCGTGTCGCGGGCCACTTCACCGAAAAAATACAAAAAGGAAAAAAAAATAGAGCAGATACCATTTTTTATTAGAAACAAGTTTTACTTACCATGAATTATGTAGTAATTAGTGGGATATTTGAAGTTGTTTTCCCGAAACCAACTTCTGAATCTCCGGCCTCATAGTAGAGACACCAAGTCGGAGCACTGAATCGAAATGTTCGTCCATCGAAAAAAAGATTGAGAAACGCCCATACGTGGGGATAAATACTTCTTCTTCCCTTTTTTTCGCTTTTTTAGGTCTTCTTTTATTACTAACATGCCGATTTCCTGCACTGTGGGCAGAAGTTTCGCGGGCCGGATGGCACCGCGTCGCGGGCCGGATATGGCCCGCGGGCCGTAGGTTGTGCATCCCTGGACTAAGGGTTCACAAAAATGCTCTCGCGCGCCCTCGCGTTTGTGTTTGTGTGAGTCTGGATGTATACCATGCTTAGCGCTAACTTACTTGACACCAGTATGGAATTTATTATCATTTGAAACAGTTAAATACGTTCGACACGAAGGGCTTCCGAAAACCCCCATCTGACTGTCTTTGCATTGCCCCTGACGGACATGAAGTTTCAAACTTTGACGTCCAGAGAGATATTACAAATAATGGCCATAGTTTGTAACTTTAGCAAGTTTAATGAATGCTAGGGTATTCCTATTATTAACACTAAATGAACATTGTTGTTTCAATGATCATCTTCATAATACGTAACGTACATAATATTAGTAAGGCAATGCATATTGATTGCACATTCAAACGAAAATTGTTGCTTCCATAAAATAGGATTGAAGCAGGGATATTCTACAAACTAAAGGGAGTTGTAATTCTGTAACACACAAGGCATGCATATTGGCTTTGTGTCTGCATCGTCTGCATGTTGGCAAATCCCCAATGGGTTTTAAGAGGTAAAGAGCATTAGAAGCAAAATCTTGTTTAGTATCCTGTTGATATGAGACTTTTCGCCTGAGTGAGGATATAAGATTTATTCGCTTTTACGAGAATGTAAACAATAAGCTTCTTGTGTAAACCGCTTAAGTGAAATCGGATTATCAGGCTACGTTTAGGCTCAACATACAGCTTGCACTCCATCCACTAAACAAACCAGAACAATCACGAAGCGTAATTTAGGATATCAATTTAAATTCTTAATCATTTAAAAGTTATATAATACTTTAAAGGAACAAGCAATGCATACAAGTGCCAACAAATATTTTTAAAAAATTAGGAAAATATAGTCCTTTAATAATAATAATACTAATAATAATAAAATTAGTATAGTATTTAAAAGAATAACTATACCAAATACTGCAAAACAAAAGGTATTGGGGAACCAATATAGTACACTACCAATGCAGACTTCATAGGTTTCCTGGGCACATTTATCAAGGAAAGAGGGACAATAAACAATATCAGCGAGTATAAACAACACTTGTGGAGTCACGGAGCAGCGAGCCTCCTTCCACACCTCCTCTGAAGCTTTCCTTCTAATATTCCACTTCAGATATTCCCAAGATCTCATTTCCCTTGTAACGTTTTGTGAAGAGTGCATTACGAATGTATGGGAGCGTGTATAAACATTACTTCGGACTGATGGACCATATCCAGATCACAATACATGTATCAGAAGATATGATCCAAGAATTTTCTAGGGTAGGGAAGGAACACACCATGAATATATCCTCTAGGATCAACACACAAGATCCAACGCGAACACTCCACACATTCCGTCACCTCTGCCAGCCGTCTGCTCTCTTCCAAAAATTTTTCACTCTACGTAAATCTGAAATTGCGCCATAAAATGACTTCGTGTTCTGACGCGAAACCACGATGCAGCAAACACACTCACATACTGTTAAGGGCAATAATCCTGAATATTAACAGACAGGGGCAACAACCCCCCCTTTTCCTAACAGATGAGGACAACCCTATCTTTAATACCGTATTATACCGAGGTTAAGGCTATTAGACAAAAGACGGGCATAAAGATTTCAAGGTGTGGACAGCTACACTATTGTCTTGATTGAATTTATTGCTGCTCAGTAAAATCCTGCTCACAGGAGGAGGCCTTTTAAAAGTTGTTTCAGACAAGAAACTGAAGTCTTGTAATTATCAATGCGTCTACTGCCAGGATATAATTTATAGGAGAATTAAGGAAGAAGGCCTTTAATAGCCAGAGTAAGGCAAGAACATCTGGCGGTGGGGTCGTCAGCGCATGTAGGACATACCTGTCGCCCACGTGACCAGCGAATGTATCGCGGTGGAGATGAAAATGCATTTAATATTGCACGTTGTACATTACTCAAACGGCGCGTAAAATGCCCACAGTCTATCGTTAATAATTAATCCATGATTATGTCTGGGTGTGACTGAGTTTGTAAGATCCGGCTCAAAGATTTCCAACAAATTTTAACCACGAATTGCGCTATCAACATCCTATCACGATCAAGGGAGTGGTTCTTACTTCCGACTACGAGAGCAGGATGAGTGTCAACATCAGCCATCAAGCATTAGTGTCTTCTTCTTTTCTTGTTCCTATTCACCCCTAGTGGAGCATAGGGCTGCAAAGCATTAGTGAAGTTGCAACATTTTATCATTTGTTATCATCGTCGTCGTTGCATAGAGACACTCAACGGTTTGAGTATTCAGTTTTACAAGAATGTAATTTACAATTACATGATTATCTGGCAAAGTTGATTTTCTTTACAAGGGGTTCTGTTTATCGCAATCACTACAAGAAGTTGTGTCACCCTGACAACTTTAGTAACAAAAGAATAGCCAACAGTGGCCACTTGCACACCACATGCTCAGTCGTTAAGAAATTAGAGGCATTGAACGATTTTTACTTTTGTCAATGTGAAAGTGAAGACTTTTGATCTGTGAAGATAAACTGGTATGAAGGAACTATAAACTTGGAATTCATATAGTTATAGCTATACTTTTTAACATTTTGACATACTCTTCAATATATTCCGGGTGCTTCTCGCCTCGCAAGAAAACATCGCTTCTGGTCTGTAAAAACAACAGATGTATATTATTCTTTTTCCAATAAGATGCTATTCAGCATAGTCATTAATGTGAACATGTACGGGCACTAGCTGCTAAGTGAAAGAGTGAAATTACTGTTAGTTTCTTAGTTGGTCATTAAATATTACTGCGCTCAAGGTATAGGGTGGGTGTTTGTTCTTTGTAAACGATGTAACTACGATGCCCACTTGTTATGCCCTTTGGAAAGCTACATCAACTAGAACCAAGCAAATAAAATTTAAATTACTTCTTTAAAAGTCTTTTCAGGCAACTTAACTTTATACGGTTTGCTACTTTTTTCCTTAATTAAAAGAAAAATCTAGAGCAGTATTCATGAATACATAATATTTAATTAAACTGAATAAATGGGAAGCATACGGTATAAGCTTGTTTCTTCTGCATTTAAATTTAGAATTGATAATGTGGTCTTCGTCTTAGGATGTAATCAGTTAAACTAAATAAAATGGATGCATGATTTTATTCTCTGGTCGATACCAATTAAAGCGGGTCATAGATACAGTTTAACCTCTGAGCTATGCTACTTTACTTATAGTTTGTATCCCGAGATTAGCCTACGCATGTCTTACTTTACTTCTAAATCAGAATGAAACATTTACATCTTTTTCAAACTCCCTCTGTTTGTTTACTTTGTGCCATTGCTGTCTTTTGACCTTAATATGTTATAAGAATATACAATATATTGTTTTTATAGCATGTTTATGCATTTATTATTGTGCAAATGATGTCTTTATACATTAATGCACAAACTATACTTAATAGGTTGACTGACACAATCACAAAGGTGTCAGAGGAATTCAGCTATTTTGCCCTCTAGTGACAGTGGGCCACTTGCAAAGCTGACTTTAGTTGTTTTATCATAAATGTGGATCTACAGAGCCTGATAAATTCTTCAGTTTGTTCCTTGTTACTCCTCGAGGAGCCTAGGGCCGCAAGAATACCTCACCAGCAGACCCGGTTTGGGGCAGCCCCCAAAGGAAGAAGCTCCTCCCCCTTCTAAGCTGGCCCATGTGGTTCCCACATCCTTTGCCTGGCAGCTGGTTAGGGCTCTTCGTCACGCGAGACGGATAGGGTTACACAAAGACGGGATGAACTGTCCCTTAATCCCATCCTCGCGCGCACACCCATGGACAGGCCAGCACAGTACAGTACAAACAGCAATACAATTGCCGACACACCACACTAACTGCTTTTAGAACAATTACAAAATATCACATTTCAGTTACTAAGACATCGAATTAGTACACAAATGGCGACTCAGTAAACGCAATACTCATTACAAAATGCCTGATCTAGAATCTGGTCATACTAATTCATACTTTTAGCAAAGGTTAGAAGAGATACTGTCATTGAAACACACGCTCAGACACCAGCAACTACTTAAAGATTTAAAAAACGTTTTTGTTTTGCTCTCCTTTTTATTTTTATTGGTCTGAGTCTGTTGCCAGGGTAACAGTGGCCTCAGTGTTTACCTGCTCTTACTTGACTGACGCTTTGAGCTTGTCTTGGAGTAGGTCTTGTTCTCTGGGGTAATTACCTCACTCCCCTAATCTTTAACATATTTCCTCTTTGTAATTACCATTTACTGCCATTATCTTCATTTCGGCTTCGCTGCAGATGACATCTGTTGACGTGGTAGCGTGGTTGCTTTGTCGCGATATAGCATTAATTGCTTGGTATGAGAGAAAAAAGGCTAGAAATAGTAAATTATCACTAAAATCATTGCTAACATGGTAAACAAAAGTAAACAGTTCTTTTGATACATATCGTTGATTGTAGCCAGTAGAAAAGTACCTCTCATTCAGCTTATAATAATAATAAAAATAATAATAATAATAATCATCATCATCATCATCTTATAATCAAAAACAAGAAAATGAGTATAACACTTACACTCGTTAGGAGCATGCTCTTAGCGCTTTAGAACAATAAAGAGACATAAGCAACATACAAGGGGCACAAGAACAAACAAACAAGATATGAACTATGGCAGGAAAAAGAACAGTACTGATGATTAATAAAGACACATATATAAAAATATGTAAAGCGGAACACGGTAACAAAGAGTATTATGGTTTGTTTATGCTGCCAAGCTAGAATAACACATTTATCTTCATTGTTGTTCACTGTCGACACATCGTGTCCAGAAACCTAACCTTTGTAACTATGTTTTACATCCAGAGTGCTCCGGAGGTGAGATTTAGACTTACTACCAGCGATTTGTTGCTGACAGAGAGTTACTGCAAATCCTTTAAATCCCTTATGAAGAGGAAAAATATAAACAGACATTGGACAACACAAACCGTTGTAACAAGGTCTTTAATATATCCGCTTACATCTTCATGCCAGAGCATTAACAAAATAACAGCATAGATTAATTTGTAATTACTCTTGCTAATTATAGTACATTTTTAAGCTGTTGCTAGGCGGAATTTATGGACCTGTCAGCGTCTAACGAGAAAAGCGGCAACGTTTCAGACAACATGAAAATGAAAGATAGGAGAATATAAGTAATCAACAAGCGCGAACATTTCTATATCGATGTAAAAGCTTTGTTAAATTTTATGTTTACTTTTTTAATACTTAATAGCAGTAAAGGAATTTTTATCATAAAGTTTAAACAGTGTGATAAAGTAGAGGTTGTGGATATATAAGAATGAGATCTGGTAAAATCGCTTGCGGTCATACGCATCAGAGCATCGTTAGAGACTCAGGATGTTAATTTTTCAAAGTGTTTGACTATGCAAGTGTAAACCAGCGATAATAATTTTTAGTGACTCATAAGCTTTGTCCGTCCACATTAAAGAAACCAATCTCCCTTCTCGGTTCTTTTAACTTTTTATTACAAAAAGACCGGATATGGTGAAAATAAATGTTCGGCCATATCCAGCCTTCTTTAACTTTGTCCTTTCAATTAAACAAATCAATGGCAGTTGACCTCTTACAAGATTTATCGATAGTCTTTCGAAGTCAAGTACTTTTTTAAGACTACGAATGGCAGGACGAGCGTCATCAGACTCAACCAATCACACTTAGCCAGCCATCTCGTGACGTCGTCTGCTAGCAGTTACTTCCGCGTTGACATATGAACTGTGGTCTTTGAGTGTCTTGTCAGTCTAAGAATTTTTGTGAGTATTCATCTACCGAAAACATAATAATGTGCAGGATCGCCAGCGTTTACTTTATCTGTATTCTCCTGGTACCAGGCGTAGGTAAGACAGGCTTTGATCAGCACCTTGTTTTTTTTTTTTTAAGTGGACTAGCTACGAGAATAATTAAGATATCATGTTATTATAGCTTTTACAACCTAAAATCGCCCTTGATGTTTGAAGTGTTTGAATTTGACTCTCAGAGAAGGTTCTTTTTGCACGAATTTTTCTGTCATACGAATAAGACTTGACATCGTTTTTTCTTTGGTTGTAAACCAGTATTTCCAATTTCTCTAATTGATTCTACTTACTGGAGTAAAAATGATTTTTTTACTGGAAAAATTTGATCAATGTGACATTTGATTTGTATTCGTTTTCCTTGTTCTGTTTTGCTATATTCTCTCTGCGTGCACTATTGACACTTTCGGCTTTTTTTTCTCGGCTTAATTACTGCAGCTCCTTACTCGTAGGCTATCCCTCATACCTCCTTCACAAACTCCTAAAAATGCAAATCGTTGCTGCATGTCTGGTACTTAGAGCTAGGAAGTGGAACCGTATCACCCATTGTTTTTTTAACTGGCCACTCTAACATCCAGTAGAAACTTCCCGTGCAGTGTTTTAATTTTTTTGCAAACTTCTACTTTGACCGTTTCTCTGCACTGTTATTCCCTTACACCCCAGATAGAGAATCTGCTATTCTTCAAATGACCGTCTTAAAATATTTCTGTCAACATAACTACAACATACTGTCAATGGAATTTTTGCGCGGTGAAACAAAACAATGGAAGTCTGTCCCTTCTCTATCCGCCATTTACCCATTATTAAATCCTTTAAAAGCTCTGTAAGGACGCATCTCCTGTAAAGATTACTCCCAACAACAGTCAAGTGGTTCTAATCAATATTCCAACTTTCCTACTAGTTCTGCAGAATCCCGATACCCTCAGTTCTAGTTACCCTACGGTGTTTTCTATGTCTGTCTTTTATCGGTCCTCTTTTATCGGTCCTCTTTCCTCAGTCATCAGTCCTGCTGTTTATCCCTATGTCATTCGTACGAGCTGCATGTCTCTAGTCTCAATATTAGCATGAGTATGAGCTATATAAATCAAGCGTTTATCATCATCATCATCATCATCATCATCAGCAGCAGCAGCAGCAGCAGCAGCAGCAGCAGCAGCAGCAGCAGCAGCAGCAGCAGCAGCAGCAGCAGAGTTTTTTTTATTATGAAGGCAGAGTACGAGCTTTTTATGGGGGAGGTGTGAGAATTCAATTATTATTGGCATATAATGCAACTGGTGAACGTCGCAAATAATGTGCAGGGTGCCTGGCTTCAAACGTGTTTCCACTTATTAGTTTTTTCATCCCTTCACTGTTACGATCTGGCGACGAGCTCATTTGAAATCGTTAGTGCGAGTCATTTGTGGAGCCTGGGTAACCAGTAAGAAATTGCAAAGTTTATTTCACAATTTAGTTTCTTAGGCCACCTAAGAAATGTGGAAGAAGAATCGATCCAGAAGCTAATCGTGTAACAAGACAAAATCTGATTTCTCCCTTTCTGAATAAAAAGACTAGGAGCAATGTACTAATTCACTGAATTATTAATTCGTTTAATTTCAGCTCAGCAGATGTCAGCTCGTGTAGTTGGTGGCACAGCAGACGCAGGACGTCTAGAGATATTGTACGATGGAACTTGGAGCACAGTGTGTGGCTATGGATTTGGACAGGAAGAGGCCTTGGTAGCCTGCAGGATGCTGGGATTTAACAAGTATGTACTCCATCACATTGCATTTTAGCACATCGTATCTTGCAAAGCCGTCAGTATTTTTACAGATTGGACTTTGTTGCACCCTAATGATCTGTCTAAGACAAATCAAGAGTTCAAAGTATTCAAAGTTAATTCAATCCTTTTATGAGGGAAACTGCTGCTTAACCAGCAGCTGTCTGTTGTTTTGTTCTTTTTCTTTTTTGGAAGAAAACGGCGATGAGAGAAAACAAGGCTGAAGAAGAGTTTTGCTTCTTATAGCTAACAACCTGACAAACGTTATAAGACAATCTAGACGTACAATTTTAAAATACTTTCTCACTGCTTCATACGGACTTGAATTTCGGCAATATGCACTTTTTCAGATTTTAGTTTTAGTTGTAACTGTTTCTCTGAGTGCATTTCTTTAGTTAAGGATTCTTCTGTAGCATTTGTAAATGGGACACACCGGTATATTAATGATTGGCTTTGTAGTTAACTCAGGATTGTAAGGCTCCATAGCAAGGATTAATAAATTAAGTAACTAACAGACCAATCAATTAATGATGGTTTAATGTCCATTTAGAGACACAAAAGAGACACTGAATTATGAGTGTCATTTATTTGATTGCTTAATATCAATTTAAATTTATAAAGGATTTGAAGAGATAATTTTCATGATTATTTGTCACGAAAGGCTAAATGGCAAAGCTTTTTCATTTTTGAAGTATACAGTAGTACAAAAACTAAAGCAATCCAAGCATGATTTAAAATACTCTCAGAAAATATCGCTTTTCAGCTTCCTTTATCTTCTTGAATGACGATCGTTTGTAAACTGTTTTGAGTACATTAATGCCTCGAGGCACAATGATAACTTCAAAATTAGTCATAGATGACAGTGAGTTGCATGTAAACAGAATAGACGATAACGATTTGTTCACGTGTGTGGCTAATTCAGTGTAAGCCAGTATACTTGTTTTCAATGTCTACATTTTGTTTTATTCGTTTCTTATGTCGGACAGCACAGAAGTAGCACCCGTGGGGTCCAGCAAGTACGGTGCAGGCTCTGGTCTGATTCTGTTCGACAAAGTAGAATGTCAGGGAGACGAGACCAGCTTGGCACAATGTAAGCACTCAGGATTCTTCAGACACGACTGTGTTCACTGGGAGGATGTCGGCGTCATGTGCAACATCAGTATGTAGACCAGTATTAAGTTTTTAAAAAATCTATTATTTGCTAATGTACTAATGAAGCCTATAATTTTTTTAATAATCAAGAGTTTTCCCAAAAAGTTACAAAATGATACAGTCTCAAATATGGCCGTTCTCTAGGTAACCCGTTACTTCTCTATCCCTAGTCCAGAGATCGTGAGTCACTAATTACATTAATTAAATACTACACTCAGCACACTACACTCGTGTAACATACATTCGCTTCATACAAAGTCTCTTGCCACGTAAAAGGTCCTCTGATGCTGCTGACGTCTGAAAAGCCATTGATGTCACTCGTAGCGGCCTCTGTCACGAGCGCAGAGAGTCTGGCACTGCTGTGTGTCACCACGTGTCTCTCTCTCGTCCTTTAGGTTGGACTGCTGTCTCGAGCTTAACAGCGCCTAACATGGACCAACGCTTATCTACCAGCCTCAGCCTTTACTGTTTGCAACCAAACAACTACTGGTGATGAACTGTTGTGCCCTCTGTGATAGAGTTGGTCTTACACACCTCTTACGTCAGTTCTGCTGGAGCAGTAACGACTCCCAGCCAGGCTCACATCGGAGAATCTGAACAGCCTTGAACAGACATTATTACAGACATTGTTACATTTTTTCTCAACTAGAGCCTAGTGCGAAGACGACGATTCTGCGAGGATCATCCTCTCTTGTTATTGGTCAAGCATACTACAGTCCTTCTTCCGACCATTCAGCTACCTAGATACAGTGATACCTCGGTTCTCGAACATAATTTGTTCCGGGAGGACGGTCGAGAACCAAATTGTTCGAGAACCGAAGCAATGAAACCCATAGGAAATAATGGAAACTGGATTAATTCGTTCCAAGCCCCAGAAAATGCCTATTTACTGGCCTAATTTGTATATAATATGTAGAAAAACATGAGTCTCAACAAGAAATAAGAAATAAAAGTGTATTTATTAAAACAAAAAAAAAAACAAAAAAATAAAATGTACTGTACAGTACAGTACAGTAAATTGTGTTCCATTTACTGTACCTGTACCAAACTTTATGGCAGGAGGGAATGAATGTGGAGGGAGGAGGGAAGTGGGATGGTTATTGTTTTGAAGGGGAGTCCTCTTCTATAAAAACAGAGGGTAACTGCTCTTCGGGTGTTTCTGTTCTCTGTATCTTTTGCTGAGGAGAATCAGAATCTTGCTCTGCAGTTGCTTGTCTGATTTCTTTACGGAAGAATTTGTCAATTGTTTGCTGTTTTTTTCTCCTCTGCACTCACACTGATGACGCAAGCAAGGCGCACTGGGCCGAATGAACGCCATTCGGCTCAACTCGGCTCATCTCGGACGTTTGGATGTTCAAGTTCCAAATATTTGTTCGGATTCCAAGACAAAATTTTCTCGAATTTCCTGGTCGAATACCGATTTGGTCGAAAGTCAAGGCGTTCGAGAACCGAGGTATCACTGTATATCCAATCACAACATAGCTAACACATGATGGACAGGAGGTCACTTTGTCTTTTTTCTGTCCAAACTGCACTCCTTCTTACCCCTTCCTCACCAGTAGCACGATAATATTTTTCGCCCTTATTAAATCTCTGATGTTGGAGCCTTTCCTTCGCAAACAATATTCAATACTTTTTTTGAGATGTCACTGACATTTCAAGACAAGTTGCTCTAATATTGGTATATTTTAGCGACCGATACTGGTGTCATGCTGGCAGGGCAAAGCTTATTTACGTTTACAAATACAGGTTGACAGTTGGATCCGTACTGGCTTCAAGAAAGATGCTGGTGGTATTTTGGGTTATGCTGGACCTTTGTTTGGTGGTTTGTTTCTTTCATCGGCGATGAGAAGTAGCCTAAATTTTTTAAAGTATACTCTAAAGGAAGAGGGTAAATCTATCACGTACTTCTCTACGCCAAAACCTTCTTTCAACATATAAGTAACGCATATAATAATTCTAAACTAATATTTTAAAAGTCACATTGCCATCTGTTAAAATGGATGGGTAGAAATGCCACAACCAAGATTCGAGATGATCGAAACACTTAAATTATCAAACATTAAACCAACGTAGCTAAACCAGCGTAATTCACACACTGAGATATCAAATAAAATCTTGCTGATTCGGAACTTAAAGACGGAAAATTTTCGTTCTTTAGGGTTCTTGTTTACATATAGTCTATACCAGAAACACAATATCTTACATTTTGCAAAAGATTGACATGGAAATACCTAGTTCACCACTCATTAACTTCTGAAAACTTTTTACGTTTAGTCCCTTTACATAAGTTACTTTTAATTTCATTCCAATTTACTGTAATGTTAATGACATAGTTTTAAAAAAAATAAATCACAAATAAAATTTCTATTATTTAAAAAATCTGTTTAGTTACAAGACCTGTAAAGAGGGATACCTTGTCTTGGCAAGGAAATGCTGATTTCAGAAGACACGGTTATCTCTTTGCATGATTTTTGGCAGGAATGCCAGACTATCGTTCACTCACTAGCAAACCACATGGGAGAGGGAGCTCAATTTTAATCTACTTGTACACGTCCTCACACTTTCTCTCTTGAACACGTTAATAGACTCTCTGACAAGCCAAACCGTTTTCCTTACAAGGGGCGACAATGGTTCGCGTTTGGCCCATGAGTTGTAAGAATATGTTTAAAAAAAAGATTTACTCTTTTACATTCGAGCTAAATGTTTCTCTAAACCTCGTGTATTTTCGTGTATCCCGTTGCCCTCACAACACAATGTCTGGGTGAGAGATACAATACAAATACACATACAGTCGACATAAAAACTCTATATGATAAGAAACTAATGGGGAGAGCATAGGGCACATTTGTTTGGCTACCCAGTGCGGAGAAAGGTGGGCTGGTGAGATAGGGCATGAAGAAATACAAAGACCGTTTATGGTTATTATATTTCTCTATAAGCCACAAACAGCAAGAACAAGACAATATGTTAGAAAAGATGTCATAAACGAAAGCAACGTTATTAGGAAAACAAAAATAACGTGTCTTTAATACTGATACATCATTGTGGAATATAGAGCCTTTCTCATAAAGCTTTTAACGACAAAACTTGATGTTCACGAATAATAATTTGTTCTTCTTGCCACATAAAAAGAACTTTTCTCATCATCATCATCATCATCATCATCATCATCATCATCATCATCATCATCATCATCATCATCATCATCATCATCGTCATCATCGTCGTCATCGACTTAATCAAATGGTGTGTTCAGTCAGTTTGGCTTTGAAATCATAAGCTACATGAAGGGAGAATCAGAGTATGCCGAAGGATCTCGATTAGGACGTCGGGAATGTGGAAATAGAATTGTTTCAGTCGTCATGTAAAAAAGACTTATGCAGAGAATTTAAATAATTTATAATGTACATTATTATTAACGTCCTTACTTACAGCTCAGCAGATGTCAGCTCGTGTAGTTGGTGGCACAGCAGACGCAGGACGTCTAGAGATATTGTACGATGGAACTTGGAGCACAGTGTGTGACGATGGGTTTGGACAGGAAGAGGCCTTGGTAGCCTGCAGGATGCTGGGATTTAACAGGTATTATAATCTAACACAATATCTTTTGAAAGATTCATCTCACAAAACCATCAATGTTTTGCTTTTCGCATGAGATTTTTTGTAGTATGAGTATTGGTGCCTGTTTATCGGTCTAAGTTTAAACAATATTTTAAAGTAATAATTTTTTTTTGATGGGGATTTCCTTGCTCATCCTTCAGCAATTTGCTATTAGTTTGTGAGTGAATTAATGGCTATGGTAATACGGTAGTGCAATGTAGACCTAAAAAAGAGTGCAGTATACTTACAAGAAGAGTTTGGTCTCTGGCTAATCGTTATTAACCAGAAATCAAGATGTTACGACTATTACGTTTATTATTTGTACCTTAAACTTACTGGTTCTTTAATCATTTCTAGAGATTCTAGCTATACTTATATTGGAATTAGTTTTATGAGTGCATTAAGTACTCATAATTACCCTTATACAGATTGCATACACTTATTTCAGGTTTTTTAATTACCATGCATATTTAATTGCGACCAGTCTTGTCCATTGTATCGGCGCCCTTAATCCGTGCTTAGGATCTCCAATTGTTATTTTTTTTGGCTTTATCGCTTTTATTTCTTATTGAGCTCACCAGCAAGTCGAAAAGCTCTAGTAACAATAAGTTATTGTTATTAACAGGTACATTAAGTAATTATGATTCTTCATTTTTAAGATATGCAGCTAAAAATATAAAGCAAAAGAACTTTATCCTAGGCCCTAAATATTAATAAAAGATGTCACATGTAAGACTCGCTTTCACTTGTGTTCTTGAGCGATGGCCGTTTGCAAAAAGTTTCAACACTTTTGAAGTATTGTGACTTGAGTAGCAACGATTAGTCAAGGGAGTACATTTAACTGTATGAGGGGATATTTGCAAGTGCCCATATACATTTCCATTCGGTAGGGTAAGGGCGAATATACGTCTGTGCAATGTAAACCGATATAGCTGCTTAAATTTTCAACATTTTTTTCTGATTTTGGACAGTACATCCGCAGTATCGGTGGGATCATTCAAGTATGGGCAAGGCTCTGGTCCGATTTTACTCGATAACGTTGAGTGTCAGGGAAACGAAACCAGTCTGGAGCAGTGTAAGCACTTAGGACTCTACAGACATGACTGTTACCACTTGGATGATGTTGGCGTTATGTGTAACATCAGTACGTCGACAATTAGTAAGTAACCATTTCTATTTAATAGATCTTTCATTCCTCATATTTAAATTTACAGGCTAGAGAGTTAAATCCCTTGTCGTAGCAAGCTGTTAGTGTAAAGCATTTATCACTATGTGGTGATAGACTGAAGTAACGTTAGGACAAGTTTTATCGCATGCTGAGTATGGGTTTTAGACAGCTTATACGTATCTTCTGTATGATAGAAACTGGTGAGAAAAAGAACCAAAAAAAAGAAGAAGAAAAAGAACAAAACACACCCCACCCCTAAAAAAAAAGAAAAAACAAAAAGAAAAACACGAAAAGGAACTAAAGAAAACCAAGAAGAACAGAAATAAGAAGAACAAGAAGAAGAACAAAAAAAAAAAAAAAGAAAAAAAAGAGGAGCATCAAGAAAAAATAAAAGAACAAGAACAAGAACACGAAGAACCAGAAGAAGTACGAAAGAAGAAGAAAAACAACATAAAGAAGAACAAGACAAAAAAGACGACAAAAAGAGCAAGAATAAAAAGAACAAGAAGAAAACACAAAAAAGGGAGAAAAAAACAAAAAACAAAAAACAAGAAGAAGAACAAAAAAGAAAAAGAACAAAAGAAGAGGAAGAAGAAGAAAAATGATTGAACAAGTTATATTTCAGTGTACTGATGTTTTCGATCATTTATTTATTCATTTTTTTTGGGGGGGTTTCTTGCGTATTATTAAATATAGCATTAAATTTTAACCAACAATTCTGAGGAACATTTTATCTATAAAAATGATTTATTCCAGTTTATTGGTACTTTTTCAACATTTTAGTTTTCAAGGGGCTTTCCTGCTTCTTTATAAATATTCCATAAAGGCATGTTATATAAGAATTTAGAGGAACACGAAAAAGTTAATCCAAAATAAAAAAAAAAATTCAGTTTTCTTGATTTTGTAAGAAGACACCTCTGTTTTCCTTTAATGCATAAGAGAATTCGAGGTAATGTAATAATTTACTATATTAGTAACTTAATTTCAGCTCAAGAGATGGCAGCTCGTGTTGTTGGTGGCACAGCAGAAGCAGGACGTCTAGAGATATTGTACGATGGATTTTGGAGAACAGTGTGTGACGATAGCTTTGGAGTTGAAGAAGCATTGGTGGCTTGTAGGATGTTAGGATTTGACAGGTATTTAATCTATGTTCTGACAGATTTTTATCTTACATAGGCATCAGTTTTTGTATCAATTAAATATTTTTTTTAATAACAAGGTTGTAGTTCAACAATAGGTTTAAGAGTAATCAAGACTGAAAAACAATTTACGTTGATTGCTTCCTTTTATGACAAAGTTCTTGTTCACTCAGCATTAAATTGTTCTTGGTTTATTAGAAAGGTATAGCGATGGTAGTGCAGCACTGTACTGTAGATCAAGCGATGGTGGAGATGAGAGATATTCGCAAGAAAAGTTCGGTCTTTAACACCTTAACATCAACCTGAAAACATTACGGGGCGACTATTACTTGTGATTTTTTAAAACTTTTTAACCTCTCCAAGGCAAAAGTAGTGTAATTTCTGCTACATTCCTTAGCAGAGGCTCTACTTTTAACTTTGGGGCTATTGCTTCAATTAGTTGACCTTTCTAAATAAGTCATCTGCAGCTCTATATTGACTAGACTTACTCAATCCAGGATTTTTTAAAATGTCAATGTTAACTTGACTATAAAGTGTGAATACCATTTGTATTAGCATTTTGAAAATTAGATAAAAGGCTTAATATTGCTATTGAGTGTTTGCTTCTTTATTTAAATTAGGCAAATACATTTATTATAACTTTCAACATGTGTTTGTGTTGTATCTGATTTCGGATAGCACCTCAGCAGTATCCGTGGGGTCATTCAAGTACGGGAAAGGCTCTGGTTCGATTTTACTTGATGACGTGGAGTGTCAAGGCAATGAAACGAGCCTGGCTGAATGTAAACACTTAGGGCCCTACAGACACGACTGTGATCACGTGAATGATGTCGGCGTCATCTGCAACATTAGTACGTTGATCAATAGTGTATAAACATCGCAAATCAAACAATTTGTATTGCTTGTATTTACATTTAAAGAGATTTTAATTTTTAATTTCTTGTTTCTTATTAAATGAATTATGAACCACGATTTCGAAGATATTGCTATATATATATAAAGAGGACTTTATTGATACCTTCGGTTACATTTTATTTTGTTTGGGTCTTTTTTTGGCTTGTTGTTCTCATTTCATCGACGTTATTACAGGAATTTCAAGAAAGCGTTAATGTCTGTAAACAAATATTTTCTACTCGTAACAATGTTAAGTTAAAGCTTACTTAGAGTTTGGACCACTAACCGTAAACTGGTCAAGCTGGCACGACCTCGGCTGATGACATAACAGGATGGTCAAGGTGGGGCCATAAATCTGACCAGTGACAGGAGACCCGCTGTCCTAAACACACGGCGGCGGGGGTACACTAGTTTTAGTACCTGTGAACGCCCCTGAATGGGTCCAAGGTGAAAGGGTGACCAGGGATCTACCAAGTGTAGGGAGAGACGACTACATGAAAATCTTCCCTTTTTCGATTTGCATTGTGGCGAGCGTAGGTCCGTCTTGATGAGACGTAAGAAAAGTGTCCGCTGGACTTAAGCCAGAGTAAAGTTATAAAATTGGTGTAAGCAAAAAAGAAAAGAGCATCCACATTTCAACCTTTGCAGTTTCAAATTGAACATATATTTTTTTTCTTATTATTTGGAAAGGCAGTTTGCTGAATGTCTCTTTTTCGTCAATGTATAAGAGATCTTGCAGAAATGTATTAATCAATTTCAGCTCAGCAGATGTCAGCTCGTGTAGTTGGTGGCACAGCAGCCGCAGGACGTCTAGAGATATTGTACGATGGAATTTGGAGCACAGTGTGTGACGATGGATTTGGACACGAAGAGGCCTTGGTAGCCTGCAGGATGCTAGGATTTAACAGGTATGTAGTCTAACATACTACGTTTTGACAATTATTTTCTTACGAAACCATTATAGTTTATTTTAGAAAATGGATGGTTTGTTTTTGTCTCATAAGAGATCTAAGACTAACCAAAAATAAAAAAATGAAATGTTTAGCTTATCCAGCAGCGACCCGTTCTTGCCTATAAGAAAAAATAGCGATAGTAAGAGGCTTTGGACTGTACGCTAGGGATAGAGGAGATGAACAATCTGTTTAGTCAAAGATATTAGAAAAGCTCGTTCTCTATCACCTCACTTAGAGCCTTAAAACATCAAGGAACAACTTTTAATTTATCTTATAATCTTGCATTATTGTAACTATACCTTTCTGTCCAGAGAGAAAATTATACCATTTTGACCATCTGCATTTGTTTAGGTTCTATTATCTTTTAGTGCTTATACTTCTGTAAGTGAATTTTTTTTAATAACGGATTTCTTCTCAGCTTTATATCGTTTAAGCATCACTTCATGCTTACGTTTTATGATTATGACAGTAACAACTGTATACGCTGAATTTAATTATATGTACTTTAATTTATTGAATGGATTTTTGTTACTCAATTGACTTATTAACTAACAAATCGAAAGAGTTTTGTTCCATAACAATAAATAATTGTTATAAAAGGACATACTATGTCATTATAATCCTTTATTTTTCAAACATAAACCCTTTACTTCGACATAAACGCATTTTATGTCATCACTTACAAGTCTACAAAAAAGTGACTCTAGGATAACAACATTTAGTCAGAGAGTAGGTTTAATTGTACGTAGGAATATTTACATTTACAGAAGTGCCCGTATATGATGCGAATGCGAGTGTACTCAGGGTAGCAAAGCTATTTCTGTTAACTGTCAGCATATTTTTGATGTCGGACAGCACAACACCAGTAGCTGTGGGGACATTCAAGTACGGAAGAGGCTCTGGTATGATTTTGGTTGATAACCTGGAGTGTCAGGGCAACGAAACCAGCCTGGCGCAGTGTAAACACTCAGGGCTCTACATTCACGACTGCGAACACTTAGAGGATGTTGGTGTCATGTGCAACATTAGTACGTGGACTAGTTATAAATATACATCTTCAGTGAAAACATCTTTTATATTCTTAATGGTTACATTAAGCGATATCTATAATTAGACTGTCTTCTAGTGTCACTGATACTTTAAAAACAATTTAACACCATTGTGCATCTTTGTGTGGTAACAGCAATACCGATGACAGCACGTTTATACAGCGGGACATCAATGGGTGGACGTCTAGAGATATTAATCGACGGAGAATGGAATACAGTGTGTCAGGATGGATTTAAAACCAACGAAATAAATGTGGCCTGCAAGATGATGGGATTCAACAGGTCAGTGAACCATTTTGTGTCAGCTTATGATCCAAAAGCAACCATGCCACGCAAGAATGCACGATAACTTGTGTTTCTTCGCATTAATATAGTGTAAACAATAGTGTGAGCCTCAAGTATTTTGTACACATTAATTAGGTCAAACTTCTGCGAAGGATATATAGCGCCACCTCCTCAACCACTTGCTTTCAAATGACTGGATTATCCCCCTAGTATAAGCAAGTAGAGTCCGCGTTTCACGTCTTTTAACCAAGATTGGTAATCTAAGACCTGTACGGGCTATAATTCGCGGTAAATTTGATGATATGACCTCAGAAGATCTTACCCTACCTACCTATTACCATTGTTACTGTCGCAGTCGTGATCTGGATGTTTGTCGTGAGCTTCTAGAGGCTCATAAATTCTTAAACCTTGTTGACCCTTTAATCACTATTCCTATCACATAGATATCAGATGCTTGTGACCATGTCCTTACTGTGATCAGGGCTAGTTACAAGATATATGTGATCAAACTGAGAGACTGTTGGTAATGTCTTGCATTTCTTCTTTTGCTACTCTTGTCAGACCGAAGCCGACTGGAAAGTTTACGTTTCTATTCTCACTAACCCACAAAGAATGTCTGTCGCCCACATTTTAAGGATAAACGCATGCTCTTCGAAATGTACCACGTTATTTTTGTATTGTTGAGATGCTACTGCAACCTGGAGGTCGAGGGGAGGTAAGTGCAAATGCTGGCCATAGATAAGACAGAGTTAAAACACATCGTTCTGCTACGACCCTAGTGTATCATTACCTTTTCAATTACGGTGCAATTATGAATCAGTCTCAATGCTGCTACTTTCATGCTGACAGTACTGGACAAGCAGCTGTGAAGTTTCCTAAAGACAGGGCGGACTCAAGATTTCAATTTTCACATGCTAACTGTCAAGGAATGGAAACCAGTCTTGAACAATGCGACTTTGGACAGCTCGGAAAAAGTGACTGTCCGGATGTCGGTATCCTATGTGACTTCAGAAACTCACGTAAGAAAACATTTAAAAAAGTCTTATATAGCTTTATTGTCTTTGAAGAGACTTAGGAATATGTTGCTGTTTTGAGGATTGATTAAACCTAAAGTGCCTACTTGCGTCCTGGTGTTTCAAATATAGACATGCATGCTTCTTTCTTTAATCATACAATGTTAAATATCGTAGTTTTTACGTGCATCATATGTATACTTCTGTTTACTACTCTATCATATATAATAAGTTTTATTTTATATATATATAAACTCAAGCACACGTCGAAAGAGATATTTTCAGATTAGAATTAAAAAAAAAATGTTAAAGGAATTAATATTTCAAAATATGAAAGTAAATACGCTAGAAAGCGCTAGCTGTTCATCAAAAGTAAGAGATTAAATTACGCTATGTCTTAAAATTTTTAAACAAGTGCAATGGCGTAATATAAAAGAAAAGAACTTTTAAGGAGACAACAAAGTAATGAAAAAATACCTTTAAATATTTGTTATTTGATTTTACAAAATCGCGCTGCAGACGACATCAGCTCAGTTCACTTACACTTTATTGTTACAGGTCTAAATTTAACAGGACCTGGCCGTACAAGCAGTGACATGGGGCGTGTAGAAGTGAGCATTGGAAGTGGATGGTTTAGTACAGTGTGTGTCAACGACGATAAAACTGCCGCAGTCATCTGCAGACAACTTAATTTACCCTCGTGAGTCACTCTTTGTTTTATTTGACCCAAACGAAGCACATTGAAGCAATGACAATAATAACGATGGAATACTAAATCTTTTCCTAAGCCAAGTAAAGACAATTTCTGACCATGAAGGTCAACGTCAACCGCTTTCAACGCTAGATCTCTATTTGTTGTTATCTCATAACACTTTCGTATCACTGTTTCCAGCTGTTTGAGGAGCAGTTCCACATACCCGTCCCAGTGGACGATGTTTAGACCGTACATCTGAGTAATGGTCAGGCGACCCAGACATAGAAATGGGGGACCAACCGAGATCTGTTCTTGCCACCTGTTTGCGACGAAGTGCATACGATGCATACATAAACACAACAATATAGTCACACGAATATCAAATACTGTATTATATTCAATTCAATCAAGGGATTTTTCAAGCTTAAGTTTACTTATAAAAAAATCCATATGATAAACTATTTCGATAAAGCTATTGCATTTAGTTTTTATCTTTTTTACAATTAGAGATTATGCAGCACTTATAGACGGCTGGTTGTTTGGAAGAAAAAAGAGCCCTTTACTTGAATCTTCATTTGTTTGTGATGGAAATGAGAACAGCCTTCATGAATGTCGATGGATTCCGACTACGAAAGAGTGCTATAACGAGGACGTTGGTATCTTTTGCAGCAGATGTAAGTTTTTGTTGAAGTATGTTTCGTGTAAACCTCGTTTACAATTAAGTTTTCCATCCTTTATATTTAAGGAAATTTTATAAAATCTTTGACTCGTAAGTTTATAATACAATTCAACCTATACATGTATGTGCACCTAAATATAAAACATACCGGTAAGAACTGTTAATCTTTACATCAACTATGGTAATGTGTGTAGTACGCCTGTCCTTATAGCAGAAAGTGGCTGGCTCCAGGTTCCTTCCAA
Organism: Pomacea maculata; assembly: GCA_004794325.1. Taxonomy (NCBI): domain Eukaryota; kingdom Metazoa; phylum Mollusca; class Gastropoda; order Architaenioglossa; family Ampullariidae; genus Pomacea; species Pomacea maculata. The sequence goes on from SRHC01002231.1 coordinate 40,340, forward strand.
GTAGGGACTGATAATGTTTTCATGCCTAAGACGTTTGTAAAACTCTGACATATATCAGGAAAGATATATGTTTCTCTTTTATCTCCATATGTCATACCTTAAAGGTCCTATAAGCTCGTGCATTTGATGCCTGGTTTTATGCTTGTAAACCTTCGTGTTGAGTGTTAGTGTTAAGCTGTAGGCCAACTTCAAATAGTAGGAATTCTATTAACAAACAAATATTTTGCTTGATGATTTATTGACATCTATGGACCATTATAATAAAATTCAACAATATTTACATTTTACACACAATCTTACTTCTCTGATTGTTCTGTCGTATATCCTAAAAAAATTGAAATAAATTTACTACTTCTTTTGATTTATCTTTTTTCAATACACTTTGTAAAATGTTCATGTTGAACAATGAAAAAACATTTATTATTATTGTTGTTGTTATTGTTGTTATTATTGTTATTGTTGTCATTGTTATTGAGGCTGGGTGGTGCCATCTCTTTGCAGACGACAGTCTTTTTCTAGTTTCTGAGAACGAGAGGTACCCGTTTATAGAAGGGGCAAACAAAGTCCTGAGGTGCGTGACACCACGAAAGTATCAACGGGTCGCTGACTACACATGGCCTAAAACAGCTGGTGGTCATCCTCACGGCGATCTTCTGATCTTCAAGAATTTGACGAAGGAGTACAATGGACGTCCAGTGCAGTGTCACACCAAGCTACAATATCTTGATCATGATATTTCTATAAGGAATGATTATCATATGCTGAAGGTTTACTGTGAGTACATGGTGATTAACAGCAGCTAAAATGTATGTTTTTATTGACAGGCTTGTAATGTACAGTACGTATTTACATTTTGTGAAAGATTTAGTGTTGTGTAAGGTAATAGATTGGGCTTGACACAAAGCGGGGGTATAACATAAGATTAATAAGAAAAACTGTAAAATTTAAAGGAAAATTAAAATACACGAAATATTTAATATTTTGGAAACATTCTGTTCACATGGTACTTACAGAGGGTTTGCAGTGTCTTTTAATGGGTTTCCATAACATCAAATACAACAGATGCTTTACAAGTCCACATAATTAAAAAACAATATCATAAAGAAATTATAATAAACAGGTAATAATCTCGTTTTTTAAAATAATGCGACATTTGAAATTACATGTGTTTCTTCACTGATTCATTTGAACTGTATTCCAGCAGTCGACTCTCTCGCAAGACATTTTTTTGAAATGAGACGTTAATCTTGAATGCTCTGTAATTTTCAGATTTGTCGTTGAGTACCATCATAACGATTAATAATCACCCACCAAAAAACACATCGTTAAATGTCATTAGAGGACAGAATGTTACCTTAGTGTGTAAAGCTGAGAGCAACCCTCCCCCCGCGTCCATCACGTGGTCAGGAAGAGTGAAAAGCACGACTGGGGAGTTACGGATCCTAGCGGCAGACCACGTGACACACAGCGGTGTGTACACCTGTACCGTCGTCACTCAAACCGTTGATGATGACGACAGACTTCCGCTGAAGTTATCGTACCAGCTGAAAATCATTGTTCAAGGTTTATATATTATTTCACTGTGGTACAGTTGATAATTAGAATAATTCAAGTTAAACTTTGTGTGTTGTACATTAAGAGATTTTTTTTCCTTTTTCCACAATTTGCAGAGAGACTACCTTTGGTTTGTTCATATCTATGTTCGTTTTGCACGCTGTTCAATGTAACTATAGGGCGTAGCGAAATACTTTTTCACTTCCACAAGGGCATGTGTATCTGCGATAAAAACCCTGAGATGCCATCAGTCGGACTACTAAAATATTAAGGAACTAATTGTGAAAACATTTAAAATGTACAATATGATATAATAAACCCAATTTTTTTCGTCTTTTTAATATTTTAATAGACATGAGATTTTTTCTTTTATTGGGATTTTTTTAAAAAAAAGGTAAAGCTGTATGTCGAAACTTTCCAAAGTAAAAACATAAATGACAAAAAGTTTAACTTATTGCGCGTATCATCAGACTTGAAACTTCGTCTGACCGGTGAACATCGCATCAGACTAGACACGGGGCATGTAGAACTACAATTCAATGATAGATGGGGTGCTGTGTGCGGCGATGTCAGCGGCAATACTGCAGAAGTCATCTGTAGACAACTGGGTCATTCTTTGTGAGTTTTTTTTGATTTTTGGAATGGTCAAATGAATAAATAAAAGATGATTTTTCTATAAAAAAAATAGGGAAAAAAATATAACGTTGGAAATGTGAGATAGGAATGCAATGCTTACGTTTTATAGACAAATTATATTTCTCTTTAAGAGACACTGATAAAACCTCAGTGCCTGCTTCATTAACACTACATGCATACAAAAAAGTTGTTCAATAAATAAACCAGGTTACTATTTACACTGTCTGTCTCTGTCAGTGTTACGGCAGTTACAACATCACGTGTGTCGCCCTTTGGTCCGAGGCCGGAGGAAAGCTTCGTAGTGACTGACCTCCAGTGTACGGGTAGAGAGACGAGTGTCGCCCTCTGTGTGCAGAAGTTCATCGGTCTCAGTGACCGATGTGAATCAGAAGAACTTGGAGTCATCTGCACTGGAGGTAAGTGATTATTCTAGTCTACTGTACAACAAAAAAGATGAACTGTTGTAAATGTAATACTAACACGGCTGTATAATTACATCGCATTAGATAGTCGCTGTAAAACAATTTATTTATATATTTGTGACCCTCTACGACGAAATGTGTCTTAAGTCGCGCGGAACAGTTCTGTGCTACAGACCCCGAAAGGTGATAGGAGTCAAGTTTGTGCAGTTTGATTTTCTTTAAAAATTGATTTCTTGGTTATTGAACTGTCAGAAAAATACACTGCTATGTTAAAATAAATGTTAAAAATTGACTTTAAATACGTTTTAATCGAGGTACCCTACTTCGATCCGCACCGATTTCTACGAAATTCAAAGGCTGTTTCTATACTGTTACCCAGTTATAACCCCTTTTTGTTATAACTTGCCAGAAAGACCGCAGTCTGTATGTTCAACTTCTTTAAAGAACGATTCAAATGTTAACTGATCAAAAGATTTGTCTGCAAAAGTTTAGGAGTAAACAAATCTTGTCGGCCATTTCGACGCTAATCTCGAACCCACTTTTCCCAAAATGGCCGCCAACGTACTTTCACACTTCAAACGTGTATAACTCAATGTTAGGACTAGAAGAACAACTTTTGTATTTAAAGTAAAGTTCAGAGCCTGTACTTTTAAAAAAAAATATGCAATTTGGCAAATCTCAAATTTCCGACTTAAGACTCATTTCTTCGTGTAGTGTCACAATTGTCTCACACAGCGCTGTAGACGATTATAGCGCCTGAGATACTTCGATATGATTATAATACTTCTTAATTTGCTTATTTGAATGCAACATAAAAATTGCTATGAATAATGATGTTGCAGTCACGTATACGAGAATGAAACCGCTAAAGAGAATTCACTAAACCTACACTAGTCATGAAAAACACCTATCTAAAATATTTTTACAAATCCTGGTTTGGTGTAGCTCACGAAAACCATATTTTGGGTTTGTCAAGTGACATTGAACATTAAGCGAATTCACCGAATTAGCTCATTTTAGTATGACAACGGATAATTCAAACTGTGAGCTATAAATCAAGTTCGCGCTGTTTACTCAGCAAGCCATCTGACAGTATGTTAGCATCACACGACACTTGTCCTATCACTTCTCAACAAAGCTTGTAGCCCACAGGTTAGTATTAGTCAGGCAATTAAATCACTTTCTTTTTTTCATACAAGATTGTTAACGATTCACTTGTAACTCAACATTTTTTTATTTGATTGAGAATTAATTATCCTTCAAAATTAAACCGTTTTCCTTGCTTTATCCTTTTTTTGTTTCTATTGTGTAATTTTTTTCAGGAGAACCAGATCTTCACGTTGTTCTTGGAACACATCTCGACTACCCTTTAATGGAAGGATCAAATGTAAGCCTAAAGTGTGAAAATCCCAAGTTATTTCAACCTGTGACTAATTTTACCTGGCCAAAGTCTGCTGGTGGGCGTCCTGTTGGACAGTACCTTATCTTTGACGAGGTGACAAAAGGCCACAATGGAGGCCAAGTGATGTGTGCAGCTGTTCACGAGGACAACAGCACCGAGCTGATTCATAGCGATACCTCAATATTGGATGTTTACTGTAAGTAAATTACATACATTTTACGACTTTACTATATTAAATATAAGAAAAATGCCGCTTATTTATTCTTATTATTAGCATATTTTGAATGTTTACATAATAAACATTTGCTGGGATATCTCCTTGTAAACATATATTTCAAGAATTAATGTTTACATGTTCATCTCATTGTTTTGCAAATATTTGTTTCGAAATCCAAACAGATACCTACACAACTGGCTGGATATAAAGTTTTTTGCAAAGTATAGATACATGTATTGATAAGAAGATGAACAAAATCCATCCATTGGACAAGGCCTTGTTTAATATTAGATGTACGCATTTCATGCCACTTACTGTACCATTCTCCATCGGATGCCTTTTTTAAAGTTTATAAAGTTGCAGTAAAACTTTCTCAGGCATTGTTCATTTTTAGCAGTCAAGATGCGACAGATAAAGGTCTATTTAAATGTCCTTCTACCTGCTTCAAAAACAGATTCTCACACAGCAGCAGTTCTTTGGCTGTGACGTTGGGGGAATTTTAAGTGTATTAAGCATTACTTAGGTTACTAGGAGGCGTATAGAAGCTTTTTGCTCTGTAGAATCAGTATTGAGTATAAATCCTAAAGCAGAATAAGCATTTCAGGACTGTCTTAGGATGAAATGCTTATGTAAGTCTATGCTTATGTCAAATAAGCTGAAAAGTGAAATGTGACTAACCGCTGTTAGATAATGGAGTATGTAAAGATTCAAATTGGATTCAGTAACAGAGTTTTGTAAGGATGCTTAGGCATCTTTATTTAAATCTGCCACCTCTAATCGATTAGTGATTAAAAGACACAGGCACTTTGTGTGCATTCTTCGGTGTTTATTATTTTTCAAAGGAATTCTTGGGTTTTTATTGTTTTTTAGATGCACCATCAATAACGATTAACTCCAGAGTTCTCACGTGCACAGCACAGACGTCGCTTGCACAGGTGTGTGGGGTCACTCGGGGTCACAATGCGACATTAGTGTGCAAAGCTGACAGCAACCCGCCTCCTGCGTCTTTCCAATGGCTTGGTGCAGGACAGAGTGCTACCCAGGAGTTAACCATAACAGCAGCAGACCCCGCGCTGCATGATGGTGTCTACCAGTGTGTCGTCAAAACTGGACTTGGTGCCGGAGATAGCCGTCTCCCTCTTTCATCATCTTACCAGTTTACCCTCATTGTTCAATGTAATATATATAGTTCTGAATGAAACTAATAAAATTTAGATGGTTACAGGATTTTAAAATTATCCTAATTTGCTATTTGCCGACAACATTGTTAAGTAGAAGATCATCTGGAGCTTTAAAAAAACAGCCAAATAATTTATGTAGTCGTCATAATTGAGTCCACCACCAGTTGGTGCAGCTTACCTTGTAGTGGTGCGGTGGCTAGCGCGCCTTGTGGATCCAAAGAGCGATGTCGGTGGGAGCCTTGTGCTCTAGGCAGGTCTAGCCAAGCCGAACGGGTCTGTCAGGGGAGAGGCCAGACTAAAATGCTGTACCCTGGCCCTCCAGGCTGGGGGTTTTGCTTTGGGCTAACAACCCACTCATGTAAAAACAAAAGCTGTTACAGAAACCGCAACAATATCACAACAAGGACCTGGTCGGGAAGATTCCTTTCTAGAAGAGCTTATGACGCAGACTGGTGAAAGCCTTAGGGATGCCAGCTTGCCGACTCATCTTCTGACGACCAAGGCAAGAACCAGGATAGAAACCTGGAACATCAGAACCCTCTATCAAAGTGGCAAGTCAGCTCAAGTGGCAAGAGAAATGAAAAATTACATCAGGGTTCTCGGGTTATGCGAAACCAGTTCAGATAGAATGGTAGAAGCTAACATCATGAGAAACCATTATTTACTTTGGCCACAAAGACCAGGACCACGATCATACCCAGGGAGTAGCACTGCTGATGTCAACAAAGGAAACAAAAGCACTGATGGCCTGGGGACCAGCCTCACCACGGCTCACGTCAGCAAGATTTAATGCCAAAGGAAGGAAGATCACCATCATCCAATGCTATGCCCCAACAAATGCAGTAGAGGAAGAGGAAAAAGAAGACTTCTACAGTTTCCTGCAGTCTCTGCTTGACCACACACCACGAAGAGATCTGAAGATCATTATGGGAGACCTAAAGGCTTAAGTGGGAGATGATAATACCAACAGGGAACTCATCATGGAAAGACATGGCATCGCACCTGCAACGAAAATGGGGAGCTCTTCGCAGACTTCTGCGCTTTCAATGACCATGTCATAGGTAACACTATGTTCCAACAAAAAAATATTCACAAGACAAATTGGATTTCCACTGATGGCCAGACAGAAAACCAGATTGACCATAGAACAGTTGCTAATAAGTGGAGAAGGAGTCTTCAAGATGTGCGAGAGAGGAAAGGTGCAGATGTTACTTCAGACCAGAAGCTCTTATTGGCAGTCTTCAAGATAAGGTTGAAGTCCTTCATTGATCCAGTAGGCAGACCACACTACAAGTTCAATACTCAATAACAAGGAAACAAGGAAATTTATAACTTTGAAGTCAAGTATGAGGCTCTTTCAGGACTGACAGAAGAATCAGTGGAGGAACATTGGTCAACACTCAAAAACATTTGGAAGACAACCTGTACAGATGTTCTGGGGAAGAGGGAAAGAAAACACAAGGAATGGATGACCCCAGAGACCTGGGCAGAGACTGAATCAAGAAAAGGACTAAAACAGAAGCTCAACCAGCGTCGAAACAAACAAGAGAAGGAATATCTCAGAGCTGAATATTGTCAAGCCGACCGCCGAGTGAAGTCTGTCAAAGAGGACAAGAGACGCTTCACCCATAAACTGACAGAGGAGGCAGAGGCAGCAGCTATACAGGGAAACATGAAGCAACTATACGAAATAACACGAAGTCTGTCAGGCAGGAACATCAACCCAAACAAGCCAGTTAAAGATAAAGACGGCTAGACAATAAAAAACGACGCAGAACAAAGAGACCGCTGGATGGAGTACTTTGACGAGGTGCTCAATAGAATTCATCCATCAACTTTACCTGACATACCACCAGAAGCTAAAAAACTTGATGTCAACTCTAGCCCTCCCACTAAAACAGAGATCATCAAAGCAATCAAAAACATGAAAAGTGGCAAAGCAGCAGGTCCGGATGGAAAAAAACTTTAACTAAATAAACGTAATGCGCAATCTTTCGCACAACTTCGGTTGAAACATGCAGCCTCTCATAGAAGCTGCAAGATATGTGAAAAATATTTTATTTGGCATAAATTACGGTACTGTTACTTATTTATAAAATCAAGTTAATAGATAACTATACGAAACGTAAAATGAAAATTTAAGTCTTACTTAAACAGTAATTGATTGATCTCTCTTTAAACTACAATGTGGAAATTCAGTCTGTTTTCCTTTAAATAGATCCTCCATCTGTGCTGAGTTTTCTGCTGAACAATAAAAACCAAAGTGTGACTGTTCTCGAAAGCTCCAATGTAAACATGATCTGTGTTGCTAATGGAAGACCTGCTCCTCGCATGATGCTCGTCCGTGGGTCAGACAGTCAAGAACTGAACGTGCGTCTTCAAGGAGAAATACAGTTTAATGAACAAACACGAGACTTGACCTTCTTCTTGTGTAAAGCTGAGTGCCAGGACTCTGGCGTCTACAGGTGTGAGGTGGACAACGGAGTAGGAAACGACAGTAAGACTGTCAGACTTTTTGTCCTGTGTAAGTACACTGCAACTGAAAGAGCTTACTATCAAATCCCGTAAAAATGTCCGACTTTAGGTCGAGCAATAAATATAATTTTTTACATTTCATTCTAATAGTATTCATTTACTGTATGATGTGAAATCACATTAACTCAAAGACTTGTGTGCATGACGTGTAGATCTGCATAATGAGAATGTGGTATATCTTTAAAAACAACATAGTTATATGTTTCTTTACGATTGCTAATGTAGTTTTTGTTGATGAGCGTATCTCAAAGTATTATTACTCCTTGAAAAATGAATAAAGTAATATAAAGGACGTCAGTGCGGAGACATAAACGGGAATAATCTTCCATTAGGCTGAGTGTATCTAAATATTAAATTATGATCTGTGAAATTAAAACCTAATATTGTGCGCAGGTGCTCCGCGAAGAAAAGCTTCAGAAGGACAACTTCAGTATCTGGATATCCGTGGCAATAACAGAAATTTCAGTATTAACATGATAGCATACCCGACACCACAGGCAGTCCGTGTAACCTACCAAAGCTCAGTTTTCAAGAAAAGCGTTGAGAGACCGCTAACGAACGACACAATTCGTGTCACCTGTGGTGCCAGACCTCTGTCACCTGCCGAGGTCACGTGCCACATAGGTGTGACACAAGCTGATGAAGGCTTTTACCAAGTTCTCTTCAGTAACGGTCATGGAAACCTTGCTGTTGACTTTATGGTTACATCTGATGGTATGTATCTGCAACATTTTAGTGCCGTGGATCATCATATGTTCTTACAATTTAATCTTAAATACAACAAAGCACACTTCTAGAAACACACTTTTATAGTACGATCGACAGAGAGAATTTAACTCGGAAGACATCCTTTTTTTCGCGTAGGTCGTAACGACAGCAAGTTATCATAGCCTTACCTATCGGACACTTTCTGCGTTTTTAATGCTTAATGTTTACGGGCTACAGAATCGAACAACTATGCCTCAGGTAAGTGGTTTCTAGTCTATAAAAATCATATATTGTAATTATTAGTAATTATATTAGCTTAGCTTTTTAAAAAAGTCTTTTTGCACCTCATCAGCAGGCTAGGAGAGACCTTTCATTAACAAGGCCAATGCGGTTGTGATCGTTTCGGTTGTTGTGCGAGTGTGTGTGTGTGCCCATGCGAAAAATGTATCTTTTAACATAACTTCATAGACATAAAAAAAGTGAGAAACTTTTACAGTTAAAACTCAGTAGATGGAGCAAGTGATCCCAGGTTGCCATCAGCTGATATCCATACACATCATCAATCAATTAAGTTCAATTTCCCAGTAGTATAAAAACAATTTACAGAAGTTGTAACCTCCTGACCTTTGGCTGCTGCTGATGACGTATCTTAATGTTTTACCTATCAGGTAGCGCCGGTCAAGATTCGTTAACAGGATTGTCTGTCTTTTTAGACTGACCTAAACTTTGTTTTGCTCTGGCTATTGTGCATTTTTGACTGTATGCATGGTTTATTTCGGCTACACGTTATTGTGATTTTAATATATATATAAGGCCATACTCGTGTATGAGCAGTATGACGATGTGATATAGTTTGTAATTAAGCAGACAGCGTTTTCAGAAGTCCAGATGAACCGTTTAATGGTATCTTGAGGCTGTTTATCTGGTTTGTTGTTTCAGTCACTTTAGTACTAGATAAGGGATAAAGGTCATGTTCCTCTGGAAACCTTGAATCGTTCATGTAAGTACTCGACTTCTGGGAATAAAGGAACAAGCGGCCCTCTACAGTGTAAGACGTGGACGGAAGCGAGGTTCTACGAGACATCAGCGCCGAGTATGGTGACGTCAGCGAAGCACGAGTTGCGTCAACGGCCGTGAACTGTGGCTGAGTGATTCTTGTCGTAGTTAGTATTCTTGAGCAACTCTCTTGTTGTGTCTTTGTGTAGTCAGTTGTAACTACAGGATGTTGTCTTGCTTCTGGCATCCAGAGACTGAATGTCGCGAGGACACGGAAGTGAAAAAAAAATCGGAGCCCCGTACAAGACCAAAAACACGTGTTATGTCTGATTTTTCGTGATTTTAAAGTAGAAAAGACAAGGGATAGACTGGGGAATGGCAAAAGAGAAAGAGAAGGAAAATAGTATATGTGTGTGCGCATACAAAAGTTTGGTTCAAGAAAAGGGTTAGTTCTTAGGCATATTACCCAACCAGCAATTCTTATTTCGATAATAAAAGTTTCTTAAATTTTCAATACGTTTTATGGCTTGAAATAACAGCTGATAATAAGCAAGAGTTTTTGTTATTTGTTTTTAATACATTATATATTTTTACAAACTTTGAATTAACACCTACAATAAAATATAGATTGTCCAAACAGCTCATAAAAAAACCTACTCCATTTATTATATTTCAATAATAAAAGTAATAGTGAGATTTTATGAGCAAAGTGTACACGGAGAAAACAGTAAATCAGCATTCAATCGTTACAATAAAGTCGCTAGTGTTATTTCCTTGACTTTGCTGTTCTTATACAAATTTTATAAATTGGTATCGAAACACATAAGAAAATTCAGAGTCAAAGATGTCAACGTTTGCCAAAAGTTTATTACACTATTATGTGATTAATTGAAACATTTTGAGGCATTAGTGCAGGGGAGACAATCACCAGTAGGAAGGAACTTTACAGATGTTATTTCCAGGTCCAAGTCCACTGAAGAGCAGAGAGCAGAACAACAGGGTAGCAGTGTTGTGTATCGGCAGTTTCCTGTATAATGTTTAACAAGTCAACTTGTTTTATATTTAAATGGGGATAATTAAAGGTAACAGTCCTTGAAAAAGTTAGCTATTATTCCTCTTTTCACAGAATTGTAAGTCTCTATTTGTGGGTGAGAAGAATTGTGTGTATGAGAGGCTCTCTGTGTGTGTGTGTACAGATTTAAGTCAAGTAAGAACAGTTTTATTTTGGTGTAAAGAATAAGAGTGATGCAGACTAAAGTGTGCTAAAGCTGACACGTACACGTGTTCAATACAGTTATAGAACATTTGTCAATGTGTCATATGCACTTTTTGAATAATTTAGTAAATATAAAGACTTTTCAACAGATGTCCCTAGTGATTAATTAATTAAAGTGATTATTTTAAGAATGTAGGAAAAGAAACATTTAGTAACTGGATGTCTGTTAATATATAATTTCTGCTGCAATACAAAGCCTTTTTTTAAAATTTTGTGTAGTCTGGTCACATTGTCAAACATCTTGAGATATCCATCAGGCCGACCATCTGCATCCTCTGGACATCTAGTGGGATGCCGAATGACCTGGCTCCCAGGTGAATGTCATCTGCTTCTTTGCTTGTCAGTGAGATATTTGGAAGAGATGGTGTGAGAAAACAGGGTACTGTTATCATTTTGTATGTAGGAATAAGCTGTATTTCCAAAGAACAGATGATAGGATTTCAAGTATCTCACAAGATACAAGGTATTACAATGTATATAGCTCAATCAGGCTATTCCTGTACGAAAATCTACTTTGAAACACCTAGAAAATACTAATTACAAATCTTTTTCTAACAAACACACACACACACACACACAGAGTCATAAAGACACACTTTATAACCTGTTCGGACAAATCTTTCTCTAGCACGACAGAACTTAGCCTAACAATGCAGGTCATGTGTATGTACTGTGTGTCAGATAAAATTACATTTATTAGATACTGCCATATACATTCATATCTACAAACAAGTTAAAATATCATGCAAAAAGGAACATAAGAGACTGTATAAGGATCAAGAAAGAATTAAAACAATATACTTTGTCAGTTTCATAAAGTCTCTTTGAAGGTGTAATTTTTAAACACTTACCTGTTACTGGTCTTTCTTCTGGCGGATGGTAAAATGGCGTTGGTCACATCAATAGAGAAATAATGAAAAACGGAAAGTCGCACTGCTGACGGCAACAAAACGCAAAGCATTTGGCAACTGTTGTGTACATGTGTCATGGTCAGAGTGTTACTTGCTTATATGTGTAGACAGAGGAAAATGAGTTTGTAATGCTATTATACAACTCAGTTTAAAAATGGTTTTGCACTAGCTTCTGGACAATGAGTGTAAATGTCAACCTTGAACACTGAGGCTAAGGTGGTTAGATGAGGTCAGCGGAAGTCTGTCGTCATCATCAACGGTTTTAGTGACGACGGTACAGGTGTACACACCGCTGTGTGTCACGTGGTCTGCCGCTAGGATCCGTAACTCCCCAGTCGTGCTGCTCTCTCCTCCTGACCACGTGATGGACGCGGGGGGAGGGTTGCTGTCAGCTTTACACCACAGGGTCACGTTGTGTCCAGGGTTTAACTCAGAAAGACTTGACAAGGGCTGTTGTTCCCCGGTGTTGTTAGTCCATGTTATTGTAATCAACGGCTTATCTGTAAATAAAAAAAAATTACGCTGTAATTAGCAGCATGTAATGTTAAATAGTAGGAGGCATTACCCAGCAATAGGACAATAATAGGTTTTTCAAATTGTTTCTTCGACATAATTTTTTTTTACATAAATATTCGTGCTAGGTATCAAGCTAGAAATTTCTTCTTTCTCACTTGTTTATGCAATATGGTTGCATTTAGTAGGATCAATGTGTTGCCATGTTTTGTGGAGATCCATTGAATAACAAATAAAACAATATGCAAATAAAAATAGAAACACTTTTTTTCTATTTTCGGCTTTTTCTGTTTCATTTTATGAGAAATTTTAGTATTTTTGTGAACAGTTTTTTCGAGGTAAATAACTTTCTGTTTAAGTAAATCATTTTTGTAGACTCTGCATGCAAGGATTACGCCCTGTCGGTAAGAAGACAACACTTGAGGTGCTATCAGAGGGTACTCACAGTAAACGTTTAACACAAGAATGCCACTCTGTACGAATTCACCAGGACCAGAGGCACGGTTAGAATACAAGGCTCGACAAAGTACTTCACGCCCATTGTACTCTCTTGTCAGATTATCGTAGAACAGACGATTTCTTTGAGAACGACCATCATCTTTGCCTGACCATGTGTAGTCAAGTACCCGAATGTACTGTCGTGGTTTTACACACATTAGAACTCCCTTTGTTCCTTCCATAAAAGGGTACTTTTCGGCCTCCGAAACTATATAAAGTCTGTAATTTGTTACAACACACAATCCACAAACATAAAATTTCCATTCCTTAATACTAATAACATTTTAATAATAAATGAATTTATAATGAAATACTAGATATGTGTGGAAAAAACCGTTAAAATAACGTTTCAAAATTATTTAACAGGTAATGGTGTCGCGTGAAAAGAAAAAGGTAAATAATGTTCCATTTGATTATGATTAACCGTAAGAGTTAATAATTAAATAAACAAGAAACAAGTTATTTATTGTAAAGATACATTTTTACCATTAAACATGGGCTGAAAGTTCTTTAAAATATCTCTAAATTATATAAGATTGACAAGCAAAAAGCCAAACATACAATGCCCTTCACTTGAAACCAAACACACACAGGATATAGGGGCATACGTATACGGCATAACATACGGACGTAGATAGTGTGAAGATAAGCAATTCCTAGCAGTGTGTTTTTTCTTTATACTAAGTACAAAAATATAATTAAGTTGGAATGTTTCACAAGTTTATGGGAGATAGAAACAATGAATATTCACTCGCTGAAACCGCTCCACAAATTACTCATGACAAATCTCAACCTTCTGTACAGGGTGAAGAGAACTACGCACATCTTTCATTTGCACTGAGAAGTCATGAGACTCGGAACGAGCAAAGAAAGCATTAAGAACATTAGACAGGGTCGTACTCTCAACGCCTGAGATCGAGATTTTGGCTTTCGACCCCCTTGCTCCGATCTTCAATATTGGCCATGTTCTGGAGTCCCTGCCAAGCTACTCGGATGTTACCTGTAGCAAATTGAGACTATTTTGGACTTGTGCTTCACATTGACCCAACGGATAGCATCATGGACCTCTCTATGTACCAATCTTCTGTCGTGGGCAGAACCCGTGAAGAACACACATTTCTTTTTGTTAAGCACTGCTTTTAGGCCCTTCGTCACCCAATGTTTGTTGTTAGGATAAACATAAACCGCTTTGAAAGACTGGTGCAATCTACACTTTTTTACTTCTAACTTTTACTCCTAACTGTGTGTTAAATGTCTGTATATGTATGCCTGCCCTTGTGAGCGAAGACAAATTTCTGTCCTGGATCTCCTGGACAGACAATAAAGTCTTTTTTGATTTTGATTTTGATTTGATTTGACTTTACTGATCTACGTTGCCTATAAATACAAAAAATACTTAACAAAAGATATCTATACATCAAAACAAAATAACGATATATAACGGCATTTAATAAGTAATACATCCATAATATGATCTACCTCATACGACAGTTAGGAACTAAGCACGAGGAGATTGAATGGACCAGCTTCTTTGATTACATCAGTCATATAACAGGACAAGGTATACAACCGCGAACGCATTCTTGAAGTTGTGAATAGTTAAAGGGAAGTAATCTATAACGAAACAATTTCTAAAGACTCAGTAGTTGCCTCCCTTATTTAGTTATTTACTTACGCACTAAAGCGCTGTGTTTTATAATTCTACCCGTGCGCATAGTAACCGGCGTTAACTTAATGTGTACACAATATATTAGAAAACATATTTCTTCCAAAGCTAGTCTGTGATGCCTAGATATAGGTAGCATACCAGGACAAAGATCATTTTCCGGAAGATTATCTGGAATTCGGGAAGTAATTATCCTTTGTTTAGATTACTTTATCCGTAGCCCAAAAAACGCCAGCTACTAGGTGCTCACAAGTAGAGGTAGCATCAGAAAAATAGGTCCCTCTGTGAGGAAATTAACGACTACATAAGGGAGGCTACTACTGAATCTTTAAAAATTGTTCCACTATGAGTTTTTTCCCATTAACCGCTAAGGCGAAGGACGAGAAGGAGAAGGGGAAATGTCAATCGATTTTGTTATGCTTGACAGGTTCAGTTGAACAAGCGTCATTTTAAAGAGCGTTGCCAATTACTCATTTCACGAGATTTCTACTCACACAACCGAAAATAAGAAGAAAATAGTGAGTTATATTCATAGTCTCACATGTTTTCTAAGAATTATAGTTTTGTTTGGCTTTTTATGCTTGTTTATACTGTTTAAATATATTTTTTGTAATTTCTAACTTTTTATCGACTTCCCGATTTGTGAATTCTCTGTCCCATACAGCAACAATCTTTAATATGATTTTACTACAACAAAACAAAACATAATTTCCTTAAAATGCACGCAACGTAAATGTTTTTAAATGCCTTTTGAAATGGTGTTTCTCAGATAGTTGTCTGTGTTGTAGGTTAATAGATATAATTTTTAAAAATATGGGTCAAAATTTCATTTACGAGCATCTGCCGCCACGTCAAGAATGAAACCACAAATGCAAGAGAAATATATGAGTACGCGCATGTTTATAAAAGATAGTGCGCATGTATATACACGCACGTCAGCACGCATGTTTATACAAGCATTCTCCCCCTCATTCTCTATCTTTTACAGATATATAGATATCAGTGGACAGCTGGCCCAGTGCTTCAACTAGCCTTTCCTTTGCTTTCACGGCGTTGACAACCTTTAAAGTACCATTCAAAGACTGTTTTCAGCAAGGAGGTATAGTGGGCGACATGAATAAACCAAGAAAATTCTGCCGCTTGACGTCACCGAGCAAATGTTCCTGGTGACCCTAACAAGTAGGTGGCTAGGATGTCGACTTAATCGACTTCTAAATGCTCATATGTGTAGGTAAAAGATAAAAGATGGAGTAGCGGGGTACATCTGTACAAAAACGATAAGACGATTACATAGCCCGCTCTATCTCCTCTAAAGAAAATAAAATCATATCGGCTACTTAGTCGAGTAATTAGTTTTGCGGAAGATTTTATTGTAATTTACAGGTCACTGCGAGAGGATCTGCTCGCTGTGTAAGAGACCTTCCTACTTCACTGTACTGGTCTGTGTCAGGTCGAACACTGTCTTATGGTTAACAACGTGCATGATGAAATCATGTTAAAACCCAGAAACTTGCACCATTCATAAGACGAAAAAGAAAGAACAATTGGTTTGATTTCTGTAACAGCATCTTAAAATTTCCTTAACATCACAACAGGTTATAAAAACGATGCTGAAGTTTTTACAACGGGTTCAGTTACAAGGATCATATTTTGCGTTTGCCTTTTTCAAACTTACTTTTGGAACGCTGGGATGTGCTTCACAAAAATGTTGCGTTTGTGTAAATTTAAAGACAAAGAAATTAGAAGATGTTTTGTGACGATAACAAGCTAACATCATGTATATACGGGACGGACACACTAAGCGGATTATTTTCTCAGCCTCATGTCATCGCCTGCAGCAGCTAAAGGTCGAGTTGATGTTCACTGTAACAAGCAAATCTTATGTAACATCACACAACCTTTGACATTGCTGTCACATCCTGTTTGTTACACAGCGCAGTTTAATTTTACCCTGCTTTTTAAACACATGTGGTTTGACTAGTGATCTAATCTTATTCACCATTTCAAACAATAATGACAGTTGCTAAGAATATATTGCGTTTAAAACGAGTTATCTCCCTTTACAGTTCTTGTACACGACTTCTCGACTTTCTGTGCTACTTTCAGTAGAAAAGACGCAGGGTCTCTTCAAAGTTCATATTCTCTTTTCCTTCTTTTAATGCAGCAGATTCTTCATGCTAAGAATATAAAAAAAAACTGTCAAACAACAAAACAATTATATAACTCCTGAAAAAGCGCTATTTAAACGATTACATGCGTTAGAGAAAAAACCCCAGCAATATTCTTAATAATAATAATAATAATAAAAGCAAAGAAAAACATTATGACATTAAGTTTAAAAAATATATAAAATTCTGTTGTAAATGAAATGAAAGAAACTAATATAATAAAAATATGAATAGTTTATAGATTTCCTTGATAAAGATATTATGCCTGCTTATACTTAAATTTTACCATTTAATAGAAACGTAAGAAAATATCTTACACAGGCTAATGGTGTGTACAAATGTATTACTAGATAACTTAGCAGCATAATGTTGTTACAAATTGTTTCAGAAACTTTGCCATCAGTCTTGCTGCTGACGATGCTGCTGTCGTGCTCATCCGTTCTGGTGTTCGTTGATGTCAAGATATTTTCTGTCCACTTCTTGAACTGTGATCATCACTCTACAGAACGTTTTCGACGGGAAACTAAAACAGACTTTTAAAACACTGCAAAAGATGAACATTTTCTTCATAAACAGGACTCATGTTCAGGGAACATGTTTGTATGACAAGGATTTCGTGCAAAGAAAATGCTTTAGGAAATTATTCACTTACCCAAGACACAGAATGAGCTTGAACTCAGTAACTGCAAATAAAAGACTACAAAAAATACGAAGATGCAAATACTGTTAGTAGGTAAACATAGACATGAAAGACTGATTAATAAACATTATTTAAGCATGCATGAGCTCCAAGATATGTATTGGATATATAAAAAGATAACCCATGCAGAGACTAAGCTGGATGTTAGTTTTGAGAGCAAATATATAGTAGCATCATCAACTTGTGTAGCTACGCAAAGAAGCAGTTTCAATAACATTATCTTGGTGTTGACTGGTCCACTAGGAGCTATTCCCATCTGTTGTACATTTACAGTAATAGGCGCCTTCAGACATTTTAACCTGCAGATAGATGAAAAAGATTGTATTCTTATTTACGCTGTCTCTTATTATCGTTAAAAAATAAAATATTGCTAGGTGATTAACTTTGTAAGTAGAGGAATGTATAAGGAGATAAAAAAGAACAACAAAATCATTATGGCACACATGTCTCGCTCAGATCTTATTTAGAGTTTACAAATGTTGCTACATATTTATTAAATATTATAGCAATCGGTCACTTACCTCTCCAAGAATTCTGTTAGTTTTGGTAACTTCAGGAAAAATCACAAATCCTCCGACGATTACGACTGTTACAAAGACAAAGTTCACGCGGAAGCTAACACGAGAAACAGAAAAGACTTGAAGGAAGCCCCAAGTGTGTACTAAGATGTCGATGTTTACCAGCTTGTGGCCTTTTACTACGATGTTTGTTTATCAACATGTAATAATATATTTCCAGCATTTACTAAGGTGTTGCGAAACACTAATTGCTTGCGTACCTTCGGTGATGACCATAATGCCAACAGTTAGGTTTCCATGATTGTTGCTAAACTCCAGGGGGTAAAACCCTCTGTCAGCTTGTGTCACACTTATGTTACATGTAACTGAGGCAGGTGAAAGAGGGTTGGCAAAACAAGTTGTATATATTGGGTTTTTAGCTAAGGGTATTCGGAGCCTCTCAATGGAATTTGGCCTCTGATAGGTCACTGCTGTGACCTGCGGGGTCGGCAATGCTGTCATTTCAATGAGGAGATTTCTGTTATCGCTTTGCATATCAATAAACAGGTATTCTACTCCAGAACTCTTCATTTTTGGAGCACCTGGAAAATTTACGTTTTACAATTTTATACATTAGGTATTACACATTACACATTATGTATCTTTACTCTCTTTCGAAAATCAAATGCAGAATTTCCTATGCTCACCTCGGAACTTCGTAACTAGTATATATATATATATATCATGGAATAAAGTACACGTTTCTTCTCGTCAGCGATGCATTTCTAAACATGGAACTATCATCATCTTCAGCTTTGATCAATTGACTAATGTACGGAACAATTTTATGAAAGTCTCTTGCAAGACATTCTGCAATCAGTATTTTAGCCACGTTACTAACAAAAACGTCAATTAAAGAATTAAAACAAAATTTTAAAATAGTTTATTAAATATAGACATTTAAATGCTTAAAATCTTAAAATAAACATAATTTCCAAATTGCGGAGTCATGTATACCCTTCTTTTGTTACTAAAAGTTGACAATTTCATGCATGCTACAGTATATTTTTTGTACATCCTTTCATTCAAAATGTCTAAAGTGAAGACGAAAAATAAAGTATCGACACGCTCTCACAAAGCAAAAGCAATTCCTGCAAACTTTGTCAAACTTTACAGATTTTACAGACGTGTAATTGTCATTGTAGACAACCCCTACAAATACTTACACGTGACAAGCAGCAAGACGGACTGAGTGACATTGCCTACTCCATTGTCCACCTCACACGTGTAGTCACCAGAATCTTCGCACTGAGCTTTACACATGAAGAAGCTTAACTCTCGGATTTTCTCGTGAGACTCTATGTCGCCCTCAGCACGTGACATCAGCTCGTGACGGTTTGACCCCCGGACAAGCCGCATGCGAGGTGCTGGACGTCCACTTGCTACACACGTCATGTTGACATTGGAGTTCTCAGACACACTCACAGTCTTGTTGTCTTCGGCATTTAGCTTGAAGCTCAGCACAGATGGCGGGTCTGATATCAGAGCAAAGTATGGTTATTGTGTTTCTTATTTAAGTACAGCTGTTTGTTATTAGGCATTTACTACCAGTGCTGGTAGTGTTATGTATTTAATAGTAAGGTATGTCACCTTATTATTAATTTTTTTCCAAACCGTTTATTTCTAAAGGAACTCAGCTCTTTAAAATTGCTAAGATCATGTAAAACAGCATAACAAAACTCTTTAGCAAAACATCAGTAAGAATTTCCAGCATAAAGTTCGCTGTGATGGCTTAGATGCTTACTGTCTTCATCAATTACAATTATTTAGCTGTTAGCTTATATAAACTTTATTGTACAATAATGCTTAACTGGTAATTTGATTCTATAGTTAAATGTAACTACACATTGACTTTTCAAAAAAGTAGTTTATTAGCATTATACATAAATAACCTTTATGATATCTTAGACAGCTTACACCATACATAGAAGACACCTGCATAACATTACTTTTTGATGACAAAATAGAACTTTACATTGTACAATGAGAGTGAGTTGGTAAACTGATGACAGAGGGAGACGTTGATCCTTAGTGACTCGACGAGTTTTTACAACGCACGTGTATTGACCATCGTCTGCTGTGGGCTCTGCTGCGATAATATTTAACTTTTTGGTATTAATCCTGGTTTTACCAAACCATTTAAAAGAAGCAGGAGGTGGGTTGCTCTTGGCTTTGCACAGAAGTGTAACATTGTGACCCCGGGTCACTACACACACATGTGCTGCCGTCTGTGGACTACACGTGGCGACATCGGAGGTCATCGTGATCACCGGTGGGTCTGAAAAATAAGTCAATCGCTTTAATACGTATTTCAATTATACAACTTTTCTCGCTGCTTAGTCTAGTCCCTTTGCAAGAGCATTGTTTTGTAAACAACACTAATCAGATTTAAGGTGTCAATTAATTCATGAAATAAATTTACATATTCAAATAGTTATTTTTTAGCCTGATGCAAACCAGGTGTCGTATTCAACTCTCTTTGTCCTATAACTCCCATCTTTCTGGCATTTATTTTGTTTAAAACTACCTATCAACCCACTTAATAATATTTATTGTAGCCATAAAGCAAAAGAGGATCAAGACAAACCAATGGCACTTTTTTTCATGTACATGTTAATTACACGAGTATCTACTTCTTGAGTCTAAATAGATATGATATTTTGTCAATCGTGTTACTAATTGTTACTAATTGTATGTGTGTACATTATTGACTTACAGTAAACTTCCAGTAGAAAACTGTCGCTATGACCATGTTGCAGGCCGTTGCCATATTTGACTGAGCAGCTGACGTTCTTTCTATGATTCGTTCTCCTCACATTGTCAAACATCAGGTACTCGCCGACAGGACGACCACCGGCGGTCTCTGGCCAGGTGTAGCTATCTGCACGTTCATCTGCCAGTGCATTCTCACACTTTAAAGTCACATTTGTACCCGCTAACAGTGGGTAAGTCGTAGATGTCTCAATAACAATAAACAGAGATACGTTTGCTGTAAACAGATAAGAAAAAATGTTACATATTAATTTTAGACATTTTGTAATATTTATTTCTATAAACTTCTTCATTTAAATATAGATTAGTTACAAAACAAAAAAACAAAAGATATATATTCAAATTGTTAAGTATTTTTTTGTTCCGGTTGTTAAAATATTGCATTGTCAGGAGGAAATCACTAAGAACAGATCACGGTGGTTGTCTATCATCCCCATCTCTCCTGGTGAAACTGTCACAAAGTTAAAATCTTCGATTTAAAAATTTTACCTTAAAATTTGGAATCAGAGCATAGTGATTCAAAATGTTTGAGAACAATGGTGTGACAAAAGTAAGGGTTACAAGTAGCTACATAATTCAAAGAAAAAAATAATTCGTGTCTCGATAGGGCAATGGTTATTAAAAGCAAAACTTAAGGACTAAATTAAAATCAATTACAGTTACATTTGTTGAGAAGTGATATGAATATGGAATGTTTACAGATCCTTTGCTTTATTAACGAGAAACATCCATAGATATTATTAGCATGTGATCAAGTTGTGTGAGTACAAATTCATAAAAAAGAGAAAAGATGTAAGAAAACTTTGAGTAGAAAGTGATTATGTATGTAAACTCGTTTTACTGTTACTGCAAACGACGCCCAGCTCCTCTGTATCACACTGTTCCCTAATACCAAGGATGCGGTGATCACATGCGAAGATATTTGTCTCGTTCCCTGAACAGTTCAGGTCAATCATCACGAAGCCTGTTTCTTGCCTTGGACCAAAGATGGACGCCCGAGTAATTAGTGCTGCGCCTCTGAGACAAGAAACGGAAAAGTTCATAAGGTCCTTGTACCTACAAGAACATTGATTTGCATGTGAGTATTAAATGTGGACTTTACATTGGTATTAGTGAAGTATCTTTACAGGACATCTCACGCAGACACACACACACACGTACGCACAGACAAATATAGAATAGCAAGCCTACTAGCAGATACTATGACAATCGCCTGAGCACAAAATCTGTGTTCTGTTTGCTAAACATTTTTTTTATTACAGTCCAGAGACTTGTGAGTTGTACCTTGTGTTATTAGTTTTTTGTGTAAGTGCAAGCAATCATTAAAGTTATTATTTACAAATCTTACTAAAGTATCTTACGATTCAAGGCCCAGTTGACTGCAGATGACGTCAGCAGAGCCAGTGGAGACGTTGCCACACAAACTACTCGTTCTTCCCCCGACATTGATGTTCACACGACCCATGTCATTCTTGAGGCGACGTGCGCCAGCGAGACTAAGATGGTCATCTTGAGACATAATAATATCATTTTTGTCATCATTCCATTAGCTATACCTGTACTTTTGTGAACTTTACTTTTATACACAACGCAAATATTAATGTTAGCTAAGTGTGAATCATTTAATCATCAATAAAAACTGTCAAACATTTTTAACAAGCAATCTGAAAATAATAACTATTGTGTAATAGGCACACTTTTAAAGTTTTTACAATAAAATGAACATTAGACAAAAACATCGTTGCTCGTTGAAGTAAACTAAAGAATATAAATATTTTTAGTTCCCCCTTTTGTATGCAATGCGGTAATCTTTAAAGTGTTTTTAATTTATTCATTTTGCAGGCAGGAAATCCTCCCAACAAATTTAGGGAGTTTTGTTTTTTATTGAGGCCAAGGGTATATTCGTTTTATGAAGTATCTTACAGGGTCTTATTGGGATCTGCATTACGCACTATCTAGCCCTGGGGTGGATTTAATGTCACCCACTAAGCGACTTCCAAATAATCATCTTCTGTAGCCACTTTTATAATGTAAATAAACAAAAGCGAGATTTTTATTGGCGACAAACACTTTTTACAGCTGTGTCCCTAAGCGGTTTTAAAAGAGCAGAAAATAGCGAATAATTTATAATTGATTACTTCCACACCGCCACAAAAACTTCGTTCCCTAGGTAAAGATATGTAGATGACAACAGATTGGAAGCCATTTTGGTTTCCTTATTTTAAATATTTAATTTCAGATTAACATGTTTCTCATCTTTGTAACTAAAATAATAAGGTTTAAAACTTCTAGTTTATTTTAGTACTTACTAAGCTACGTGTCTCTAGTATCAAATAAAAACAATATTTCTTACCAAGTTTACAAATCACACCCACGTCGTTGCTATGACTACAGTTGTGTTTGAAGACACCGCTGTGGTTACAATTGGCCAGACTACTTTCTGTGCCCTCACACATAAGGTTGTCCAGCAGAATGTTGGTCTCATGGCCGCCAGGGCCAAACATGAATGACCCCACAGGGAAAGCTGTAGAGCTGTAAGAGGTTCTCGACAGTGTTTTTAAGTGAAGTCATTTTAACTTAAAAAAATAGGCGAATAAATCACTTCTATTTAAAACATTTTTTGCTGCACAGCCAAAATGTGCATGAAATTAAGAGAAAATGCATTTTATGTTTATAACGCACTACCTTTAAGTGAGCATGCAATAGAATATTAAAAGCATGTGAATTTGCAATCTTTATTAATTTTGACCAGTAGTAAACTGATAGTATTGTAATTACACACCTGTCAAAATAACGCATTTTGCAGGCCACTTGCGCCTCTTTAACTCCAAAACCATTGTCACACACTGTGTTCCATGTGTGTTTGTAAAAAATCTCTAGACGTCCTGCTCTGTCTCTTCCATTAGCCTGTCGTACTCTCCAATCTGGAGTCTTTCTAATTCTCAGACCTTCAAACAATAAGAGCAAAAAAAAAAATTTAAACACAAATGCCTTATATAGCAAATCTAAGGTATACAAATAAATTCGGCATACTTGTTATAGTCAAACACTTACAGCTTCCTTTGTTGTGCTAAAGGCCAGTCCAAAATTGTGTCTGACATTGAGTTTTGAACTCAACGATGAGAAATACACTTTCCAAGACATTTATTGTGTCTATTACTAGTATCTTGTAGTTGGACAAGAGTAGGTGACCACAGAAATGATGTTGACTTGTATTGTTAGCATAATTTCGACACAATTTTCAAATTATTTATACACATTAATGCATGCTTTTATTAATATAGTTTGTATAATCTAAAACTATTTACTTATTATCTAACACTGGTTCGTATTACGTTCCGTGCGTCTGTGTTTTTGTCTGTTTTTGTCTTTTAATTTTTGTAAAGCACCATTAGCCTTCTTTTATAAGCGGAATATTGCGCCGTACAAATTCACTGTATTATGTACATTAATTTTTATGTGTTCCTAGTAAAGGTCCATGAGCTGTCCTTGATATCAAGCAGAGATCATTTACTGTTTGAACTTACGACTTGGATATACTGGACGTCTTGGCGGACACCCGCCTGCAACAGATATTTTATACAATGAATTGGGTGTATAGCAATTTGTTTATCAGTAAAACTGATCTGATGCCTCTTCTACTAAGACTTACAAGGACAACTTTATAAAATCATTCATCATAACTGTCTTGCTTTTTTTCTAACACACACACCTTCATTTGCTGTAACGCGTGTTACATTCACAAAGAGATTAGTGCAGTGCTGGTATCTAACTGTACCCTGACGACCCCTCTTACAAACAGTTTTACTTTAACACTTTTAATATTGCACATTAACTACACTAGCAAACTATTTTTTTTCTAAGAACAATTTTTATACTGGCGGCAGTTGTTTTAATTGTTTCTGACATAACGTTCCCCTGGTAAAATTTCTAAAACGGAAATCCAGGGCTACATTGATTTTTTGTGTCTAAGGCTTGTTTAAATTAAAAATACGATAAAAATTATAACCATAAAACATGTAATTATAAAGTACTGCTTTGTAAGTAGAATTAGCGCTTTTCAAGAAGCAATTACTTGCTATCATTCTGTTAATGATTAAATGAGTTAGAAAAAAAAACTTTTTTTGAAAAACGACAAAATATACAAACACGAATCTTGGTTAAACTTATTGCATGTACTAAAGCTGCCAAGGAGATCAAATGCTTTAATCGTTTAAGTGGTATAATGTTACTTGTACGAGTTGTGTGTACTTTCTGGTCAGTATTGCATGGCAGTTACAAAACACTACAGTAGAACATCTTAATTCATCGTGGATGGTCACATATTGTAAAGTATAATGATTTGGTATTGGCAATAACTTTATATGGAGGCGCTAAAACCTGAGTGGGCAAAGTTTCCTTTTTATGTGTGTCTCAAGATTCTAAACTATGCGACCAGCAGGCAATATACCATAAACAGCCAGGTGACTACAGCGCAAACCTAGAAGTAATAGAATGGACAACAACTGAGTATATAATAGGTTTCACTTACAGAATTCATTGTGTAAAGAGAAACTGCTTGAATTCGTTCACAATAAAAGTAAAATCAACATTTCCTTTGAAGGCAGTCGCCCTCGCTGCTCTCTGACGGCTACAGAAGACATGTCAGCCATGTTAGTTGTTATATTTTACTTTGTCTGTCTTAAAATTATACAAACTGCCAATTTCTAACGCTAGTGTACTTGATAGATAAATTTCAATAAGAAGGCTGAGTAAAAAAATAAGAGAACAAGTCCGATTCACATTTTTGCAGACGGATTGGGCCAAAAACGTTTGCGGGTAGTAGTTTATCCACCCCACCACTAAGGCGATGAAAGGACAAAAGCTGGTGACAACTGGTGCTTTCAGAAAATGTGCAGCTCATGTTTTTACGCAAACAAGGCTATGTACATGATGGTAAAGCCCTGATAATATGAATGAGCCCATGTACTGTCATGACTTCAGTCTTGCCTTCTGTCTGTGCTGGCTTATGTTTAAAGACTTGTATCAGGACGGAAAGATGGATGAGAGTGGTACTGAAACAGAATCTCAGAGAATATTTCGTACTGAGCTCTGCAAAGTGATTTGAAATGTTACATCTTTGTAGTCTTTTAATAACTTGTGTTCAGGTGACCCATGTGACTATGATTTGTAGCATGCAAAGTTCATTTTCTGTTTGAACTTACTTAATCGAGGTCCGAAGTAGGGTGTTATTTGACACAAATCATCTCCTGCAAGAGATGTACAGTATGTATTTTATTAGCGTTTTCTATATCAGCAAAGACAGGCTAATGCCGAGTACAAGTCTGATAAGTAGAACTTTGTAAATCCATTACTGTGACCGTCTTGTTATTTTAGTCATTAATCACTCACACAGACTCATTCTTGTAGACATGTGTCACGGTCAAAGAGAGTTATGGTGGGTCTGAAATGCACAACCATGGCATCCTGATCATATGGACTTAATAACTACACCATTAGCCACATTTAATATCACACATTAACTACACTTGCAAACCATTATTTCAAAGAAAAATTCTCAAACTAGTTGCACATGTTTAATTGTTTTTAAAAGAACATTCTCCAAATGGAAACAGAAAACAGAAATAAGTCCAGACCACATGGATCTATTGTCAAAAGCGTGGTATTTATAATTGCTGAAATTAAAAATACGATGAAAGTGAAACCCATAAAAACCTTTAGCAGATGTAATAAAAAGCATTGCTATGCAAGTGAAAATCGCGTTTTTGCTAATCACGGAACACTACAGATGCACATATCTGTTTTCTTTTGCAAATTAAGTTCAATTGTAACTTACGAGAAGGCCAAAAGCTCGCCTTGATGGATATAAGATGGAAAAACAATAGACCAACGGCTGCTTTCTGGAGATGCACCATCGTGTATTATCCCCAGATGATAATGTTTGAGTCAACTGCTGTTATCAAACAAAAAGTATATATTATAAAACTTCCTCAGTCTTGACAGCCAACGTTTGCTGTAATTACTACACAACTGACTGTTCCCTATACACAGCCAGCTCCTAAGCTCTGGACCAGGAAGATCTTTTGCTCGTCAGGCACGTGACTCACTCGTGACTTGAACTACATGTACTCTCTGCGTTACTCATGTCACCCAAAGTAAGCTCGGTAAGTTAAAAAGAGGTAATGATAGCTGTCAGGATCACGTGGTTAAAGTGATAGTGTTGGGTGTAAAGGGCAAAGTACGGAATCCAGAAGCTTAATGTATAGGGTCAGAATACACGTGCTTATTGACACTTATTTGTGAACTTGTAAGGAAATGTTTTCCCTAAACCTGCACTAAAAATATTTTAGACAAGTTTCCTGCATGTGCTCTACGACCAATTTAGCTTTAGGTGGCCTTTCTTGAAAGATTAGAGATACAAGGCTTCCTTTACGGACCATACAAAATAATTTACTTGAAAATCCCCTTGCTATGTTTGTCAAGCTGTAGTTGTCCACAAAGTGTTAGCAACGTGTACAATACCAGCCTGCCTGGAACTACTGTCTTCAGTAGGACATTCCAAGATGATACACTAAAGACATTTTCTTTGTAATGCATGATCTTCTATTTGTGGTTGCACATTGACACTGTTGTTGTAATAATAATAATAATAATAATAATAATAATAATAATAATAATAATAATAATAATAATAATAATAATAAAGGTACACACATTCTCAATCCTCACGGCATTTATAAACTAACTATATACATACTACACAGACATTATTGCACTTCTACAACTTAATTCATAGGCCGATATTTGACCAGATAAAACCTTTTCATTTACTCATCGTGTGTATTTCCATTAAAGGAAAATTTATAACACAAATTTGTAAGATACTTCATTGTAAATAAAGATATACAGAATTTTTTTTTCAAATTTTGTCGTCTACACAAAAAATGTAATTCATGTAGTCCAGTTTACTTATTTTCTTGATTTAACAATTACATTACTTCTCTCTATTGGTCTGAAAATGAAAGTACACGGAATGAATGATAGGCAATAACAAGTCATAGACCAAATTTAGACAAGAGACTAATCACATTCTTTTGAAGATGTACCCAGTCTAAAGGGAGAAAACTTGGTTAACGTTGACAACATCCAAACTCAGCTGCTGAATGGCCGGAAGAAAGTCACTAGACTTATCCCTCCCAAAATGAAAACAGCAAACTGTCAAAACTAGAGAATCACAAGCCTTATCAGCACCCTAAGGAAAGTGACAAAAATGATAGACACTAGTGTTTACAAAGCTGTCTATTCCTCTTGTTTACACTTCCCAGAAGAGCCGTTACAGAGAACTGCAAATGTACATTCAATTTATTTCCGTAATACTCTTGGGTCGGTTATTTTCCAAGAGAAGAGACCACAGAAAATCCTTCTTGATGCTGACTTTAGTCAACAGTATTGGGCTCCCCTTGCGAGGGCATCAGTGTCCAGTCACTGTCCATATTTGAAGTTAATGGAATAAGCTCATTTTAACCTTTGGTTACTATCTAGCTAAAGTTTTGAAATAATTACAATAAAAAATTTAAAGAATTGATTATGTAGTTTAGAGCTGTGTTATGATATTTTAGTCGCACAGGTGAAAACGGATGGTTGATAAAAGATTGTGAGGACTCGGTGTAGCCCATTATATGCTGCATCAAACAAAGGATTGTTAATTATAATTTCAAACTCTGACACCAGATGAAACATCTCCACACTATGGTCTGTAATTTTTTCTTACATTTTATTTTGTTTTATCTGAAGACAAGAGCACGCGCTACGGCAAAGTTAATTAAGGCTTTAATATAATGTGTCTTCATATTAAATGATTGTTTACTTCTCAGACATTTTCGTATTACAATCAGTACTGAAATTTTAAAAGCTGAAATTGTTTAATCACTGATTATAACTTTCTTTAGATTAAAAAAACCCAGAGACAATAAAATTAAAAACTTGTCACCGTATGGTATAAATGAGCCTAAATTAATAATTTAATTGTTTATGTTTGAAACCTCGCAAATTAATTATTTTGTACTGAGAAGTTTGTGTAGTCTGATACTGTTTGTGCCTTGGACTCTCGTGGTAAAATTATTGGATGATCTGAAGATGAGAAGATTAAAACCCAGCAAACTAAAGATGTGTGTGACCTTAAGAACTCAACAATTAGAGAAGACCTGAAGATTTCAACACAGATGAAGGGAAGTTTTTGTCTCCGGCATTAATTTGTAGTGTAAATGTGTGTGTGTGTGAGAGAGAGTGTGTGTAAGTGTGTGTAAGTGTGCGCGTGCGCGCGTGTGTGTGTGTGTGTGTTTGTTCTTTCTGAAATGTTTTGTTTGCTGTCTAAAGCAGAAATGTCAAAGACACGGCCCGGAACTGCACAGAAATTTGAGCTACGCATAGGCAAAATTGTCATTACAATGAGGTGTCGAGCCTCAAGACAAAGCACTTAAATTAGACTTCAATAAATGTTCTTTTTTAACAGTAGTAATTTTGTAGTATATATTTGTTGATGTTGCATACTATTTTATGTTGCCATTTGAAAATTCTTTTTTTTTTGTTAAACTACTTTATTATCTTGCATTCATGAATGTGGCTAACTGCTAAATCATTTTACGGACATTGTATGTTTCTAGCTTTAAGAAATAGAGATACTGAACTATAATTTTATTAGATGGCTTTAATTAGTTGTCGTGTGTGGCCTTCGTGACAGCACAAACGTGACCCATGTGACCCTCAGTTTGATGTACCTTCTCTAGAAAGTTCTTTGTCTGCATGTCTTAGCCAACAAACTAGAGGATGCGAACACAGATGTAGCGCTAACATGGAGTGGCTGGCTCCGTTATAAATTCATAGTGCAATATGTGTGTTTGTGTGGGTGTTTTCCTTTCTTAAATGTTTATTATGTTGTCTAGAGCGTTCTCTACCTGCTAGCATTAGGTAAAAAAATGTATGGTGAGTATGCATAATAAATCATAAACAGATAATAATATTAAGTGCTGATTTGCGCTAATAAAAATGCTGTTCTCTGTTAGTCCAGGGTTGAGGACAAGGATTCCTTATTAACACATTTATGTTCATTGTTATTCACTGTCGGCACAGCGTGTCTAGGAACTTAGGCTTTGTAATCATATTTTACATCCATATATTTGGACTTACTACCAGGGAACTAGCGCGGACAGAGATTTGCTGCAGATCCATAATATCACTTATGAAGAGGAAAAATATAAACAGATATTTGAAAAAACAAACCGTTGTAATAAGGCCTTTAATATATCCGCTTACATCTTTACGCCAGAGCATTAAGATAATAACAGCATAGATTAATTTGTAATTATTCTCGCTAATTATAGTACGTTTTTAAGCTGTTGCTAGCCGGGATTATTCCACTCCCTAAGACCTCTCTGGAACTCCAAGGCTTTGTCTCTACACACCAAGATCCGCATCTATAATATCAATGTAAAGTCAGTCCTTCTGTATGGGTCTGAGATATGGCGGGTGACAAATGCCATCACCAACAAGATACAGATATTCGTCAATAAATGTCTGCGCCGCATTTTTAACATCCGATGGCCTGAGAAGATCTCCAATACCGCCCTGTGGGAGAGAGCCAACCAAAACCCTGCCAGCCAAGACATCAAGAAGCGAAAGTGGGGCTGGATTGGCCACACTCTACGAAAGCCAGCCGACAAGCTCTGGGCTGGAACCCACAGGGGAGGCGCAAGGTTGGGAGACCCAGACAGACATGGAGGAGATCAGTCCACAGAGAGGCAGAGACAGATGGCAGGACATGGTGCCAACTGGAAAGGGATGCCCAGGACCGGGTCCGATGGCGGAGTGTGGTTGCGGCCCTATGCTCCACTGGGGGCGAATAGGAAAGAAGAAGAAGAACCATCCTTATCTGACATAGCACCAGCAACTAATTCTGGGCGTGGGGGCGTATGTGACGACAACAAACGTTAGCTCTCAAACAGAGGTAGAAACAGTCAGCAGGTGTGCGCCAAAACTAGCAACAACGCTTGACTACCCGCCCTCTACAAATCCATGGAGCGCTGAAACAGATGTTGACAAATATTTGGTGTGCACAGGAACGTAATGTTCTGCCACAAATACCATCCGGACTGGAGGCCTTGCGAATATTCACTCGCTGAAACAGATTCACAACGTCCATGACAAATCTCAACCTTCTGTACAGGGTGAAGAGAACTAAGCACATCTTTAATTTGCACTGAGAAGTCATGAGACTCGAAACGAGCAAAGAAAGCATTAAGAGCATTAGGCATGGCCGTACTCTCAACGCCTGAGATCGAGATTTTGGCTTTCGACCCCTGACTCCGATCGTCAATATTGGCCATGTTGTTGAGTCCCTGCCAAGCTACTCGGATGTTACCTGTAGCAAACTGAGACTCGATTTTGACTTGTGCTTCACCTTCACCCAACGGATGGCATCATGGACCTCTCTATGTACCAATCTTCTGTCGTGGGCAGAACCCGTGAAGAACACATGTTTCTTTTTGTTAAGCACTGCTTTTAGGCCCTTGGTCACCCAAGGTTTATTGTTAGGATACAACATAAACAGCTTGGATGGAATGGTGCAATCTACACAGAAGGAGATATATGAAGTGATGGTGTTTACTAAGTCGTCCAGATTAGGACATGCTTCTAAAAGTCATCCCAGTTAGAACATTCATCACAGCCTTGACATAGGAACGAGGACTAGGAGGATGAAGAAAATGGAGTTCGGACATTTCGTTGCAATCTGCAATGCCAACTTATTTATGTAATATATATGCAGAAATTTAAAATATCGGAATTTCATTACCATTTCACGAAGATCCTAACTACTTGTATCTTTACTCCTAACTGTGTGTTAAATGTCTGTATGAGTATGTATGTCTGCCCTTATGAGCGAAGAAAAATTTCTGTCCTGGGTATCCTGGACAGACAATAAAGTCTGATTTGATTTGATTTTATTCACGGCAGGTAAACGTTCATCAATTTATCATGAATTTAAATAGCATAATAAATAGACAATTAAAAGGGAAAATGTTAAACTGCTTTAAAGATACTTCCGAAAGTTTAAGTAAACATAAGAGGAATTCCTGTAGCACGCTACAATGAAACATTGCAAATAGAAAACAATAAGAAATTATTATCCATGGAAATCAGGTTAAGAGAACGTGCAAAAACCCAAACAGTTGTTAACGTCTAATACACAGGCAACTACGAAATACTAAAATTAAGAGCCGTTGCCTGTCACAGACCTAAACATTTAACACGTGCAGGTTACAATAAAATGGTCATATTGACAAACAACTAATCCATTATCTATATGCGGCACTACTTACCCACACTGGGCACCAGGAGAACAGAGATCCAGTAAACACTGACGGCCCTGTACATCGTGATGTTGGCTGTCGATATGTTAAAGATGATCGTGTGTCTGACTAACAAGACACTGGACAAACATCGCAATGAGACAGCTTTTATTCCACGTCGACGAGGAAGTCACTAACGGTGAGCCTTCTCATTGGCTAACGATCACGTGTGTAATTTTGATTGGATGGCTGAGTCTCTTCTTTCCTTTATTGGCGTGCGCGAGGTACCAAATGTATTAATGTAAGTAATCCTTGTGTGTATTGTATACCATATATGTTTTGTGATGGCAGGTATTTATGTTTTTAAAGCTAGTCCATAATCAATATTTCAGAACTATCGGATATATACGTATATCAGAAAATTCTGACGAAGAAACCTTTCTCTGGACAAAACAAAGAACCACAAAAATGGTCAATATTTAAGGGTAAAAAAATAAATAGCCGTTCGAACTCAAAATTGTATTGTCTATGTCAATTCTTTAACCAGATAATTTAAACATAAATTAGGTCAAATGCTCAAACACAATAACCGTTTTCCTGTCAACAGTTTATTGCCTGTATACCTTCATCATCATCATCATCATCATCATCATCATCATTCCTTGCTACTCCTCGAGGAGCATAGGGCCGCAACAACACCTCGCCAGCGGACACGGTTTTGGGCAGCCCCCCTCAGTTGGGCCCATGTGGTTCCGGCAGCCTCGCTCTCTACTGATCTTCTCCAAGTCTGTTTTGGCCTCCCAACTTTCCTCTTCCCCTGCGGGTTCCAGTCAAGTGCCTGCCTGGCAATGGTGTCAGCTGGTTTGCGCAGGGTGTGTCCTATCCAACCCAACTTGCGCTTTTTGATGTCTTGACTAGTGGCATTCTGGTTAGTTCTTTCCCACAGGATGCTGTTGGAGATCCTCTCAGGCCATCTTATTCTCAAAATATGGCGAAGGCATCGGTTGGTGAAGGTCTGGAGCTTGTTGTTGATGGTGTTTGTCACTCTCCAAGTTTCAGAGCCATACAGTAGGACTTCCTTCACATTGGCGTTAAATATGCGGGTCTTGCTTCGAAGGGATAATGCTCGGGAGTTCCAGATGGAACGCAGACTGTTGAAAGCATGCCTGGCCTTGTTTATGCGGCTTCTGATGTCGTCGTCCGCTCCACCATCCTTGCTGACGATGCTCCCCAGATATGTGAAGCGGTCTGTTTCTAGGATGTTCTCTCCTTGAAGTTGGATTGGAAGTTCCTGCTTGTTGTTGAATTTCATCACTTCGGCCTGTATACCTTAAGAACTAATAAATATACGGAGGACATAAGTATCAAGGTGTACAAAACTAACATTAGTCCACTATAATGTTCATCTTAGTTACAATACAGTGATCTGACTCTGATACCTGATAAACTTATTCATTTAATCCTTTCTTTTCCGTCAGTGACGTGCGGCGACAATGGATCTCCATCTGCTGATGCTCATTGGAGCTGTCTTAAGTGAGAGGCCTCTGCCCTTAATATCCATCTAGAATATTTTCCTCCAGCATTTTGGGGGCCTACCTCTTTCACTGCTATGTCCACAGAATAATTCTTCTGGGAGACTGAGTCTTGAGTATGTGGCACACATGTCCTATACATCGCCAGCGCCGTGGTTTGTTTGCTTTAGCCAAAGTGCATTTTCCTCTTTGTCTGAGATTGTGTTACGCCAAAAGATTGTTATTATGTACTTCAAACACTTGGGAACAATTCCAGATTTCTCTTGATAAAGGCTGTGGTCTTTACTCTGACCCCTATAAGTCCACTAGTGATGTTCGGCTGATAGTTACGGGGTTATTATTCGTTGTTCCCTAGGACATGTTTTTTGAGTGTTGTCTCAGAGTCCTGTCATGATGATAGTCTTAGATTTTTCCCCTTAAAGGTATTGGATACTATGAAATACTAGTCCTTGGTCGTCGGCCTAGTCTAGATCCTCCAAGACCGATTCCACTGTAGGCCTTGTCGACTAGCCATGAAGGACATAATCCAATGGACGGCGAAAAAGAACAGAATCACTGACAGTATGCACCCCTTCTTTACTTCTGTGTCTACTCTGAAAACTAATGGGCTCTGTCAGCTTGTTGTTGTAGATGACTTATTTAGTTTATTGCGTATGGCCCTTTTAAGGAGCTTAGGGCCGCAACAAAAACTACTTTAGGGCAGCCCCCTTTAGTTGGGTCTAGGTGGTTCTCATGTCCTTTGCCTCGCTCTCTACTGTTCTTTTCCAAGTCTGTGTAGATGACTTGGCAGTTACATTTTTTGTGAAGTATCTGTCTTCTACATAAATTTGTAGTTTAACTCTGTGCATGTTTGTGTGTGTGTGTGTGATTGTGCGCGAAGTAAGAGTAGATAAACACAGCACAGGGTGCTTTAAATGACTTTTTCTCCTTTATTTCACCACTAAGTGGCATGATTAAGTCTAGTATTCCATACAGGTTTTTAACACGACTGTCAAGCAACGAAATAAAATTCTCTTTAAAAAAACTGTCAAGGAACAGATCAAGCTACAGCAAAAGACCGCATGTACAGATACGAGGAACAAAATATAAAAATATGGACACGTACTTGATGACTCATTGGAAGACGACAGCATCACTTCAGCTCTATCCAAAGACCACGGAACTAAAAAGTGTGATAAGGAGATAATGAGTTCTTCATAAAGATGTTTAAAGTCTTTCAAATATTGTTGTGCACATTTTATGTAACCTTATCTAGTAACTTGTTTTCTTAAACCCTGGCGTTTATCACAGACAGAATTGTTTCTGATCATTTTGCAAAGTAGAGTGTCATGTGTAAGGTTAGACGTGTTTTGGTCGTCTTTTGACAGTTTAACAAGAGGTGGAGCTGATCATTAGTTCCCTTAGTGTTAAAAAAAGAAGAGAGAAAAGGCAGACATCATCATGATAGTGAGCAGCAAAGTCAGGAGAAAGATGAAGTCAAGGGGTAAATAAACAACAAATAGCAAATGGTTAAGGAAACCTTAATCGAGAGGCTGTACCAAAACTTTGAGAAATAAAAGAAGGTAACGTTAGGTAAAAACAAGAAGGCAGACACCTAGACAGGTATCAGCTGCAGTAAAACGTGACAAATAGAATCGCAGATGGTTCGGTAACAGTAACTACTAGTTTCACATCCAAGAAATAGAGACAGGGTGTATTGATAGACTGTAACACAAATTTGTAATCGACTAATGTTTATGAGTGTGGTTGTATCTCTCTAAACGCTTTCTTCAACAATACATATTTATGACATCGCCCTAGATCAGACCTGGGTGTCGCGTGTCTCGATTTCGGCCTTTCTGTCAGCGCCTGGGGACGCTCCTGTTCAGTAAGGCAGCTCACAGCTGACGACGGTTGACGGCTGTTTTTTGTACGGTTTGCAGGGGAAAGGTCAAGGCCTTCTTTAGCTGACCGTAGCCGTGCCTTACGTCACGCTCTTGCTACGTCACGTGACGTCGGCTCGAGTGCTGTGTGCTGCCGGTGGGAGCTTTGGGGGTGCACTGGTCGGGCCCCTCCCTTCCCTGTCCAAGGTTTTGGCGTGAAAAGCGTTCACGCTCCTTGGCATGGGCTGGGTGTCGTGGGCGCTGACGATTGGTCACAGCCCCTGGGCGACAGGAAGTGACCCCCAGAGAGCAGCGTCCCTCGTGGCAGTTCTGACCTGGGCTCGGTGGAGAGAGGAGCGTGTTGTGTCTGAAAGGACGGCGGGAGGCCGGGCCAATGTGGGCAGTGTAGGCTGCGCCGTTTTACCCAGGCCGTGTGAGTTTCCCTTGGAAAGTGTCCGCGGATTTCCACGGGAGAGTTTCTGCCATTCCTGTTGTGGAGGGCAGCTGACCGTCGGGTACCATCACAAGCCGATTTGGGTTAGTAGAGTCTATTTTCTTTGAGTTCTACACGTTTCCAGTCTATGGGGCCCTTAGTTGGGGATTGGAGTGTGAATGGGTTGATCTTTATATGTTAATGACTATGTTCATGATTTTTTTTTTTTTTTTTTTTGAGTGTAAGATTCATGTCCGGTTAGGATGGCTTTTGTATTGGCCGGGTCGCAGCGCATGTGGCGCGCACCCGTGTTTTATTAAATGGATTTGTATGCTTTAGGACCGGCGCTGTAATGGTCACATGCATATACGTGTGCTAGAATATGTGTTTAGAAAGTGTGCAGTTGTGGAAGAGCTGCCTGTTTATTAGAGGAATTTTTTTTTTTACAGGCTTTTATCTGTTCTACATGTTCGCCATATTTTGCAACGTCTTCGTATTTCGCATCTTCCTCGTATTCGACATACTCTATGTGTTCTTCGTCGTTGACGTCTCATCCGCCATTGTGTCAACCAGCCACCCTGTACCCACGTCATCTCATCGGCGTGTGAACACGTGACCTCGCTGCGCGGGTGTGCGGCCAGCCTTAGGTGGAGCAGCCAGGGTTAGGACCGGCGAGCAGGGGTTCACGTGACCATCGGCCTACCCACCTCTCGTACCTGGACGCGAGGAGGGAGGGGGGGCCAGCTGGAGGAGAAGAAGACTGGTGTTTCCGCTGATTCTATGAACACTTTGAGCAGACACTTGACTGGGCTGTGTCGCAGTGCACTTTGTATTTTCTCTGCTGTGTGTGTATTTTATTAGTAACCTCTTTGCGGGGAGGCAGTCCCCTGTTGTTTTTATATTTATTTTGACGAGTACTCGTGGGGGTATTTTTTTTGATCCGTTTTTCTGTGGGTGTGGGTGTATGTATATTAGTGTTTATAGTTGTTATTAAACTGCGTGCTTGTATCGTTTTTCCCGTCTTTGTCGTGGTTTGTGCCGTGCACGGGTTTCGATAGGTAAGTCGCTGCCTGCCTCCAGCCGAGTGTCTGTGCGTGTCTGGCCGGCTGTGTGAGCGGCTGTGCGCGTGCTTCCGCAGCCACTGGGGGTGGAACGCGACACTGGGCAAAGGCCGGCCCGCGGGCCGGATCCGGCCCGCCTCCTGTCTCTGACCGGCCAGCCCGCCCGTATATATACTATGTACACAGTATTGGGTACAACTGAGTTAACTATATTAGTCCGGCCCTCTAAAACCATCCCAACTTCTCATGCGGCCCCTTGGGAAAATTAATTGCCCACCCCTGCCCTAGATAGTGTAATCTTGAGTTGTCATCTGTTTCACACTCACTGTGTTGACATGCATATAA
The DNA here is from genome assembly GCA_004794325.1 of Pomacea maculata. Taxonomy (NCBI): domain Eukaryota; kingdom Metazoa; phylum Mollusca; class Gastropoda; order Architaenioglossa; family Ampullariidae; genus Pomacea; species Pomacea maculata. The sequence goes on from SRHC01002231.1 coordinate 77,630, forward strand.
TTATATATATCGATGTTTGTGTAACTGTTGTTCCTGTGTTTAATTCAGTGCATTTAACATATTGTATTTGGTATTAACATAATTCTACCCACACACTCTACACAGAAATCACCGGCATCCACTGACCCGTGGCGTGTCACCTCTGCTGCAAGTGAGCGAAGGAAGTAGACAGGGTGAGGCCTGAAAAGAGGAACACTTCTGACACTTCCACTAGACATGTTCATGTTTTGTACTGGGAGAGCTGTAGTTCTCTTACTAACTTTGTTCAGTTTAATCGGATTCTGACGAAGGAACTAGGTGGGTGTGTTGTAGTGATAACAGTCCGTGTCTGACTCACGATGCCTGCGGAACGAGTTGCAGGATGTCATCTCAGCCTCTCAGTCCAGAGACTAACCGATGTTTGTTTGCCGTAATCTGTATTTTGGGCTTGTTGATCCTTTGTATTCTCGTACTTTGTTTTGTTTTCTTATTCTTTTACTTTTGTGTATCAACTGAAAGGGAAAGTAGAAGGTCTTTGCATGTCTTTACCTTTTCGTTTGCTATAACAAGTGGGAAGCTGATTTTTCCCATCGATTACATTTTGTCACATATCGGAGACGTAAATAATCTTGATCTTAAGCTTTGGTCAAAACATGAACTTAATCGTTAGTAAAATTGACAGACAGGAAGATAAATTGATGAACTATCTAAAGAGTAAATAACTTTACACGACATGCCAGTGACGGACTGTACATTTACCTTGTCATTCACGACATGAGATATCAACTGAAGAAAATCACGTGTCAAATGTAATACTAAAGTTAAGATCAAAGTTTTAAGAGAATAAAAGCAGCAATGTTTTTACTAGTGATGCTGTGAAAAACAGCTTTACACGCCGAGTAAGGACCTTTTCTGTTTTCAAGTAGAGGACACTAACAACTATTTACCAAGTATTTTCCATTAAGACCAACCAAAACAGAGTCACAACCACCAACAGCGAGACAAGAAGAAAGAGCAAGACAGGTAAAAGGTAAAAAAATCATTAGCGTGTGTTTATACATGTGTTCATATGTTTGTCTTTCTTTAAAGGTTTGTTTTACTAAACACTCGACTGGATTTTATGTTAGAATCAGATCTCGTGCTCCAACATTTATGCCAATACGTTAGTGCTGGTTTATTTTCATGTAATTGTAATGTATTCGACTACAATTCAAATTATTATGGACTCTTCTTTTCAGTGTAAAATATGTATACGACCACCTGGCTGAAGACAACTTAATTTTTTCTAAGACTCCATTCAGCCGCCATGACTAGTAGAGAGACTTCTTGCCCTAAAGACAGCCTGGTGTGTCCTGTGATAACAACACTGAGTTCCGCTCAGCCACGCCTTGTGATGACGTGTTGTTCCTCGGAACTGTTTTAAGTTGACAAAACGTTAAAACTGAGAAGCTGGCGGCGGATCTCGATCACGTTTCCATCACGTGCCTGATCAATGTCAAAGTCATGCTCCTCGTTAATGTCGGTGGTGACCTCTGTAAATGTCTCCTCGGAACTTGACCTCTGGGAAGAGAGGAACGAGCGGCCCCTTACAGTGCAGGGCGGACGGAAGCGAGGCTCTACGAGACAGCAGCGCCGAGCAGTGGTTGGATCAGCGAAGCACGAACATCGTCAACGGGCGTGAGGACGAACTGTAGATGAGTGATTCTCTATCGAAAGACCACGGAACTAAAAAAGTGTAATAAGGAGATAACCAGTTCTTCATAAAGATGTTTAAAGCCTTTCAAATATTGTTTTACACATATTAAGTAACCTTATCTAGTAACTGCATTTTCTTAAACCCTGGTGTTTATCACAGACGGAAATTTTGTCTGATCATTTTGCAAAGGTAAGTGTCATGTGGAAGGTTAGACGTGTTTTCGTCGTCTTTCGACAGTTTAACAAGAGGTGGAGCTGGTCATTAGTTCCCTTATTGTTAAATAAAGATGAGAGAAAATGCCAACAATGTCATAATAGTGAGCAGCAAAGTAAGAAGAAAGTGAAGTCAAGTGGTAAATGAGCAACAAATAGCAAATGGTTAAGGAAAACCTAATCGAGAGGCTGTACCAAAATTTGGAGAAATAAAAAGGTAATGTAAAAACAAGAAGACAGAGACACCAGGACAGGTACACAGCTTCAGTAAAGCTTGACAAATGGAACCGCATATAGTTTGGTAACACTAGCTCCTTGTTTCACATCCAAGAAATAGAGACAGGGTGTACTGAGGGACTGTAACACAAATGTTTAATCGATGTTTATGAATGTGATTATATCTCTATAAAACCTTTCTTCAACTAAACATATTTATGACCGCCCTAGATTGTCTAATCTTGAGTTGTGTCATCTGTCTCAAACTCACTGTGTTGACATGTATATAATTGTATACATATATAAATATCGATGTCTGTATAACCGTTGATCCTGTTTTCTATTAATCTCAGTGCATTTAACATATTGTATTTGGTATTAACATAATTCTCCCCACACACTCTACACGGAAATCACCGGCATCCACTAACCCATGCCGTGTCACCTCTGCTGCAAGTGAGCGAAGGAAGTAGACAGGGTGAGGCCTGAAAAGAGGAACACTTCTGACACTTCCTCTAGACATGTTCATGTTTTGTACTGGGAGAGCTGTAGTTCTCTTACTTCAACTTTGTTAAGTTTAATCGGATTCTGACGAAGGAACTAGGTGTGTGTTGTAGTGATAACAGTCCGTGTCTGACTCACGATGCCTGTGGAACGAGTTGCAGGATGTCATCTCAGCCTCTCAGTCCAGAGACTAACCGATGTCTGTTTGCCGCGCGCTGTCTTTTGGGCTTGTTGATCCTTTGTATCCTCGTACTTTGTTTTGTTTTCTTATTCTTTTACTTTTGTGTATCAGCTGAAACGGAAAAGAAGGTCTTTGCATGTGTTTAACTTTTCTTTTGCTATAGCAAGTGGGAAGCTGATTAGCAGCTGCATGGTTAAGGTTCAAGCGTCTAAGGTCGGAGTAGCGCACACGACCAGGTTCGATGCCCATGTGGCGCTGAGTGTTTCCATCACTTTACCTATGGGTTCATTACCTTGTACGGGACTCGTAAGGAATAAAAATTATTTGTACAAATATTTGCGGTAAAAAGTGAAATCTTTAATACCTTGCTCTCCAGAGGTCAAACGATGAGGAAAGTGTGATTAATGTTGGATTTCTGTTCACCGTCACCCTAACACCATCCTTTTTGACACCACACACACACACAATCACCTGTTGTAGACAGTTATTAATAGTGTCAGTGTTGTCAGTGGAAATGGATTTCGTTTTTTCTCATTGATTACATTTTGTCACACATCGGAGATATAAATGAGCTTGACTAAGTCTTTGGTCAAAACACGAACTTAGTCGTTAGTAAAATTGACAGATAGGAAGATCAATTGATGAATAAAAATTATCTAAAGAATAAATAAGTTTACATGACATGCCAGTGATTAACTGTATTTGTACCTTGTCATTCACAATAAGAAAATCACGTGTCAAATTTAATACTCAAGTTAAGATCAAAGCTATAAGAGACTAAAGGTAGCAATGTTTTTGTTGTTGATGTTGTAAAAAACTGCTTTACATGTGCTGAGCAAACATGCACATTTTGAAGTAAGGACCTTATCTATTTCCAAGTAGACGACACTAACAACTATTTACAAACTGATTTTGTTAAGACCAGCCAAAGCCGAGACGAGAAGAAAGAGCAAGACAGGTAAAAAAAAGCATCATTAAATAACTGTTGTCTAAACAGTTTAAAACATGTTTCTAAACATGAATATGTTTGTCTCTCCTGAAAGGTTTCTTTTACTAAACACTCGACTACCTCAGTGTCAGATCCTGGATTTTATGTTTAGTGTCACATGCACCGTTCCTACATTTATGCCAATACGTTAGTGCTTGTTTATTTTCCTGTAACTGTAATGTATCCGACTACAACTCCAATTTTTATTGACTTTTCTTTCCAGTGTGAATATGTGAAAGGCTACCTGCCTAAAGATCACTTAATTTTTTTAAGACTCCATGTAGCCACCATGACTAGTGTAGACACTTCTAGCACTAAAGACAGCCTCTTGTGTCCTGTGATAACAACACTGAGTTCCGCTCAGCCACGCCTTGTGATGACGTGTGTTCCTCGGAACTGTTTTAAGTTGACAAAACGCGAAAACGGAGAAGTTGGCGGTGGATCTCGATCACGTTTCCATCACGTGCGTGATCAATGTCATGGTCATGCTCCTCGTCGGCTAATGACCTTGACTTGTTCTCCTGAGCACTTGACCTCTGGGAATAGAGGAACGAGCGGCCCCTTACATACAAGTAAATAAAAGTTATTATCATAAGATTAACAGGCCGCTGCAATGATGTCAGGACTAGAGACTGCAAGTAAATAAAAGTCAAAATTTGAAAAAAATGCGTTTTAGTGGTTTTGTTTGAGACTGCATAAAATGGACTCATTATCACTGATGCTAATTAAATTTGTTCTTCGTGATCCTCCTTTGGGAGGCTATCAGGAGAACCAGTAATTCTTATTACAGTTTTGTCTTTTAAATAGTATGTATTCCTTCCCCCAGTTGCCGTTAAGAGGTATACAAAGCTTCTTTATCTTTGTGTCCCTTTCACACTGTGACAGACACTGGCATTCACCTACACGCCTGGACATTTTCATGTTCTTTCGTCTCAAAATAACTCTACTCTTTTGAAGTCCTGTTTATAAATTATAAATAATATAATTATAATTATAATTTTAAATAATACAAATTTACAATAAGCATAAAAAAATATCCCATATAGACACTGAGCATGAGCGAAATCACCTTCTGATATATCTAACGCTGCTCTTTGGGTCAGACGTTGTCTTCCTGGGCCATATACTCCAGGATACCAGTATAAACAAAACAAAACAAAAGAAAACAAAAAATCCTCAGATATTTTATGGCATCTGCCAGTCTCATCACTCCGTGGCATCAGCCAATCCCAGACAGGTTGTTGTTGGAATTATCTCCGGGTTAAGTGGTAAGAGCTCTTGTCTTAAAATGAAGTCAAAAAGAGTTACACATGAAGGGTGGCCTTAACATCGTTGGTCATGAAAGTATTTGAGACAATCATCAAATCATTGATACTTAATGCCGCTATTAATCGTCTTCATCCCTTGCAATTTGCATACTAGTCCAAGCGAGGTGTTGATGATGCTAAACTGTTCATCCTCCACACTGTAATCAAACACCTGGAGAATCCTCAAGCCCATGCTCGACTATTATTCGCTGATTTCTCTTCGGCCTTTAACACTATCCAGCCACATATCCTAGCTCGAAGACTCCTCGACGAGTTTTCCCTTGATCATCAGCTAGTGTCATGGATAATTCACTTTTTGGTCGACAGGCAGCAACGAGTTCTTGTCAATGGCACTTTTTCCGACTTCACCACCACATGCACCGGCTCACCTCAGGGATGTGTTCTATCCCCGCTTCTGTTTATCCTGTATACCAACAGTTGTCGCAGTAGTCATGAGGGT
>SRHC01002231.1:83697-138874 GCA_004794325.1 Pomacea maculata
CGTGATGACAGGCATGCTCTGTCGGGTGAACTTGTCCAGCTCCCATCAGGTCGCCGATATAGTATGCCTGCATGCAGGACAAACCGACTGCGGCTGTCTTTTGTTGCTTCAGCCGTCAGACTTTTGAATGGATTATGAATGTGATGTGCATGCAATCATGTATGACTTTAATCGAGCTGGTATGAATGACTGCAACACGACTGCCTGTGGGTTGATATATATAATCGAGCTGCAACTGAATTGCCCTCTAGGGATTAATAAAGTATTATCTTATCTTATCTTATCTTATCTTATCTTATCTTATCTTATCCTATCTTATCTTATCTTATCTTATCTTATCTTATCTTATCTTACATTGTGTATTTACAGCAAGCCGATGGTATGTAAATATAGGCTCACTTTTGGAAAGACAGATTACCGAAGGATTATTTTTGTAAATTTTACAAACTGAGGCTGTCCTTTGCCCGTTTGCTGCTCATGAGGGTGGAACTAAACATATACAACCGCTAATAAGAAGTTTGTCACAGAAGTTTTAAGCAGAACGGTGACAACAGAAGTAGGCATGAGAAGGTAAGTCCAGTCGCTTATACTAACCAACTACGTGTTACTTTGCTGTTCTCCACGATGGCCTCTCTCAAAACAGTCTTTGAACAATGTGTCAGATGTCTGCCGCTGATGTCTTTGGTCAAATTTAGTAGTAGCACCTACATTTTTAGATGCTGCCTTATTACTTTTCCTTCAACGTTTACATTAAAATCATTTGATTTGTCTCTGTTCGTCCCCACCTAATTGACATGTGTGAGAAAGAGAATGTAGACTAAGATCGCTGCTGCTCGTTTAAACCATTTGCTCTGCGCAAGTTGCATATTTACCAGGGAAATGTGTCATGAAAAATTCTGTGTATATTCTCCAAATGTTTTGATCATAACTGTTTTTGGGCACACACACATATATTTCCTTAGTTCTCATAAATACACTCAAAGTTTGACACTCATGTCGTGGAATGGGAGACGGAAAGCTGTACAAAGCGGCTTGGATGTCACCTTCATTTTGAAAATGGGGAAGTGAGAAAAGCACACAGAGCTCGGTGGCAGATGGTGATCACAAAGTCCTATACTGTGGTGATAAGAGAGTGAGGTACAACACAGTGGCTCGGTTTATCGTGCGCTGAAATTTCTACTCGACTGCTTCCTGTCTCACTCGCATAAAGGCCAAAAAACCGGTTGCCATTCCCCAATTCGTCTTTTAATTTTGTTTACATACGTTCAGTATACGTTCATTTTTTTGTTCCCTACTGCTGCTTCTTAAGAGGCAAAAAGATCATAAAACCTTTTTGAATTATTGTGAAAACTTATCAAGCCCCTCCTAAATATCTTCACATGACAGTGTCTCGAAAAGATGTCCTCTAGAAATCATGTTGCTGTTCATCCTAACAGTTTAATGGCGATGCAGCTTTTAGGTAAACTTTTTTAAAGTGACTTTTTAAAGAGTTATGCTACATGTATTAACATGGCATTGTCAGCCTGGTATTGCCAGGAAGCTGGCAATGTAAAAAAGCAAGTACCGAAAATTGATGTACTTCAACAGCATCACAATGGCCTTCTCAATTTACAAGGGCATCGCCTTTCACTCATCTTACTAAAACAATACTGTTAGTCTTGTTTTCAAATAGTTTTAATACTTCACTGATATACGTTGCCTATAAATAAAAAAATACTTAACAAGAGATCTCTATACATCAAAACAAAATACATGTAACGATATATAACGGCATTTAATAAGTAACACATAATATGATCTACCTCATACGACAGTTAGGAACTAGGCACGAGGAGATTGAATGAACCAGCTTCTTTGATTACGTCAGTCTTATAACAGGACAAGACATACAACCGCGAATGCATTCTTGAAGTGGTCAATAGTTAAAGGGAAGTAATCTATATTTAAACAATTTCTAAAGACTCAGTAGTTGCCTTCCTTATTTAGTTATTTACTTACGCACAAAGCGATGTGTTTTATAGTTCTACCTGTACGAATAGTAACCGGCGTTAACTTAATGTGTGCACAATATATTGGAAAACATATTTCTTCCGAAGCTAGTCTGTCATGTCTAGATATAGGTAGCATACCAGGACAAAGATAATTTTCTGGAAGATTACCTGGAATTCGGGAAGTAATCATCCTTTGTTTAGATTACTTAATCCGTAGCCCAAAAAGACTCTTCCTCGGCGTGTACAAACGCCAGTTACTAGGCGCTCAAAAATAGAGGTAGCATCAGAAAAATAGGTTCCCCTGTGAGTAAATGAACGAATACATAAGGGAGGCTACTACTCAATCCTTAAAAAATTGTTCCATTATGAGTTATTTCCCATTAACAGCTCAGGAGAAGGACGAGAAGGCGAAGAAGGGGGAAAAGTCAACCGATCAGGCATTTTGTTGTTTGACAGGTTCAGTTGAACAAGTGTCATTTTAAAGCGCGTTGCCTATTACTCATTTCACGAGATTTCTACTCACACAACCGAAAATAAGAAGAAAACAGTGAGTTATATTCATATTCTCATATGTTTTCTAAAAATTATTGTTTTGCTTTTTCTGCTTGTTTATACTGTTTAAATATGTTTTTATAATTTTTAACTTTTTATCAATTTGTGAATTCTCTGTTCCACACAGCAACAATCTTTAATATGATTTTACTACAACGAAACAAAACATATTTTCCTTTAAATGCGCGCTGCTAAAATATTTTTAAATGCCTTTTGAAATGGTGTTTCTCAGATACTGTATTGTATTTGCCAGCTAAATAATGAATGAATCTCTGAACATTTTTGTTGTTATTAAATTCTTGCCTTATTCAAGTAATTTGTGTGTTTTTTTTTAAAAATTTCTTTAAATAATTATTAGTTTGTCAAAGTGTTCAAGGTGGGCAGGAAAATTGTAACAAATGGGAATTGATGTTCTCAAATCTTGATCTCACTGTCTCTGTTCAAGAAATCTATGAATAATAAGTATGTGTGCAAAAGTATGTTTCTTGAATTCTGTGTGTTTGTAATGATGCAGTCGTGTGTGTGTGTGTGTGTGTGTGTGTGTGTGTGTGTGTGTGTGTGTGTGTGTGTGTGTGTTAGAAATAGAGAGACAAGCAGTTCTGTATTTTTACCTATAAGCGCAATATGTCATTGAAAGAAAATGAAGGTAATCATCAAAGAAGCAAAGTAGAAGTTCAATGCCCACTAAATCTGTTAGACACACAGCTTGAAACTGTATAACCGTCGGGTTCTTAATCTTTATATTTAGCACATCCCGTGAATAGGTTTATGTTAGAGAAGAGGTAGCACGTCTTCTATGATGTTAGTGGTGCTAAAATATTAAAAGCTCTCGGTGTTTGTTATTTCTCACTCCCCTCTTTTTTCCTTTTTGTCGCCTCCAAAACATATGCTTAGAGACTAAAGTACACACCACCACGTTACAACACTAAAAAACACACACAAAGGGACATTACTCCCTTGCAATACTTTTGTTGCATAGACTCTAGAAATCCTTTTACTGTGCAGTGGCACACACACACACGTACACACACCACACGCACAGGTCAGAGACAATAAAAGTCAGATCGGAAGGAACGTAGAGACAGAGCTCATGTAATTGCTTGTGGGTGGGAGGAAGTTTGTTTTCACCAGGCATCACTTATCGTAGTTCTCTCTATTACTGGTTAGAGTATTTCTTTTCTTTCCTTATTATTGTCTCAAACAATTTGCACCAGGTTTCACGCGAAAGAAGAAAACTGAAGTGTGTTTCGCTTTTAATTGTTTTAGTTCCTAGAATTTAGTCTGCGATATTTTCGCATTGTAAAAAAACATTTTTCAGCCAAATTTTGTGCAGTTCTTGAAATACAAACAAACAGCAGAGGTCATTTTTAAAAAAATATTATAAATGTCACATCTGCTCAGGGAAACGACATTACTAGAACGACTGTTTTTAAACTAAAAACTTTAGTTGTAAAAATCAAGGCAACAGACAGTCCAATGATCCATCTCTCAGACTGTGGTGTGCAAAAAGCCTCGTCTCTCGGCTGCTGAAACAAAAAAGTGAGACTCAAAATTCGTCATTTTGAAAGATACAGCAATGGTAAGATAAATGTAAATATAAAAAGAAACAAATAACGGAGTAGTAATAGTGAGAAAGAGACTGAGAGATTGAGACCACGAGTGATGAAAGTAAACAAACATTAACGATGACCACTCGCCTAGTCTCCAATAACAGGAAAACCCATAATGATCAACTCGATCAACACTAGCTGCAAACACAACAATTATTATATGGTGAAACACTTGGCATAACAATACAACTGAAGGTCTTCTCACCTTTCATAAGTCACGTGAAATTATGTAGACGGTGTAGACATGAAGTCACACACACGTAAGTAATATTTCTCTGAAAAATACTGAAGACATTTCTTGGCATATTTCACATGTACAATATCTATTATTCACTTTTTCTTCATGTTAATATTTGCAACATTACACATCTATCACTACATTCACTGAGTACACGAGAAGATTGAGTTTTTGTAGCTGTAGTTATGAAGCGAGGTGAAACATTGCCCCGAGGGAAAGTGGGGAACAACAAGGGAAAAGTGGTGTGCAGACCCACTAACATTCCCTTGTGTTACTTTATTCTAAGGAATCTTGGCTACTGCCTTATAATTACTGTCACGTGGGTAGAACTACTTCTGTAGTGTGTGGACACTGCTTTATACTTACAGACTTACTCTCGCTTGTTAACTATAGCTGCAGCTTGTAAACTTAGTAATGCATACTAATGAGGATATTAACAAATCAGTCCACTAATATAGGTTTACATCATTAAATAGCTTTCGGAACAGTTTTGCTATAAAATATAAGTGGTACTCACGCTTACAGTACCTTAGTGGAAGGTCGACAGATCATCACCAATACTGATGGAGGTTTAAGACAGCAAGAATAAACAACAATAAAAAAAAAAATTCGAAGTGAAAACCGATCAGTTACAGCCACAAGAAGTTGCAGAGCTGTACTTACAAGTATCTTCGCAAAAATCTCACCAGTTCGAAATATCGGGTACGTGAAAGACGCTGTGAAATTTCTGTGTAAAAGAGACTGTGAATGCGTGTGATTCCTGGCCTAGACAAGGCGATGTATATGTATTTTTCTTTATCATTATGATGGTTATCTTTGTAACGGTCGGTGAAAAATTGAGGTGAAATCTTAACTTGTTTTGTTGTAACAAGAGAGAAATGGATACTCCTTACTAGTGTGATTGCTTGTTTGTTTACGACACCCCGAGCATGTCTTCCAGCATAACTCTTGTACAAAATGTTCACCACAGCCTCTCGCGAGACTGGTACAGTCAGTCAGGTTGTCTCTGCACGCTGAGGACAGAACTCAAATGAATGTATGTCAATATAAATACACACTACCAATAAACAGAATTTAAATGTAAACATTGACAATAGAAGAAGAATTACGAATATTAGTGTCATGTCCACAAGCTTCCTGCCGATAAGCCGACCTATCTAGCGACGACAGATGTGATGAACGTTCTACACGACTTCACGTGACCCTTGTGACTGAAGTCTTCTCAGTTTACTCTCAGGGCCCCAGTCCCTCCCGAATGGAAAAAAAGGACGATCACAAAAAGAGGACTCGCCCGGTGTTTTCTCTAATTTTATTTATACGTGCTGTAGCCCATGGGGTATGAGCTTTTTTCTTACACTAACCTAAGGAGTCGTCGAATATCATGTGGTCAATCTTTATATGGCCAACCCACACCCAGTTGATGCCTGCAGCAGTAGTGTGATACTTGAAGGTCCTTAGTAACTGATTAACCGTCGTCGAAAGTTTGCAAAATTAAAAAAAAAGGTTGTATCTAAAGTCACCGAAATAAAGGATTTTGGACCAAACGATTTTTTTTATTATTATCGTGTTGAACAGTCCTAATTTATTTGCCAGTTCCAAATAAAAAAGGAAGTTTAGGTCACCCATGGTTTGACGCGTTTACATTTTATAGCATTAAGAATGATCCTAAGGGTGGGAATTGTTTCTACTACATGTTCTTTAGATTACTTAACGAGGAAATCACAGGTAGATACAGCTTGCCAGTACTTACTTGCTGTGCATAATTTTTTGCGAACACTACTTTTACACTAAATTATACTGTGCTATTTATAAGGCATTTTCCTAGACAGCTCCTAGTAAAAGTCTTCATAAGCTTTCGTCTCATCAGTAACTACCAAGAATTTAGCAAAGTAATCTAGTCCTCATGGATGTGAATGAACGAAAATTGCACTAAGCAGCAACCAGTTGATTTATCACATCTACGTCTATTACATGCACTCTCTGGGATCTTGGAATATCCATTTTATGATAAAGGCGAAGAATAATTATTAGCGTATGATTTTAAAACTAAATATACTAAGTAAAGTAAAAGATTGACGACGACGACGACGACGATGATGATGACGAAAACGAGGAGCGTGAAGACATCTATAATAGATAAGAAGTAAATAAAACAATAGAAACACGTCTTGCTCTAAAAGCTAAAAACACTAATGCATACCTGTCACACGGAGTTGGAAGGTGACAGTCATGGCGCCCATTGAGTTGCTGACGTGGACACTGTACAGTCCGGTATCTGTAGGCGTGGCTTGTGTAACATACACAGTGCAGGTAGCCAGGTGAAGGTCCGGTGTCTTCTGCTCGCATTTCCCACTAAAAAGATCGGATCTGACTGGCTTCTCCTGAGCAGATGAATTACTCTCCTCTTGGTGAGAAATGAAACCGTCGATAGTAGGAACTGGGGAGGCCATGACTTCAAAGGTTGTCTGTCCTTCTAACCCTTCCGTGACCTTTAGTTCCGTGGTTGTTGCTAAGGTGTCGCTGGCCCACTCTGGCGAACCTATTGAGAATAGTAAGATTCTATGAATATTTTTGTAATATATCTTTTTTATAACGAATTTCTGTCTTTCTTTCTGTCTTTCTCGTTTAGTCTCTGTTTTTCTTTTAATTTTAAACTTGAATTTACGTTGGACAATTCGACGCAGGGTGTGAAAAAACTAACGTTTACATACACGTATACAAATATGGCCTCCACAAAATGGAAATCATCACTTTTGTTACTAGTCTAACCTTTCACTAGGTTACAACTTTTATATAAACTGCTTGTGTCCAGTGGCACAATAAAATCCAATTATTTAATTAATGTAACAACAAGAAGTCAGTAGGAGAGCTTGGCAGTGAGGGGCCATGTGGGGAGGATGAATGCTGAATTTTAATGACATACCACTACTTACACAACAGATTGAGCTGCACCGATGTGGAGTTAGTTTGTCCCACTGTGTTGCCAGCCCGACAATAGTAGATACCCGAGTCAGCACATCCTGCTTTCTGTATTCTGAAGGATGGAGAAGATGTGCTGAGTCCTTGAACTATTTGTGAACCGTTTCTTGTGACCTTCAGCAGTTCAAGTCTCTGTACGTTGCTGGGACTGACTCTACATGTAAAATCAACACTGTTGTTGACATTCGTGGTGTAGTTGACGGTAGTTTGGTTGTCGACTAGTAAGGAAGGCATCTCAGGAGGATCTGGGATAAATAGGTGAGTAAGATAGAAACAACGGATGTCCAGTAACTGTTACTTTGAAATTATATAACCGAACAAAACATATTAACTACTAAAACAAATTACGTTTAGTGGCAAGGCTTTAGGCATCCATCATCCATCATGAGTCCATCCGTATGTCAGAAACTTGCACTAAAGCATGTACATCATCATTTACAAGCCTTATAAGACAAATTAATGATGGCACGTACACATTACTCGGAGTGTCCAGTCTCTGTCAGCGGACATGTTTCTCGCCCAGTGTAGAAGACAACTGACTCTGGCATTGTTGTCCTCACGGCGAATGTCACGTGACAAGAAGATGACCTTCTGACCGTACTGTCCCGTGTCTTCTAGCTGGTCATTATAGAATAAAAGCAGACGACCTTGTGGCTCTCCTACATCGCGTGTGCTGCACGTGCAGTTTATTTGCGAGCGTTCCAGTATGACGTCAGCAGGGCAGGTGAGCGTCGGTGCCTTGGGAGAAGCTGTTACATGTGAGTACATAAAAGAATTTTAATAGCGCTTTTAAGGTAAATAGCTTACTAAGAATCCAACTACAATTACCTAGTTGAACAGGTGAACCAATTGTATGTCAATGAAAAAACAACACAAACTAAAATAAAATCCGTTTACTAAGGTCAGTGAATCTATATCTCTTCTTTTTTATATTCTTGCAATCTTAATTTTACACTGACTGCTGATACCACACCTAAAAGACGTTCGCTTACATTAGCAGGTATGTTAATTTTCTTTTTCTTCAGTAATCGTAAAAAGGAAGCGAGGGCTAGTTATTACCTTAAAACAACTTCTTGTATACAAAGAGCAAACGTCTACGTTTTTAAATTATAAAGCGCAGATGATATTTTACTTCTGGAGATATAAAGTGGTGGCTTGATCGCACAGGAATTGTTTGTTGTCCAAGAACCGTATTTATAAAGTGATGAGAAATATGCCCTGAACTAAAGAAACATGAAGCAGTGTTCGTGTGTTCTGAACATAGCAAACAAACAGGTAGATCTTGACTGACTGCATATCATTGATAGATACTTAAATTGCAGAATAATGTGGATCTGTTCTCTTAAAAAATTCATTATGAAAAATAATTTGAAAACTATTTTTATTTGATCATTAGGAATATGGGAGTAACATGAATAAAACGAATGAAAAGTATTTGAAATATTTGAAGCTGCATGATTTCATGTCCATATAAGGATAACATACAGATAATATGAAATGCATTATAACACAGAACGAGCACGTTTAGACACACTTGTTTACCTACCTACAATAACATTGATGATAGGACTCCATGTACCTCCAGGGTTAAAGTACATTTGATATTTAAGTTCTCTGCTGACATCACGCCCTTCAGGAAAGTCGTGAGGAATCTTTGTCTGAAAGCCACACTTTCCTCTCTGTAGTTTCCCTCCAGGTGTGATTACAGACAGATTGAAGGAACTCGGGATATTGCTTGTCTATGCAAAAAAATCCAACTTGTTTATTAATACCAAAAAACTATAATCTGTTAAACATTCTTTCGACTGTTCCAACTATCTAAACTACTCTTGCTGGTGGCTTGAGACAACACAAAGTGACTTTTCTAAAGTACTAAAATAATGTATTTAGTCTTAAGAAGTTGGTGTAAAGTTCCCAACAAGCTCTAAATTTGCTAAAGCAAACACCTGATGCTGACAAACTTTACAACAACAAAAAACACTTTTAACGCATAGAACACACAGAACTGTTTACACTACTGGCTTCTGCATTTGTATTGAAAACAAATTTTTACTAAAATTCAACTTCTCAGTTTCAAACATTACAGCTTAAGATGGTAAAGGACACTTTTGTTGTTGTATTAAACATTTGGCTTAATTTTTTCTTTAGATAAGAATATGATACTAATGTTGTAATTTACAGATTGCGAAATATTTAATGATTTGGCGAAATAAATATTGCTGTTAAATTCATAATCAAACTTTTATGCATACAATTTCTCTTAACTTTCAAAAACAACTGCTACAATTTTATACGAACGAGCAAAAAGTAATTATGACACGATTCAACACACATTTGCATACCTATCCTCACTTCTTGTTCAACATCAACCCCTTAAACTGGCAAATATATAAACAATCACACAGACAAACAAGTAGACAAAAAATATATTCTGTTTCAATCGGATTTTCGTCAAGTCATACTCACATCACGTCCTTTAATTTCGTACCAATGACAGAGATACTGATTGTTACTTGAAAATACTTTTGTGATGTCACAGTAACCCGTCACCTGCCAGGTGGAGCTACTGACCAACGCACGGCATTCTCCATATGATGCGTTTTCTGTGAGTATACAGAATATTAATATCTACCTTATCTGAATAAAAATGATATCAGCTGTCACCTGCACTCTCTCGTGATGTTTAGGTGAGATAATAATAAAAACACAACAGGTAAATTTAAAGATACATATAATTTTGTAAAAAGTAACTTTTTGACCAAAGGTAATGAAAATACAATAGATTTATATTGAGAGACCCCCTCCCCCCGCCACTAAAGAAAATCTAAATCTCTTAAAAATACACCGAATCAGAACAAACAAATAGTTTCCTCTCCAGTCACAAATCCAACATTCAGTCACGTCCCCCACGAAGTCTCAACTTCAAAACAACCCACAACAGTCTCCACTCCTGCTACTGTCCTTCCTGATACTCAGTACTCACGCCTTCCTCCATTCCTTTTGCATTTCCTATTTCTCTCCCAGCTAAAAATAAAACAATAGGATTGTGACATCGAATCTCTTTTCTGTATATCCTCTAAACTACAAGCCACTAGGACAGTGTAATATTGAGCTCGTTTTTCCAGTCTGGAACTGAGACCAGAAGGAAAGAAAAAAAACCACCTTTCTATCGTTATTGTTTAAATAATTATCTGCTTACGGTCAACACGAAGTACAACTGATTTTTCCTTTTGTGAGACCGTGTTGATGGCCAGACATTTCACTCTGAGTCCATCGTCTTCAACTGACAAGTTCAAAAGCTGTAACTGTATTCTTTGTACATTCACTCGAGAGGTCCTTGTTCCTTGTCTCTCAGTGTCCCACGTTAGTGTCGCTCGTGGATATCCCAGGTCAGGGCTGCTGCAGGTTAAGGTCACAGGGACACCGGCACTGAATGGTGAGGTTTGTGGGTCTGTGGTGATGGAAGGTACAGCGGGTGGTCCTTGAATACAAATGGTTGGAATGAAATGTTTGTGATAACAAGCACACACTCAACCCATGCAGTGAACTTTCATACGTCCACCTCAGGCGAGCTAAATGCCGATCGACAAAAATATTGAGACAAGACATCAGTCATAACATACAAAGTTTAAAGCAATAAAAAGAAAGTTAAAAGCAATATTTTCACTCATGGAAAACGTCACTGAACACTCCAAGTTTGTAACATCACAAACCACAGAGCTCAAACACCATTTCCCTCATCTTCTTACTGTTACCCTACCCCGTGTAACCCGACCACCCGGTCACTGGCCGAGATCACACCTTTGGACCCTCTACCATGGATACTACAGAAGTCTACAGAAATATTTACATAAGCACATGAACTGCCTTCATTCAACACAGATTCTTTATAATAAGGTATGATGACTACGAAAAAAATGCATTCCTGATACTGAAAGTATGACTTAAATATAGATTTTAAAGACAATTATTGGTAGTGATAAATTGACAACATTTTTGTATATATATATATCCATGGAATTAGCGTTTTGTATCTACACACACATATATACATATATTTATATAAATGGATTTTTAAATGTTTAAATAAGTATAACCTTTTAAACTCATTCTCCTATCACACTTGTCTGTACAGTAAAAAGAGATTAGAGGCAGAGCAAGAAAAAAGATTAGGAAATCTGACAGACGGGGAGAAAAGTGAGGGATAAACAAAGACATCAAAAATAAAGAAGAGCCTATTCTGGCGACTTTCATGTTTTATGGATTTTAAACCACAAATTTGAGCTCCTATTGACCCATTTTATGTATATTTTTATTTGTTTGTTAGGTTTGCATGCCTGGATATTGTTACAAGTGGTTATATTCCTTTGCCTTTGTAAGGAAATCCTACGGATATCTAAAAATAAGCCAACCATTTTGCATTCAGAAACGATTCTGTAACCACAAATGAACCCTTCCAGCTTTTTTTTTTCTAGAGAGTATATAATTTTACCAGTGAGCAGATCCTGTACAGGATGCCATTATCGGTCTTTATCCATCCTTACGCTCGTAAGCCAGTTCTTTCTCTGGCCACCTCGTAGCTGACCGCCCTCAAAAGTACTTTGAACACTAGTCTTTGACAATATGTCGTGCCGAGTCACATGGCCAATGAAAATCATCTTACATCCCTTAACTGTTGCGACCTCATTTCCTACAAAGTTGTTGGCTCTATGTTCTCTGTATGAGATCCACATCAACCAGAACTTTGCTCAAAAAAAGCTGGTCTCCATTTTACATGTGTTTAAACTGTCTGTCAGTCTGTTTGTATAGTCTTGCAGTTCTTTGTTAGTACCTGCTTAAAGATCTGTCGTCTTAAAAGAATGTTCTGCAGGTCGGCCTACGACCAAGGGAGTACGATGGGGGTGGAGGGTTTGCAGCATAATGCTCTCTAGAAAGATGTTTTAGTTTGTTCTTTCACTAGTGGTTCCCGTCAGGTGGTGCAGATGCGGGTTTTTGGGATGCAGCAGATACTGATGTTTTTGGCGCGGAGACTGCTCTAGCTCATTTGATTACAGTAAGTAGAGAAAACAAATCACACAAGGAGTATTAAAGCTCCTTCATAAATGTGAAAAGGGCATGATGTAACAACAAAAATGCCCTCAGAGACTTAGGAACCTCTCCAAGACAGAAAGAAGCGAAGCTAGAGGTATCGAACATATGGATGGACACCACTTTGAAGAGAGCGCTGCTGTACTAACCCATGGATTGACTATTGAAAAGACTTACACAACTCCAAGATAAAGATCAAAACCTATTCCTTTAACATTCTTGTCCTTTCTTTCATAAATCTGAACACAGATTTGGAAGCATTGAATATTCATTAGCTCAACGTGTATCCATTAATATATATATATTTTGGACGTTACACTCAAATGGTCTTCTACACATCACAAGCAATATTCATATTTAGGGAAGAAGTTAGGTGATATCACATTAATGATACTGTCAATTGCACTTACCTGGACACGGATAATCGTTGCAGTATTTCTTCGTAGAATTGTTTCCCTCACAAGGTTGTCCACAGGCGTCTGCTCCATTGCACGTCCTAGACCTTGTACGTGTTCCTTTTCCACAAGACACAGAACATGATGACCATCTTCCCCAGTCGCTCCACCGTCCATCTTGAGGAACTGTAACAACAGAACTAAACTGCTAAGTAATGTGGTCGGAAACTTTTTTTTGGGGGGCCTTCTAGTTTAAAATCTCCGGGAAAGATTTTTTGTTTGTAATTATACCTAAAAGGTTATTTCAAACTGCAATCTCCACAAAGTTGAGTGAATGCTCTCCATCTGTTCTCGAGATACACGCTTACAGCTATCGCCATGCAACGATGAATACCATAATTGTCACATGTATACACAGAGAAACCTCATTAACATACGGGCTCTGATGACCCACTGTGACCCACTGAATTTATTCACGTACACTGCTGACGTCTATAGTAATGTGAGACTAGTGGTTACAATCTTTATAAAATGTTTCGCCATGTAACAACTCTACACAGGATGATGTTTAATGTGACATGAGCCAGTCCTCAAGCTACAGGTGATTACTGTTTGTAATGAACATCAGTGACGTTACCACAGCACGCGGTGTTGCTACACATGTCGGTCTGTGTAGCCTCCCCTGGGCATGCGCCTTGTGTGACGCTGCACGTGCGCCGCCGTGACCTTGACCCGTATCCACAGGTGACGCTGCATGCTGACCAGGTCCCCCATTCTCCCCAAACAGAAGGCACTGTAAAATTACAGTAATACTAATAAATATAATTATTTGTAGTTTCAATGTTATGCTTACAAATTAAAAACTTTTCTATGCTGTTTTTTTTCAAAATTGAAAACAGTGACTGTAAATGGTGGAAGATCAAATAAATACTAGTATGGATTAGCAAGTTTATTTTAACAAACGAGACAATGGTAAAACGAGTGAAGACTAAAGGAGAGAGAGAGAGAGATTGAGAGAGAGAGAGAGAGAGAGAGAGAGATTGAGAGAGAGGTAATTTTTTCGGTATTTTAATTCGTAGGCATTTACCTGTTTGTCCATTGTCTTTATTTTAATCGTGATGACTAGCCATGGACTGCCCCTTAATGTGTCCGACTAAAACATTACTACATTACTATTTACTGATCCTAATGTTAAGAACAACAGTGGACTTGAATTTATATAGTGAGGTTACTTCCGATTTACCATCATAAAGTATGTGTAAGCAGTAGTAAAATAAGTCATTTTCAGTGAAGTAAAGAATATTTCGTTGTAAAGAATAAACACAACGTGAACTCTTTTCTAACATTTAAAGGGTTAGACTCTAATACTATGTACTGTTTCTTGTGACAAAGTGTAACCTTATTCTATAGTTATTTGTACTGTTTACACTGGTAGGCAAAACTGTTGACTTGAACAACTTTTATAATATTGTTTTAAACACAGTGTACCATTCTCGGGGAGAAATGAAGTATGCACGATAATGCGATTTATTTGATAGAATACACTTTCATTAAAAAATCTACATGCCTGCACATAGAGGCTCACACGCCTCCACCCTTTTCGCCCCACACACAGATGGAAGCGAGTTTAGAGTAAGAGAAACATACACAAATAGGAAGACAAAGTGAGAAGAAATTCTTCACTATAACATTGCCACTTCAACATATTTAAGGTAAGTCATAAAAGTTGTAGTTAGTATTAACAACTTAGCAACTTAGAGGTGGAACTGACGGTCATCGAGAAATACACAACGACATACAAGCTGACCATTTGATGACTAGTCATGGTCACCAGGGCATGAGTAGAGTTGTGGACAACAGTCACATTAAAGTCAACACAAGTTACAATTTGGTGCAGAACACATTAGACAAGACATCTCAATATTGCCAAGAAGCTCGCCTTTTTCACCTTAAAACTTTAAATGATTTAGTTTATTGCGAATTAGTAGATACCCAATTATATAAATCACCCAGCGGCTGCGGTAGCTCGTTACCCCGAGGTCGACGCAGAGGCGAGTTCCCAGGAATGAAACTTCGACCAGTATTTTAAAAAATTTATATTTAATAACCTACCAAAAAAAACTATCTGTGACACTCTGTTTTAAAGATCATTTAAAATAGATGTACGTGGTGTACATTTTAACAAATATACGTTTTGTTGTCTTTTAGTAAAATCAACTGAAAGACTGTAAATTTATCGGACGGAGAACTTACAAATCAGAAAGTAGGTCAAAAGTTTGACAATCAGAAAAAAAAATTCATAAAATATAAACACACACAAAAGTACAAAGCAGGCATATATTTTATTAGAATATACATTTGAATTTTAATAATACTTGCTGTTTTCTTCTCATTTTTGGTTGTAGAGTACAAATCGACGTCGAATCGAGTAACCGACAACGAAAGTCAATATAGCGCTTAAAGTTGACCGTAATAAACTCACCCCCATCATCATGGTATATTGCCCAGGAACATTTTCACATTGAAATTCTTGCACGATGCTGGTTATACAGCGGTTTGCATGTTTTGTGCATGTATGATAGTATACGCAATAACAATTAAGATATTTTAAAATATTAAGATTTGATATTGACAATAACTTTATATGGATGCTCTAAAACAGGAGTGGGCAAAGATTTTTTTATATGCGAGTCTCAAGACATGCGGTGGTCAGGTAAAATACCATAAAATCAGCTAAGCTGACAACACCACAAACCTAGTAGTAATAGAATGGACAACAAATAAGTATATAATATTGTTCACCTTACCGTATTCGTTGTGTAAAGTGAAACAGTTTGAATTCTTTCACAATAAAAGTTAAAAACGAACCTTAAATACGAAACCTAAAAATACGAAAAGTTATAAGCTTAAAATCCTTTAGGTGATGTAATAAAAAGTATTGCTATGCAAGGGAAAATCGTTACTCACAAAACACTACACATGCATATATACATGTTATTTGCATATCAAGTTCAACTGTAACTTACCAATAGACGGTTGGCTCTCCTTGATGGACATGAGATGGAAAAACAATATACAAACGGCTGCTTTCTGGAGATGAACCATTGTATATTTTTCCCAGATGCTAATGCTTGAGTCAACTGCTGTTTTAAAACAAAATGTATGTAATTCTATACAGCATAAAACTTCCTCGATCTTAACAGCCAACGTTTGCTGTAATTACTACACAACTGACTGTTCCCTATACACAGCCAGCTTCTAAGCTCTGGACCAGGAAGATCTTTTGCTCGTCAGGCACGTGACTCACTCGTGAATTCATATACATGTACTCTCTGTGTTACTTATGTTATCCAAAGTAAGCTCGGTACGTTAAAAAGAGGGAATGAATGCTGTCAGGATCACGTGGTTAAAATGATAGTGTTGGGTGTAAAGGTCAAAGTAGAATCTCCTGTCCAAATGTATCCCCCGTCCAGTCCGTGGCAATGAAAACAAACGCTGTTTAGCAGAGCTAGGTATACCGGTCTTCAAATTAACGGACGTACCCTGAAGTTTAGATAATGGTTCACTCTTACGTAAGCGGTCGTGATTCTCACGGGAAGCAGAAAAAAAGGAAAAATAAAGAAAAGAAAGAATAAGAAATAAAAAAGAAGAAGAAATAAGAAACAAAAAAGGAGGAAGAAGGAAATAACAAGAAATAGAAAAAAAGAACAAGAACAAAAAGAACAAAAGAAGAAGAACATTAAGAACAAGCAAAACACGATAAAGAGCATGAAAAGAACAAGAAGAAAAACATGAAGAAGAAAATGAAAATTAATAAGAAGATCTTTTCAGGCCATCTTGTTCCTAGAATATAGCGTAGACATCGGTTGGTAAAGGTCTGGAGCTCCTTGTTGATGGTTTTGTAACTCTCCAGTTTTCAGAACCATACAGTAGGACTGCCTTCACATTGGTGTTGAAGATGCGAGTCTTACTGCTGAAAGATAATGCTCGGGAGTTCCAGATGAGACTTAGACTGTTGAAATCATGCTGGACCTTGTTTATACAGCTTTTGATGTAATTGTTCGCCACACCGGCTTTGTTCACAATGCTACCCAGATACACGAAACGATCTGTTTATTTTCTCCTTAAAGTTGGATTAATAATGAATACTTGTTTTTGATTTTTATTACTTTTGTCTTATTTCTGTTGCCTTTTTAGCCAGACTTCTCTGCTTCCTCTGATAGCTTACTCAGTTTGGTTTGTGCGTGATGCTATCGATGAGGTAAGAGTCTAATATCTTCTGGAAATGTCAGGTGGTCTAGCTGTTTGGTGAAGTAGTACTAGATAAAAGTGTTGTCGTCTTGGGTTGTCTTGCTTATAATCCAGTGTGAGCGTCTATAACAGCAAGTAATGGCCTTGATTGCGAGGATAATAATGTGTGTTTTAAATAAATGTGTGTGTAAAAGTATCATCTAACAAAGAAATGTAAGGATTTCTTTACTTTGAAATCGTAGGTAAATGGAAAGGTCCAAATAAACTCGTCACAGTGATGCTATGGTTGGGATATTCGCCTTCTTATTTGCGCAGCATTTTTCGTTTGTTGAAATCACATTACAACAGATTAAGAGGATGATTCCATAAGCATCTTTTAACACGTGCTGCAACAATTTTCAAGAGACGTGATCTCCTTAACAGCTCGTTATCACCTCTGCACTTCTTTCGTGATCCCATGCTTATGTTAATGAGCTAATTTGCTGGTTTGTAAAAGCCTTCGATATTGTATTACACGATGCACCATGGATGGATAGCACATGGCAGTCACTAAAACCCTAATCAGATTAGGTTTTAATTCTCTCTTCCCGAAGAAAAACAGTTACAATATGTGAGTCAAGTATGATATTACACTGATCCGTCATGTGGCCAGGAAGAAAGAAGCAAAATGTCCCGCAAGCTACACAGTGGCGGTCTCTTAATTGCTATGTATTTGCACGTATACATGTATCATGTGAATTTATGAACTTATTATCAGGAAACGTTAATCCTCTTCACGATTGAGGGTTTCGTTATCATTAAACATTCTAATTTTATTTATTCACAAAGATTTGTTGCAGATCCATAATATCACTTATGAAGAGGAAAAATATAAACAGACATTTGAAAAAACAAACCGTTGTAATAAGGCCTTTAATATATCCGCTTACATCTTTATGCCAGAGCATTAAGATAATAACAGCATAGATTAATTTGTAATTATTCTCGCTAATTATAGTATGGTTTTAAGCTGTTGCTAGGCGGGATTTGGGGACCTGTCAGCGTGTAACGAGAAAAGTGGTGACGGTTGACACAACCGTGTTTACTTCGTGTTTCATGTGACAAGCCGAAGTAAGAGACCCAAACAAAATGACAGATAGGCAAACAAAAATAATCAACAAGCGCAAGCTTTTACATATCGATTGAAAAGCTTCGTGAAATTTTCTGTTTACTTTTTTTAGACTTATTAGCAGTAAAAGAATTGATATCACAAAGTTTAAACAGTGTGATAAAGTAGCGATTGTGGTGGTATAAATGAGATTTGGTAATATTGCTTGTGGTCAAACAGATCAAGACTCAGGATGTTACTTTTTCAAAGTGTTTGACTATGCAAATACAAACCAGCGGTAGAAATCTTTTATGGATTCATAAGCTTTGTCTGTCCACATTAAAAAAAAACGGACATCCCTTTTCGGTTCTTTTAACTCTTTTGTTTTTAAAAATGGATGGCTGTGGGTGATAATTAGAGGTTTGGTCATACCTATCCTTCTTTAAATTTGTCCTTTAATAAACAAACCATTAACAGTTTACCATTTTACAAGATTTATTAATAATCTTTTAAAGTCAAATACTTTTTTTAAGATTACAAATGGCAGGACGAGTTCCATCAGACTCAACCATTCACACTTTTCCCGCCATTTCGTGGCGTCGTCTGATAACAGTTACTGCAGCGTTGACATATGAACTGTTGTCTTTGAGTGTTTTGTCAGTGTAAGAAACTTTGTTAGTATTCATCGCCGAAAACATAATAATGTGCAGGATCGCCAGCATTTACTTAATCTCTATTCCTCTGGTACCAGGCCTAGGTAAGAAGACAGACATTGATCAGCACAGTTTCTATAGCTGGACTAGTTAAGAGAATGATTAAGATATCATATTATTATAGCTTTTACAACCTCAAATCGCCATTGATGTTCGAAGTGCTTGAATTTTACTTGCAGAGAAGGTTCTTTTGCACGAATTTTCTGTCATACAAATAAGACTTTTTTGGTTCGCACCAATATTTCCAATTTCTTAAATATTTGTCTTTAATTGATTCTGCTCACTAAAGTAAAAAAATTCCTGTAAAAATTTTATCAATGTGACATTTGATTTGTATTCATTTTCCTTGTGTTTTACTACATTCTGTCTACGTGCGCTATAGACATTCTCGGTGTTTGTCTTTCTCGGCTTGACTACTGCAGCTCTTTACTCGTAGGCTAACCCTCATACCTCCTTCACACAACCCCAAAAATGCAAATCTTCGCTGCATGTCTGGTACTTAGAGCTGGGAAATGGAACCCTATCACTCTTCGTTTTTCGAACTGGCTACTCCCACATCCAGTAAAAAGTGCCTGTGCTGTGTTTTAATTTTTGACTGTTCTTATTTTGATACAAATTTTATAAATTGGTATCGAAACACACAAGAAAATTCAGAGTCATAGATGTCCACGTTTGCCAAAAGTTTATTACACTATTATGTGATTAACTGAAACATGTTGAGGTAGTAGTGCAGGGGAGACAATCACCAGTAGGAGAGAACTTTACAGATGTTAT
This sequence comes from Pomacea maculata, assembly GCA_004794325.1. Taxonomy (NCBI): domain Eukaryota; kingdom Metazoa; phylum Mollusca; class Gastropoda; order Architaenioglossa; family Ampullariidae; genus Pomacea; species Pomacea maculata. The sequence continues at coordinate 103,376 of SRHC01002231.1, forward strand.
TTCCAGGTCCAAGTCCACTGAAGAGCAGAGAGCAGAACAACAGGGTAGCAGTGTTGTGTATCGGCAGTTTCCTGTATAATGTTTAACAAGTCAAAATATTTTATGTTTAAATGGGGATAATTAAAGGTAACAGTCCTTGAAAAAGTTAGAAGTTTATTCCTCTTTTCACAGCACATTTTTTTTGGCAAGTCTCTATTTGTGGGTGTGAAGAATTGTGTGTATGAGAGACACTGTGTGTATACAGATGTAAGTGAAGTAAGAACAGTTTTTTGGTCGAAAGAATAAGCGTGATGCAGACTAAAGTGTGCTAAAGCTGACAAGTACGTACAGGTGTTCAATACAGTTATAGAACATTCGTCAATGTGTCTTATACACTTTTTGAATAAATTAGTAAATATAAAGACTTTTCAACAGATGTCCTGAGTGATTAATTAATTAAAGTGGTTGTTTTAAGAATGTAGGGAAAGAAACATTTAGTAACTGGATGTCTGTTAATATATAATTGCTGCTGATAATACAAAGCCATTTTTTAAAATTTTGGGTAGTCTGGTCAGATTGTCAAACATCTTGAGATTTCCATCAGGCCGACTATCTGCATCCTCTGATGATATGTAGTGGGATGCCGAATGACCTGGCTGTAACCTCTGGCATTTCAAACTGACATCATGTTGCTCACAGTTGAATATCATCTGCTTCTTTGCTTGTCAGTGAGATATTTGGAGGAGATGGTGTGCTGAAACAGGGTACTGTTATCAATTTGTGCACTGTAATTGATATATAAACTACGAAATAAAAGGTATTCTATTAATTAATTGATCGATTCTGATTTTTTTAAAATAGAGGCACAGTTGTATATAGTTGAATATCGAACAGCGGCAAAACAAATTTTCATGTAGCGGCTGACACTCTCTGCTACAGTAGGACTCATTTGTGTAGTATTCCTTCATTAGTCGAAAAAGAACTGTTGACGTAATTAATAAGTAAATAAATTTACGTAATTAATAAGTAAATAAAAATACGTAATTAATAAGTAATACACAAGAACTAAACCAGGATTTGCAAGGGGTTTCTCACATGCTTGCTGATCTCCATGTTCGTTGCTGCATGGACATGAGATCAAAGAGCTGAGCTGCCACCTAGCACTGACTGGACCATAAGAACGGGGTTATGCAAGTGATCTTTGACCCATTCTCACCTGTATGTAGGAATAAGCTGTATTTCTAAAGAACAGATGATAGTATTTCAAGTATCTCACAAGATTAAAGGCATTACAATGTATATGGCTCAATCAGACTATTCCTGTACGAAAATCTACTTTGAAACACCCACAAAATACTAATTACAAATCTTTTTCTAAGAAAAAAAACCCCACACACACAGAGTCATAAAGACACACGTTCTAACCTGTTTGAACAAATCTTTCTCTAGCACGACAGAACTTTGCCTTACAATGCAGGTCATGTGTATGTACTGTGTGTCAGATAAAATTACATTTACTAGATACTGCCATACACATTTATATCTGTAGACAAGTTAAAATATCATGCAAAAAGGAACATAAGAGACTGTATAAGGATCAAGAAAGAATTACAAACAATATACTTTGTCAGTTTCCTAAAGACTCTTTGAATTTGTAATTTTTAAACACTTACCTGTTACTGGTCTTTCTTCGGGCGGATGGTAAAAGGACGTTGGTCAAATCAACAGAGAAATAATGAAAAACGGAAAGTCGCACTGCTGACGGCAACGAAAAGCATTTGGCAACTGTTGTGTAAATATGTCATGGTCAAAGTGTTACACACTTACTTATTTGTGTAGACAGAGGAAAATGTGTTTGCAATGCTATTATGCAACTGAGTTAAAAAATAGTTTTGCACTAGCTTCTGGACAATGAGGGTAAATGTCAACCTTGAACACTGAGGCTCAGCTCGTAAGAGGAGGTCAGCGGAAGTCTGTCGTCATCATCAACGGTTTTTGTGACGACGGTGCAGGTGTACACACCGCTGTGTGTCACGTGGTCTGCCGCTATGATCCGTAACTCCCCAGTCGTGCTGTTCACTCTTCCTGACCACGTGATGGACGCGGGGGGAGGGTTGCTGTCAGCTTTACACCACAGGGTCACGTTGTGTCCAGGGTTTAACTCAGAAAGACTTGACAAGGGCTGTTGTTCCCCGGTGTTGTTAGTCCATGTTATTGTAATCAACGGCTTATCTGTAAATAATAATAAAAAAAAGTAGCTGCTTACGTCGTAATTTGAAGCATGTAATGTAAAATAGTCGGAGGAAGAAATAGAACGCATAACGTAGTAATTATAGAATAATAAGTTTTTTTAATTGTTTCTTCGACCTAATTTTTTTTTTTTTTGCAAAAATATTCTTACTAGGTATCAAGTTAGAACTTTCTTCGCTTTTACTTACTTATACAGTATGGTTGTATTTAATAGGATCAGTGTGTTTCCATGTTTTGTGGAGTTCCATTAAATAACAAATAAAAGACTATGCAAATAAAAATATAGAAACACTTCTTTTTCTTTTTTCGGCTTTTCTGTTTCATTTTATGTGACATTTTAGCTATTTTTGTGAACAGATTTTTTGAGGTAAATAACTTCATGTTTAAGGGAGTCATTATTGTAGACTCTACAACAAGGATTACGCCCTGTCGGTAAGAAGACAACACTTGAGGTGCCATCAGAGGCTACTCACAGTAAACGTTTAACACAAAAAAGCCACTCTGTAGGAATTCACCAGGATCAGAGGCACTGTCAGGATACAAGGCTTGACAAAGTACTTGACGCCCATTGTACTCTCTTGACACATTATCGTAGAACAGACGATTTCCTTGAGAACGACCATCACCTTTGCCTGTCCATGTGTAATCAAGCACCCGAATGTACTTTCGTGGTTTTACACACATTAGAACTCCCTTTGTTCCTTCCATAAAAGGGTACTTTTCGGCCTCCGAAACTATATAAAGTCTGTCATCTGTGACAACACACAATCCAGAAACGTAACATTTGCATTCTTAAGTACTGCTAACTTGTTAATAATAAATGAATGTGTAATAAAAGACTATATATTTATGAAGAAACCGTAAAAATAACGTTTCAAAATTATTTATCAGGAAATGGTGTCTTTTGAATGAACAGAAAAAAGGAAATGATGTTCCATTTGATTACGATTAACCGTAAACGTAGATAATGAAACAAGAAACAAGTCTTTTTGAAAATTGTAAATATACATTTTTACCATCGAACATGGGCTGAAAGCTCTCTGAACTAACAATAAATTATATAAGAAGATTGACAAGCACAAAACCAGACATATAATACCCTTCACTTGAAAACACACACACACACAATATAAGGGGCATACGTATAAAGCATAACACACGGACGGAAAAAAACTCTACGGGACCTTAGATGGTTTCAAGATAAGCAGTTACTAGCGGTGAGTTTTACTTTTATACTATGTGAATACAAATAATTAGGATGGAAGGTTTCCTGCGCTTATGGGTAATAGGATTAATAAAATCTAATCATGTATGCATTCACTATATGGGGCGGTAAAATAAATTGTAAAGAAAGTTTACACAAACTAGACTTTAACAAAAGTAACAAAATTTTACCTTTGCTGCAGACCACGCCAACGTCATCGGCATAGCAGTCCTCCGTACTTTTATTTCGGCCACACTCAAAAAGACTGTTCTCATTACCATTACAAAAAAACCCAGCTTCCAGTAAAGGGCTTTTCTTTGCTCCAAACACCCAGCCGTCTACCAGTGCTGCACCATTTCTAGTTGGGAAAGGTTATATTAACACAAACAGCTTTTAACTGTCAATGGGCTTTGCATAATATCTAAAATGAGACATAAAATTAATAGAAAGAGGTTTTAGCAATAGCTTAAGTGAGTTTTTTAAATAATAAAATAATAATAATAAAATCACTAATATTAATAGTATAATAATAGTATATCCTATATTTATTAAATATATATAATAAAATAATGATAATAAAATAACTAATATTAAAAGTACATGTTACACTCTATGGTAACACTCTATATAGTATCGTTGATAACTGCTTCATTTGGTTGTTTCGTTTGCGCCAAAACGAGCAAACAAGTTATCTTACGAAGTTAAATTGAGTTGTCTGCAGATGACTGCGGCGGTTTTCTCGTTGTTTACACACACTGAACTAAATTGTTTACTTCCAATCTTCACTTCTACACGCCCCATGTTACTGTCTGTACGATGAGGTCCTGTCAGTCGCAGACCTGTAACAATGAGGTGAGAGGTCATCAAGTCCATGTCGTCTGCTGCGTAGTTGTTTTCCTCGTCACACATCTCATGTAAGTCAAATAACAAACATCTAATAATGTGACCTTCTTTCTTGATACAGATAAAAGTTGCTTATGGAGGGAAGCTTCCCTTCCACGCAGTCTTTGGTTAATCCTCTTACGATTAGTATTCAATTTCTAGATAAAAGATTCTTAATTCTGTAACCCTCTCAGGAGTATTAAGATATTAACCATTTAAACCACTCATTTACATACAACGTAAAGCCTTTGATAGCTAAATTCTCTCTTTAGTATATATATACATACGCGGACACACAATGTTGAATGATAAAACAAGTCTGTGGACAATGTAATAATTTTTAAATAAAAATATTTTTACTTACTAAAGGTTTTGATGTCACAGAGGATACCGACATCAAAGCAGTCTATTTTGTGAAGTTGTCCAAACTCGCATTGTTCAAGATTGGCTTCCATTCCTTTACAACTTATATGTAAAAATCGAAATTCTGAACCCGCTCCAAATCTGAGAGACTTAACAGCTGTTTGTCCAGTTCTGTCAAAAGATGGATGTTACATAAAGTATCAGTTATAACTACACCGTATGTAGGTAAATAGATAGAAAAACACTAGGGAGATTAAAATGTTATCTATACCGCCACCCTACTTTTTGTTGTTTCTCGTTTAAATCTCTCTTAAGGAATCGTGTTGAAAGGAGGTAGGAGAAACATAAACTGCAAAATATTTTAACTTAAAAAGTCACCCGTACACAAGCAGAAGTTCAAAAAATACATGGAATGTACTAGTGGAACATTACTGTTAGAAACTGTAAAGAAACATAAACAGTTTTTTTAATAAGTTAAAAATAATAATGCAGTGCATGCTAGATTAACATGGTTGCTTTGGATCGTGTGTTAACAAACAATGGGTCACTGACCTGTTAAATCCCAGCATCTTGCAGGTCACCTCAATTTCGTTCTGCTCAAATCTTTTAGGACACACGGTAGTCCATTCTCCATTTACTGATATTTGAAGAAGCCCTGCTTCTGGAGTCCCGCCATATAAACGAGCTGTCATTGGTGTCGCTAACATAAATATGCTAATGTTATTGTAATTTGTATGTGCTCACTGTTGCTATAATATTTTATATAGATGGTTTCTTCTTTCACAGCCTTTGATAAAAAAATTTCTGTCATTGGTGTCAATAAATGCATGAGACTTTTGTTCATAAAATTAATAATTTTAGTCAAAATATCTACAGACAGATCATTTACTCAGTTAACTCTCACTACGACACAGTAATGTATGGACACCACCTGCTGGTAAATATCAAAGCTTCTGCGCTACCTACAAAGTTTGCTTTCAGAATAATGAATATTTGCAATATTTACATGGTGTAGAAAGCTTCAGACTATACTAGCGAGTTCTTGTCTACACTAGTCATGTTGCATGCAGTTACCCACCTGTACTTGGTATTATGGGCTATTTGCATCGATAGAAGAAAAGTGAAGACTTCCCAGCACCTTTTTTTATAGGTTCACTTACATCTGTTGTGCACAGTTTAATATTTTCTTTGAGTCTGCCTCTCTATTTGTATTTCAACCTTATCCGCTGGGGCATAATCCTTGTTGCTGATCCAGTGTTAGAAACGACTAACCATTTGATTTTCTTTCCCACTTTTTACAATTACTTGTCTTCGAATAGTCGAGGAGTAATAGGGCAAAAAAGAACAACAATCACAAAACAAGATGTAAAGGACTATTTCTTGTTCTTACTGATATTACAGATGATACCAACGCCCTTTTCTTCTTCACAGCGACGGGAATAAAGAAGTTTGATCTTGCACTGCGCCAGACTGGATTCTGTTCCCTGACATTTCACATCTTCGAAGAGAATGGGACCTGCACCTGGACCGTATTTGACTGAACTGATGGCTGCAGCTCCAGTGCTGTCAGTAAACAGGTATACACAGAAGAGTATTGTCATAATTCACATTTGATAAGATTGCTTTCACAGACATACTTAAACCTACAAGTTTAATTTTTTTAAAACTAAATTTTAAAAAATCTATTAACCTACAATGCAGATGACTATCTGTGGAGAACTGTTTTAAAGTTCATTTTTGAAATATCCATTTTTAGACATATAGGTTTTGTTTTCTTGTAGTAAAATCAAATCAAAGATCAAAACTAGGGTTAGAGAATTCGGAAGTAAGGAAGTAAGGAAAAGTGCATAACTTACAAAACAATATTAACACAAGATAAAGTGCCAAGTAAACATACATTTATTAGAATATAAATTAAATTAATTATAAATTAAAATTTAAATGTTACTTACTGTCCTCTTCTTATGTTTGGTTGATTGAGTACAAATCGATGTTGATTTGAGCAACTCACATTAAATTTGAACATTGTGCTTGATCGACTGAACCTTTGCCTTCTTTCAAATATAACAAAATACTTGATTGCTTGACTTGTTGTAGCTCTTAAGGGGAAGTGATCCATAGTGGAACAAATTCCTAAAGGATTCAGTAGTTTCATCCCTTTTATATTCATTGACGCACAGACCGATATGTTGCAACCCCTACTAGTGAGCTCCTAGTACCAGGCGTTAGGGTTAGGAGGAGGAGAAATACTTTGAGGTTACTGAATTGAAAAAAATATTACAAATAAAGAGTTAACTATGCAATATGGATAACGGTGAAGGCGACAACCAGCTAAAGGATTTAAGTTATTTTTTGTCAGAAAATAAAACAAAGTCACAGACCTTTTAAATCCCAGCATTCTACATGCCACTTCAGCTTCTTTTTTTTCAAATCCAAAGCCACACACTGTGCCCCATTCTCCGTCGAAAAGTATTTCCAAACGCCCTGCCTCTGATGTCCCATCTGCCAGACGCGCTGCCAACTGCTCATCTGACACTTTTTAAGGATTAAGAAAACATTTTAAAAAATCTGACAATTATAGTGATTTGTGAAGACTGCAAAAAAGATTCTTTTTCTTTAAACGCCCAACTGCAATAATGCGACATAATTTACAGAATGTTGATGGACAGTTGCAAGTTGTTAATATAAGTCTGGCTTCTCGATCAGGAAATGTTGAGATAGGTAACGGAACTGTTGATTTCTAAGATGTGGACAGAAACCAGTAACTTACACTATTTTGTCAAACGGTAATACGAGGTGACTTCCTCGTTTTTTGCGTTTACTATAGTTACATATGTTGGTAATGTAAGCAGTAACCGGCAGCAATTTGTTATTTCTCTCACTGCTAATAATTTTAGTTGTATAATAAACACCTAGGCAGACATTTGTAATAGGTTAATAAGAAGAACAATAATGGTTTAAAAGAAATAATGTTTCGTTCTTACTAATGTTGCAGATGACACCAACGTCGTTCTCGTGGTCGCAGTTGCTAGAATACAGTTCGATTCTGCACTGATCCAGACTAGATTCTGTTCCCTTACACCTCATGTGTTGTAGAAGAACAGGACCTGTACCTGGACCGTATTTGACTGTGTCAACAACTGCTGCTCCAGTGCTGTGGGTTAATAGGATTGCACATAGTATTCGCAAGTTTTTGTGATAAACACTTCTGAAATGATTTACTTTCAAATGTGTAAATTGTTAGAAGATACTTAGGATTATATGGTTATGTATTGAAATACTTTATAATACAATAATTTAGAAGCCAGGTGGCTTAAAACTAGAAAAAAATTATTCTTGGCCACCAGCAAGTAAATCTTAGTCTTTTGGCGTAGAAGCACTGTTGTTGCCTTGTGACCCTGAATAGTCATCATATTGTCATCCCAGATGAAGTATTTTCAAATGGTGACTATAAACTTAAATGGTTGAACTCGAAACGATTGGCTTATTTCTGTGGTCTCTCCGTTGATAATACGATATTACATCAGGTCTTTTCTTTCTACGGAAATTTGCCACCTCCTCTTTTTTAAGACATTTAGTTGCAAACTTTTGTCAGTATTTCACACCAAAGTTTCAAACGTACAGCAATTTCTTCAAAGATGCAGATCAGATTAGTTCTCACTCTACACTCTGTGCATTGTATTATTTTTTTTAAATAACACTAGAACGCTCACTTGTTAAATCCTAGCATCCTACAGGCTACCTGAGCCTCCTCATTTTGAAATCCGATTCCACTACAAACTGTTCCCCATTCTCCATTGAAGAATATCTCCAGACGTCCTGCCGCCGACGTCCCGTTGACTACACGCGCTCTCATCTGTTCAACTGACAGGTTTACAGCACTGATGTTTTATGGAAATGGTAAGCTTGAAAGTTATGTCCATAATATCAGGAAAATCAGTAACAAATAGTTATATCTTATCAGTAACAAAAGGCCAAGTACTAACTTCCATATTTTGTGGTGACTGGATAATTAATATTTACATAATCACATTTTTTCATAACCAATCTTAGGGACATGTAAACTTTGCTAAAGGGATTGCTTACAGAATAACATTTCAGAATTGTCCACAATAGGTCGCAATCGCGCACAAAACAGTCATATGTAGCTTACGTCCCTCCTTGGACATCCCACCAAGAAGACTTGGTATCATATGACTAGTTTAACATTGGAAATGTTAAAATTTGTAGAAAAAAATAAATCTTACTCACCAATCATCTTTTGATAGAACAATTGTTTAACAATATCATGTTGAAGGAAAAAAAAACATAAGATGACTAACATGTCCAATCAAAAGATCTATACTTACCTTTACTAAAATTCCCGGCACACAAACAAATAGGTTGTATTCCTCAATATTTTATCAATTATCTACATATGCCAAAGCTCGTCAACCTTATGATCTTTAAGACCTGTCTGTGGTCTTTATTTTCTGAGTCATGTAGGTTACACAATAAACGCTTACTGTGCCTATCAGATGCTCATTTTTTCTCAAAATGCCAGGTGCAAAAGGAAGTAAATGAAAATTTCATTCAGAGATCGTTGTAGCGCTGAGTCTGCTACAAATAAATAACTAACCATGCTATGGTAAGCAGCGACAAAAAGAAGTTTGACCTGCTGTCATTCTTTGCAAAGGTCTAAGGGAGGTCTGACTATTTTCACATGTAAGTCAACATGCAAGGATTCTGATCGACTTACTTTGGAATGTATTTGGTGTTTGCAATGATTTAACTAATCATATAGATTTTTTCTTTACTTGAGTTCCAATATAAAATTTTTAGAAGTTATTGACCTATTCACTGCTCAACTAGCCACATGGAAAAGAAACAGGTTTCAAACACCTGTATTAATGAATTTTATTGGATAATGAGTCAAAATCCTCCACAATTTTGCATAAAAGTTGTGTTGGTCCCAATTTAGGCTATAGAAATTTCAGTTGATGGCGACTCTAAAGCTTGCAAGTTAAACCTGCAAACTTCAACTCGACAAGAACATAAGAAGTTAGTCAGCTGCTTGAGTTGTACGCCATGCCCACTAAGGCTTTATCAGGGTGAGATATATTAATGATGCATTAAATTTTGGAAGATAAAATTTCCAGCTGAAAAGAATGTTATGGCCGAAAAAAACATGGCCATTGAAAAAAACAGTACCTACATCTTTTCTTATCACAATAATCTTTAGCCATTCTCACGCACCGAAATGTTTCTCTACGTTTTACCTAAAAAAAACATTTGTTTACACAGATGTTGTTTTATAAGCTAAAGTTTCTCGTATTTTTTGCAACAGTTATAACTGAACCGCAAAACTTTTGCAAAACATTGTCTTAGGTTGCTTGTCATTCTGAATTTCTATCTTACAAATAATCAAAGAAGGATGTAGTCTCTATAAACAAATGTTTTCTCATCCTTACTGATGTTGCAGATAATGCCTACATCCTGTGAGTGACCGCAGCGGTTGTTGTAAAAACCTGGATGACTGCACTGCTCTAAGCTGGATTCTGTTCCACGACACATCAAGTCAGAGAGGAGGATGTCACCTGATCCTTGTCCGTATTTTGAGGACTTTACAGTTGTTGCATTTGTTGCAGTGCTGTTTGCATGTAAGGGATATAACAATCAGCAGAAAGTAAAACACATTAAACCAATAAGCTTGCAATATACAAATAAAATCTACATGGTATTTGACTTTTGCTGTTAGTATCATGTTCTTAACCACTTAGGAGTTAGAATGCGCTTTACAATTTCCTCCTTCTCCTCGTCGTCATCATCATCATCACAATCTAGAGATATCTGCATATATTTTGAATATTCATGGATAAGAAATAATTAATGTACGTAATGTTATCTCCCTTACATTTTATATTTGTACGTAAGTCTGTATCGATGACAAACCTGTTAAATCCTAGCATCCTGCAGGCAACCTGCACAGCCGTTTGGGTAAGTCCTTTGTCACACACTGTGCCCCATTCACCGTTAAAGAAAAGCTCGAGACGTCCCGCCTCAGAAGTTCCACCAACCAGCCTTGCTCTTATCGGTTCTTTTAACAATTAAATTATAAAAATCATTTATTATACATGTAGTGATCTTTCCATGTGAATAATATGTACTGTGTAATTGACGATCAAGATATATCTATTCTTGTCAGTGAGAGACATTTTTGCACACATAGCCAACGTGGCGCGAGGACGAGAGAAAGAGCCTCAAAAATCCGGGTAATGGTCGCATATCTTTGCTTATCCTGTTAAATTATGACATACATATATCTCAAACAAAAACAGTTATAATTACACACAAACAATCACAAGCACCATTACACAAACACACACACACACGGAAGCTGTCTCATCTACATTATTATTTTATTTTGTGTTCCATTTCCGCAATTTACTATTTACCTTGATTTGAGTACAGGGTTTTTTTTTCATCTGTTGAGTTACTTTTATAAACCTGCTCAGAGATGTCTACGCATAGCGTCTTCCATTACGTCATAGATAAAATCATTTAGCATGTATTGTGTTAATTGAACTGATAATAATTATAATCATAACAAAAATAATTGATATGAAAATAAATTGTTTACTAAGCCTTTAAATAGCTAAGAACACAAAAATAATTTATTTGTCAACAACCCTCATTTCCCAACACAAATTAAAAAAACAACAACCAATGAATGTTTCTTTTCACACAACTAAAACATTCACACTTGTGTTGTTATCTCTGGGTTGTATCTGATGTCTTCGCGATAATAACCAAACACATTGCAATCTACATCTTTGTAATCTACTAACTATAATCTTTAGTCATTGTGAAACACCAGATCTTCTCTTTAGGTTTCTCTATGACAATCTTTTACATATTCATAATATAATTACTCCACGTTTGTAATTCTTGCAGTGTATTTGCGCAAAATATGGTTTTGTTATTGTATCATTCACAGTGTTCATTTGATTCTGTAAGTAAGCACAAAAGGTGCTAAAGCTAGACAGTAAATGTGAATGTCCATAACTATCGACAATGAAATTTTTAAAAAATCCTCTTCTTACCGGTGTTGCAGACGATGCCGACATCTTGTGAGTGATCACAGTAGTGGTAATAAAACCCAGTATGACTACACTGCTCCAAGCTGGTTTCCGATCCACGACACATCAAGTTAGAAAGGAGAATGTCGCCCGATCCTTCTCCGTATTTTGAGGTTATAGCTGTCGCTGTCATTGCAGTACTGATTGCAAACGAGTGACAGAAACTCAACAATAAACAAAAATAATAAAAAAATAATATATTAGCTTTGAGTCTTTGCTGTTAGAATTATAATAGACTAAATTGTTTGATAAATTTTGAACATTTGTACTTGGAAGAGGTAATTTTAAATTTGTGTTTTTGCTACATTTGTTGGTTACACGAAAATCGAAAAAGATGCCATACCTGTTAAATCCTAGCATCCTGCAGGCAACGATTGCATCTTCTCGATCAAATTCGTCATTGCACACTGTACCCCATTCTCCGTTAACAAACAGCTCTAGTCTTCCAGCCTCCGAAGTTCCATTAGCCAGCCTTGCGATTACTGGATCTTTTGACAATACCACCACATAACTGTGTTTTACAATTTGAAAATACATTGCAAATATTATTTAATATTAATATAGCCTGGTTTTAAGTTGGAATTACTCGGACAATGTTTTACCCTTACTATGTGACTGGTTGGTCATCATATTGCTATAGTTGACAGTAAGAAAACTTCTATAAACAGAGCTGCAATAGTTGCATTCAGTATTTTTAATCCATGATCTAAAATGTCAAATAGGATTTTCATGCATTTCTGATTATATTTTTTATAAGTTGGTGTACTTTTAATGAACTGGTATTTAGCTTTGGGTGACAACTAGAAGTAATCCTCATTTCATGCATTCCCATTTTCATTTCTCTTCCTTTTTTCTACCATTGATAATATTTATTGTTTTGTCGAATTTTATTACGGATGTGTTTTTAAGTCTGTGCTATTTTTTTAATATAAGGAATCCTATTTTAACCATATCACATGAAAAGTTGTTTCATTTCACTTTAGTTAAAAATCATTTACTCGTAATTGTAATAATTTAAAGTAAACACAGTAATACAAATAAATCGTTTTACCTTCGGCAGAACAACAGTTTTTTTCCAAGAACAAACACATTCATATTCGTGCTTTTAATTTCTTGCCTGTACAAAACGTCTTTAAGATAAAAGCAAGAAGTAGTCGATATCTTAAGAACTACATCTTTCTCTGATTACAATAATATTTATCTAAATTTTTGTATAACACAGTTTTATCCTAACAGTTCTTGTCTGATTAGCAATTAAAACTCAGGTTTATAATTCTTTCTCCAGTTCTAAGTTCACAGTTATTAGACCATTTAAAGTAATCATCTGAATATGTGCTTAATAACTAGCGGATGAGAACAACAGAGAGAAAACTGGGTTATGAGCTCTTCATATTTATACTAAAAAAAAAAACTAAAATTATTTTTTTAATTCTTACTGGCGTTGCAGATGATGCCGACATCTTGTGAGTGTTCGCACTGGTTGTTATAAAAGAGTGCATTGTTGCATTGGTCTAATCTGGCTTCAGTTCCATTACATTTCAAATCAGAGAGTAGAATGTCACCCGTTCCTTCTCCGTACTTAAATGAACTTACAGCTGTTGCTGTTTTTTCAGAGCTGTTTGCATACACAGGCGACAGAAAATAACCAATAAGTAGAAATAAACATGTTAAAACATTCAATATACATGTACTAACAAAGATTTCACAAACTGTCAGTCACACGTCGTTTAAGTTTTGTTGTTAAATATATTATATATTTTGTTGAGTTGTACGATAATCTTAATAGACGACAAACCTGTTAAATCCCATCATCCTGCAGGCAACCAGTGCATCTTCTTGTCCAAATCCTTTGTCACACACTGTGCCCCACTCACCGTTGAGGAATAACTCTAGACGTCCCGCATCCGAAGTCCCATCAACCAACCTTGCGATTATCGGAGCTTTCAACATTTGAAAAAAAAAACCATTCCAGTTGTAATTTGTAACTAAATTCGAGAATTTATTTGATGTGATTGTACATTCAATGTTTTAGATCCACGGAATTAATTTTCCTAGTTCTTCTGTCGTTTTATCAACAGTTATATCGTTTCTACAGGTACAGACCATATATCAGAGACTGATTGCTTACCCACCTGGCAGTATACGGGTACAGCCTACCGGATGTAATCAATGGCGATACCTTATCCATGTGGTGTACACGGCACACGTTTTAGGTGTGACTTACTAAAGGTTCTTTTAGTCTACATGTTCAAGTAGTTCCATGTGCCTAATGCACTGCCTGTCTCCCTTCCAACCAATACAGGCATTGCTTAAACAGTTCCTTGCTTAATAAATTCTCTATTTCACTTATTAGCTAATTTGATATTTGGTTTTCTACAAAACGATGTGTGAGATTCAGAAAAAAATTCAAAAGAACTCAAAACACTTTTTTAATCAGGCAATCTAATTTATATAATACGTGTATATCGAAGATAATCGATAAATTGTATTTCAGAAAGGTTGAATAATAATTTAGATAAAACTTTGAGGGCGGCAGATCTCCGTAAAGAAGGAATGTTCTATTCCGGTTCAACTTTCTTGCAAAAAAAAGAGAGAACAATTATCGATCGAAATCCGTAGATTTACTTTCAAGAACAGGTGATCAAACGTGTCAATACATTTAAAAAATATAATAAATGCATAATAATACATTACATAAAATACCTGAGTACATAATGAATAGACATAATAATAAAAAATTAATTCAACTAGAGATGTTTAATCTTTGCTGGTGCACATACCGCTGTTGCAGATGACGCCGACATCCTCCGAGTGATAACAGCTGTGTATGTAGAATCCTGAATGGTTACACTGAGCCAGGCTGGTTTCATCTCCCTGACACTCCACCTTATCGAACAGAATGAGACCCGAGCCTTCGCCATACTTGTAAGACACCACGGGGATCGCTGTTGTGCTGTTGGGCATCAGAAACACAGGAGGATGCAGACTTATAATAATAAACAGATTGGCTTTTGAAAGTCTTACCACCCATTTGTGCATGTCTTTCAAATGTAGAAACATGAAAACTGTCACTCATATCCAGTTTGATGATTATTTTTAAGCTGTTTATCCTGCATGTTAAATGTTAATTGTGTCTGTGATATGTTTATTTCTTATCACAATACCACGTGGGGAAGGAGATGAACCATGAATGTAATCTAAGGCCGTTGTAGCGGCAAACATTAAAGCAAAAGTTTCACTTATTTATGCTCTGTTGATCATGTTTTGAGAAAACAGATTTTTGAATTCAGAAGTTAATCTCTGTAAAAATCAGGACTGGTGTGAACGTTTGCAAATGTGAGTAAACCGGTGATGCTTCGTTGTGATTCATGTACTTTGGTACGGTAGCGGTAGACATTTGTGGTTGTTGTTGTATTTTACTACAGTCCGTTTTGGGGGCATAAATGACAAGTTTGTACTAGCAAATACCTTAGCTACTCCATTGGGTGGTAGTGCATGGCTGTTCTTATTCAGTGAAGCGATGTCTGTTAGACTACATACCTGTTGAATCCCAGCATCCTGCAGGCTACCAAGGCCTCTTCCTGTCCAAATCCATCCTCACACACCGTGCTCCAAGCTCCATCATAAAATATCTCAAGAAGACCTGCGTCTGCTGTGCCACCGACTACACGAGCTGACATCTGAGCTGCAATTAAACAAATTATGTGCTTTATTCTTTTTTATTTTATAGCATAGTATTTAGAATTTTCAAAGACAATTTCAATGTGAAATTGGTATGATTCTACTATTTTTTGTATAAATGAGGTGAGGAGACATTGAATTATTTATATTATTTCTAAAATAAGCATGTGTAAATATTTCTTACATGTTAATTTAGTAATTTTCACAATATTTGAAATATCCAATTCTAATGTGTTATGAGTTCATTGGGAAAATGTGGTGGCTTTGTTCCATGGACCTTTTTAACTCATTGGTAACACTCAAAACCACACGACGATAACCTGTAAAATTTGTTCCTAATATAATCATTTTAAGAAATATATTTAATGTTTTAAAATGTAGGATACATAAAAGTATAAAGTAAGTAAGAAAATATGGTAATTTTATTGTCTCTTTTTATGTACAGTTAGTACTTTATATGTTTGAATGTGGTAAATTAATAAAAACTCAGTTTATGTGTTTTAAGGTTTTTAGAGTGCTTGCTCTTTATTTGACTGCAGACCAAGAGTCAGGAAGGCAGAGATACTAGTCATGTGGAAGTTAGCTTCCAGCTACCCTAATGCATTAAAGCTGATAAACTGAAATTATCAAGAAGCAAATTTGAATATGGCTAGATAAAGTTATATAAACTGATATTAAAATTGACATATAATATACATATAGCATCGACTTGATTATCGATTGCAAATTGATACAGTCAGACCAGCGTATTATTAATTTCTGAGATTCCATTTTAATAAGTGCATCATTTTCCTGAATATTGTACCTTTTTTTTAGTTGTCGAAAACGACATTGATAATGCTGGATGCGTTTTTTCTAATTAACATTTATGGGTAAAATGTTGTCCTCATGCTACATCGCATCAAGATATCGTATCTGAAAATATCTCCAGCGCATTGTTTATTTTACAACTTGCATCGTAGCCATATAGTATAAACACGCGTTTAGTGTTAAATTATTGTTAGTTTTTGTTTGCATTGCTTATCTATTCCCTTCTACACTTCTCAAGGATAGCTTGATTATGACACAGGTCGAATAAAGGTATTCAATTGTCTCCCTTTCATTGTCGCAGAAGGTACACGTGTTACTGACCTCTAGCCTCATATGTTCTCCCAAAAAGTTCGTACCTAGAATTTTGTAAATAATTGCACTTTGTCCCGCCCACTGTTTCTGGTTTCTGGCAAACCCTCAACACTGGCGACGGGAAACGAGGCATGTGAGCGATAGTTAGATGTTTAGATGTGTTTCCTTAACTATTAACATAAGACAGGTGGCGTCACTCAGGATGGAATGTTATCACCCAATAAAGAATATAAAACAATAATTAAAAGTGATGGAAGAAAAATTCAAACTGGTGATAAGATTAAAACGTGAAGAACAAAACTGTTCTTAACTAACTTTAATATCAACACTCATATTTCAAGTAAAAACATTAAGAACAAATAAAGTAAAAATATTTGGAAATTATCACACTTGTCTTATAGGGCTGGTAAGTTTTTTAAGAAAACCCTTACAATGTAGTATATGTAGTATATATACATACATAGGGAGACTTGCCACTATATATATTGGGCTGTTATCTTACAAATCGTATGGCTCCCAAGTGGTAAACGGATATATGAAAGGGCGTGTGGCAGTGGTCTTGCTTGCATCTTGATCGACAGGGTTGGTAAAAATACTATAGTCGAAACTTAATTTATTATTTCAGATCAACTTATTCTTAAGAGTTTCTTTCTCGAAATTAAAGGCGTTACTTTTAAAACTTAGATATATATAAATAATTTAAGATACAAAAAGATCGACAAATGATGGAACATATCAGCATGTTAAAAAGTAAGTTATCTGACGGTGTAACTTTTCCTGAGACTATTCCCAATTGAAGTTAGTGTGACTGGAGCTGTTTACTCACGAGTGGGCCACGAGCTGAGGTTGCACATGACTCCGACAACTTCTGAGTTTTCACAGTCGTTTATGTAGAGCCCTGGGTGTTGACACTGTACCAGGCTGGTTTCGTTCCCCACACACTCCAGGTCATCGAACAGAATCGGACCAGAGCCTGCTCCGTACTTGGCTGACCCCACGGGAACTGCTATTTGGCTGTCCAACATTAGAAAAGTTAAGAAGATATTTAGAACAGTCAACTAGGCGTATAAACATACACGCACGAAAATACATACATGAAATTTTCTCTTTGACACATTTGTTTTTCGATGGTTACGGTCAGACTTCCTGTGTTTTTCGTTTTCATAATAAAATGGTGCATTTTTTTATTAGGAGCCTATTTACGTGATGTGTCCTTCGCTAACAAATATTCATGTCATAAAAATTACCACTTTAAACTATTAATCGATAATCATCAGTTAATCCAATTAGTTAAAAAATAAAATAGAAGATGTAAGAAGTTTGTGATTCAGCGTTTAAAGACACATACTGAACAGCAAATCCAAAGGACATTGACATCGCGCAATCGTCTTTTCCATCGCCGTGACTCTAATCCAATTGGGTATTACAATTGCTATTACTACCCATAACATA
Source organism: Pomacea maculata (assembly GCA_004794325.1). Classification (NCBI taxonomy): domain Eukaryota; kingdom Metazoa; phylum Mollusca; class Gastropoda; order Architaenioglossa; family Ampullariidae; genus Pomacea; species Pomacea maculata. The sequence continues at coordinate 121,427 of SRHC01002231.1, forward strand.
TCGAAACAAATTATATGCTGCAAGCGAGGCAATGTTTTCTCCAATAAAAAGATAGAAATTAAGTTTAAATAACATAAATTCTTGATAAGTCTCTTAATCAGACCGCTCATCAGGCATCTATACCCTTCTAGTAAATTCTTTTAAACTATAAAACTTAAATTATATGATTGCCTTGGGAAATCAAATCAAATCAAACTTCATTGTCTGTCTGAGGAAGTCCAAGACAGAACTACTCTCAATTACTACTCAATTATGTTTATATACAAACATTATATGAACATATATTTATACATATCCAGAATATCAGACAGACATAATACTCACACACAACATTTAACACACACACACATACACCTATATCCTCTCATACATAAACGTAAACGTAAAGAAGGATGCCAGCTTATATCGTAGACTTAGGAGTCTGTCACGGACCGTCCGCAGACATGCGCATTCTTTCCACAAACCAAAATATCCTGATCGCTTGAGGGTGGGCGTACCTTCTTAGAGGCACAAATAATTATTCAATTCAAATACAATGTCAAATGAAACAAAGGCAAAGTATCAACACTGATAGATTCACTCCTTCATTCGCCACACAAGATATATTACCATTCATCCCACGTACTGTTAAAGTTAACAATAAAATTGATTCCCACAAATATTGTCACTGATGAAGAATAAAATGTTCGTTCTTGATGAAACATTAACCTTTTATATTAAAGTCTTTGAGTCCCTCCCAAGTCCTCTATTCTAATTAGTCCCACTGATCTTCTTTCCACGAAGTCTACTTATTATTGAAAATAAATGGTTTTTACGGTACCAACAGTTTACAAGCAGAACGTCTCGGTCTTGCGCATGCGGCCGCCTCCTAGGTGTTTGGCAGGATGATGTTAGATTAGCTGAAGGCCGGGAGGAAACCTTTCCTCCACCGGCGCTTACTCTCCGGCTGTTAAGAACTGTCCCTTCCAGGCGACAGATGGAGGTCGGTGCACCAGTCTTACACCAAGTTTTTCTGTTCTTTTCTCGCTGATACCAGTGTGTGGTTTCTTGGCCCCATCAAGAAACTGTACTGCGGGATGCCCAAGCCACAGAGCTCCCCACGGTGCGGACACGGACTACAGTGACTCACGACCTGTGAAGTACATCCACCTGTAGTTTACCCACGGTATTACTTCCCGTAATACTTTTTCCGCTGTCGCAGCAGTAGCGAGAAAGTCCCGATAAAAATCCACCAGCTTCCACTTCGGTTCCGCCGTTAGCTCTCTGCCCACCGTTTTTCTTTCTCTAACGTTATTTTCCTCTATATTTTACGTCACCTTATTTTTACATCACGATTTACGTCATTTGCTCAAGGGCAAACAACTTCCAGCCCACTACCCTAAATCAGATCAACCACGGTTGTCGATCTTCCCTCCTAACCCCCTCTACTAAGTACTTATCCGTTACAGAGTCCTTGTTCCTTTTTTAAGGATGGTGAGGTCATAGCACGAGGTACCTCTGGTAGACAGTTTTTGCGCACTTCATAGTGCCTGCCCAAGAGCAACAGATAAAATTTGGGATGAAGAGGGTGTGTTTGGTTTGAGGTGATGTCATGTGCCATCTTAATGACTGCATGAAGGTACTAGTCAGAAAGAGGCAGCTGCGATGTACTAGTTTTTTTTTTTGCCCTGTAGATGTACGAGGAGGTGATTATACCAGGCAGCGATGTTAAATATAAGAATGCTCTCAACAATGGGAAGATGCGGAATTTCATCGAAAGGTAAAATCTTTTCTGGGCCAACGTACCTATTATATCCTAACATCCTGCAGGCAACTAATGCCTCTTGGTGTCCAAACTCATCATCACACACTGTGCTCCAAGTTCTATTGTACAGAATTTCTAGACGTCCTTCGTTTGCTGTGCCACCAACTAGGCGAGCTGACATCTGCTGAGCTGAAATGATATAGTCCAAATTAGTATAAACAAAATACTAATGCAATAATACAATACTTTTTCAGGGGGTTGATGCAATGGTGAACCCCATTAGACACTCCATTTATTCTAGCATCCCGACGAATAGTGCCAGGACTAGTTGGCCATCAGATAGTAATCTTTTTTCCCTCCTTTCTTTATTCATTAATTGACTATTATATCTGACGTTGACCTGTACACAGCACCACATCATCACCACAGGCCAACAAAACACATTCCTCATATTTCTAGATATGGTCTGCTTTGTTTAGTGAGAGGATGACTTAACGATTAGCATTTGAGTCAAAAGCAGAGTTGATTCAAATAAACCTGCAATTTCTGTCAATGCAGCTGTTGTCGAATTTCTGTTGGAGTGCATGGCAGTAGAATGTGTTTATATATATATAAAATTAAAATAGTTTGTAAAATAGAAATTAAAGATTTAATATTTGAAATAACTTATTATCCTTTTGGTTTTAATTTTAAATGGGATGTTGGTAGTTTCTAAGGCCTTGCAACAGTGTCATGTTGTGCTATAAAATGCAAGAAGGTTTCTGTGATTTTATCTTGTTCATCTTCTTGTTTAAAACTTGTAACAGGATAACAGGATGTAACATGCAGCAGTAATCTTAAATCTTGGACGACAGTCTTCCTAAACACAATCAACAGAAGAATATATTAAACAAAACGCAAAGCTGTTACTAACGGATTATTTGTTCTTACACGTGACAGAAGTTGACAAGATCAGTTAAGTATTACTGAAAGATGTTCACACCAATCAAGATTAATACTTCCAAAACATAAATGCAAGGTATTCTACTGCAGTAGTATGGCTTCCATACCCATGCTCATACAATGAAAACTAGCAGCTGCTCCATTATAGGTCAAAATTTATAGAAGGAATGAAAAAGAGATACAATCTGAAATCATTGTGGTAAACATATTTTCTTCTAATTTCTGTCCAAAGTGTCAAATTAGCAAATTAGCAAAAAGCATCCCATTGAAATGCGAGTAAACAATATTAAAAATGTCTTTGGAAGCTAGGAAGTAAGTACACAACCAGCCATCAAACACTGTCGTCAGCAACTTTTCACAAATGCAAATCGCAACAAAACAGTTCCATTCAATACTAACCAATATCGGGTGCGTATCTTACCCACACTCGGCCCCAGGAGAATACAGACGAGGTAAACACTGAAAATTCTGTTCATCATGAGGCTGTGTGTCGATATTTCTAAGATGATTAAGTGTCTAACACAACAATGAATGGCGACCGCAGTGTAGCAGCTTCTTGCAAGTCGACGAGGAAGTAACTCCCAGGGAGCAGTCACACTTGCTAGCAGTCACGTGATTACTTTAATCAGGCGGCTGCAAATATTTTTGTCTTGCAGTATTAAAAATTGTAATTCATATTTTTGTTGTTTAAGGAAGTCAAGTGAGTTTTGAAAAGCATGCTGTAGATGTTTAGTGGTTGATGATCGATTAATAAGATTCAAAGCTAGTGCATAAGTGACAGTTTTCCCGGGGAGTCTAACAATTAAGTACATGAAAAGATGGGCCTGTGTAATGTGTTAGCATATCAGGTGTCGTGAGTAAGCTATAAAATAAAGGACTAAAAATGAGAATGTTAGTAGCTAATGAGTTGTAGAATCTAACAAATCAATAAAACGACTGATTAAAGTCATCTCTTGATATAACACGGAGTACGGGTGCTAGGAGTTTACAATGAGCCGATGCAAGCTCTGCTTTTTTATATTTATAATGTTTTAGTCCCATTTGGGTTTTAAAAGAAACACTCTCTTTGAGAAGTTACCATTGAGTGAAAGGAAACCTATTAGATATTGCTTAAATTCATACTGCTAATTATGATGAAATACATGTAGCTAGGAATGATGCGCTGTTGAAGATATATTCTATTCACTCTAATGTAGACATTGATTGCTTTTATACATTTCTGTTTATGATACTTAATTGCATTATTACGTATAAGAGCATACAACAGTTCATTTTCTATAAGCACGATCGAGTCTGCTCAATGCCCTGTTTAAACTGCAACACTAGTTTTAGTAGATTAGGAAGTCAACAGGAAGTCAACAGGAAGTCTGATTGTGACTCCAGAGAGACCACATTAAATGTGAGACAGGCGTGTGTGCTTTATCTCTCCTATCTCTTACTTCCATCTCTGTTTCCAGGGCTGGCTGTGTTGCCGTGATAGAGCCACAGTCGCTGGCTCTCGTAGAACACATTACGCCTGTGTGTACGTGTTCTTGCAGGGAAGGGGATGTGTGTATACAGATTGGAAAAAAAGTAGTATACTGTACTAAGTTTTAAACAATCAGTAGATAAAAATCGGGGTTGCTCCCCGACGATGAACACTGGCGATGTAGCGTTGAGAGTTTGCGTGTTTTTTTTTTTTTTTTACAATGATTACTCTGACAAGCTTTAAATATATTAAACACTGCCTTTCAACCGTATGCTAGAAATAACGAGAAAGACCATGCTTATCTTTTGAATTTCACATTGTAAACGGATATTATGAAAGCCCTGTGGAAGTTGTATTGTATCGTGAATGCTCATTTGTTTTCTTTCCAAACACAAACGAACAGAAATGTCTGCTTGCTCATCGAGACAGAGCGCTGGCTGTCGGTCCATCATTTCCTTTTGCTGACCACAAAACAATCAGAACCACTACCATATCCCACCACATCTTTATTATCACCACTACGTTTGTGACTCTGGAGGGTCTCTGGGTTGCGTGGAATAAATAGAAAGACTTCAACACGAGTAATTCAGAGATTTTTGCTAAAACGTATACGTATCAACTTTCAACTGAAATTATTTCAGTTTATTTATATTTGTTTAATACAATGTTGGAAATTTCTAGATTTTTTAAAAACTAAATAGATATTACTTATATAGATAATATTTGTCTTTTTGTTTGTTAGCTTTCTCTTCTTTTGCATTTTTTTATTTCTTAATAATTGGGTGACTTAAACATTAAAATATGCACATTCGTTAATAACACAATTAAATCAAACAAGACACTACACTATTCTGTATTAGGCAGAAACTGACCTATTGGAACATGAACAGTAAAATAAAATAAAATATTTGTTTGTTGATCTGTTTACGTTTAACACAAAAAAATGTGTTAAATGCGCGAATGGGTTTCTTTTATAAAAAAAATGATTGACAGATCTGGTTTCTGAAAAAAGGTTTTAGTTGCAACATTTATTTGTGCAACGATGAGACATGATTTTATGTGGAGAGGATGTTGCCCTAGACATGGCCTCTTAAGTGAACGGCTCAAAGACGAGAGAAGACCGCGAAAACTGTCTGCTAACTTGATAAGGTTAAAGGTTAATGTACTGAGACCAACACCCTTTAACAGTTTACAAACTTTTTAGAAAGGCTGGTTGATACGCTCGCTCTCTAGAAAGAACACACGGATGTAGCTTAAAGAGGTTGTGAAGTGTTACTTCCTTTGTGTGAAATTGGATGTGTCATTTTCTTTCTACGGTAGTTTTTTTCATGTTCTTTGTTTCTTCTTCTTCGTCTTCTGATGATGATGATGATGATGATGATGATGATGATGATGATGATGATGATGATGAAGATGATGATGATGATGATTAAGGGTTAACCGTGAGACGAAGTTTGCTGCGCTCCGTTCAGCAGAAGGTGCTTGGTGGGAATGAGGTAGAAAATTGACTCAGGTCGAGATACTAAAGGAAGAAGACATGCCTGAAGCACGTGCTCATATGGTCAGGATTTGCAACAAACAGAAGCGTTTACTTCTTATTTTATTCTAGTGTTTAGTGTCAACTCGCCGCATTTATTTCTTTAATGAATATTTGGTTTTATATTTAAATGTCTGATTAGTCTCCTTAAAAAGTTTTCATCGGTGATGACGGTGCACTAGTTGCTTAATTTGGAAATTTCATTAGTTAACTTCTCCATCAACAGACGAAGAAACAAGGAAGGTGTTCTGCAGAAATAATGAATTCTGTCTGACATGAACTACGTGCGGAAACAATTGAAGCCACATGATATTTTCTCATTTTGTGGCCTTAGTATTATAATTAGACTTAATGTAGTCAGCAAACCTTATTAACAGACAAACGTCGTCAGGCTAAACAGACTAACATGAAGAAAGCTGCAGCAACCGAGCACATTATCTCTCTCTCACGCGCGCACACACACGCCGCACACACACTCTAACATGTGCATATCATAACACTTTGCTTTATTTATAACACAAATCCAAGACAAGAACTTGTCTGGCGTCAGGGAACGAGCTCATATTTTTGTGTTGTTTATCGTGATTCTGTCAAACCTGGCATTGATAAAAAGATTCTTGTGCCACTGCATTCCTTTGTCTTTTTATTTTTAACTTTTCCTCTTCACATCCTTCATCGTGGCTTGTTTCTTACTTTGTTGACGCCGTAAGGTAACTGCTACATCTGAAGACAAACAAATTAGAAGGTGTTCTGTGACGATAACAAGCTAACATCAAGTATGGGCGCGATTAACACACTAAATGGATTATTGTCTCTGTGTCACGTGTTTACTGTATCAAGCAATGTTTATTTAAGATTACACGACCTTTGACATCGCTTATTGATGTTTGCTCAGAAAATCATCTCATTTAGACCGGTGTTGTGTGTGGTTAGTGTATGTAAGAATATGTGTACGAGAAGCTTTGTCAAAGCGAAAGAGAGAAACCATTTGGTAATAACATCGACACCTGTGTACGGCGAGCGAGTCCAGTGTGTCATCGGTGATCTTTGTGCCTGAAATTAGTAACGCCATTGTAAGACGAGAGGGCAGTTGAATTGTGTTTGACCAGAGAGCACTTGTAGCAGCTAAAATACAGTCGTTTCGTGTTAAAAAGTCAAAGAATTTTTTTTCAAAAAGGGACGTAAATCATCGATAACTTCTTTGCAGGAAACAACAGTTTCTGTTCCTTTGTATTTATATTTTTATTGTGCGACCTGCTGTGTGTCACTTCTTAGTTTGTTATTGCAAAATGAAGATTTATTTCTTATGTACCTTAAAATCGTTCTTCACTGTGAAGGAAGAGTTGTCTTTTAACTTGTCATACTGCAGTGCACGTAGACTAATAAAGTCCAACGACAGGGAGTGTGTCTCGCTCCGATCACGTGACCTGTTTTAGGTGAACAACAGAAGAAGCACAACACTGAGTTGAACTCCTTTCACAACGAGGTGAGGCTGATGTTTTAGTAACCCACCTGCAGTAAGTTTTAGACTACAGAATAAGGCACAAAGTAAATTGTGACACTAGAAGTACTAAACAAATATTTTAGTACATTCTGTTTCTGTTTGCATGTGCGTCTGTTTTGAGTATTAAACAGCTTTTAGTATTTTTTCTTGTTTACTAAAAAAATTATAGAATCTTATTGTTACTATAAATTGTAATGATCATAGGGTCAGCAGATTTGTAAGCAGAAAAAAGTTACCGTTATATATGCAGTACAAGTTAGGTAAGATCAGACATAAAAAATTGTAAAAAATAAGAAGTAATACTGCACAGTAAAGAATAAAAAGGTAAACAAAAATGTTAACGTACAGATCTACTGACATGAAGTAACTGTTTAAGTTTGTCAGAGGTTTGATATTATAAAATGCATTTTATGGAGAAATTACTAAGACAGTTCACAGTTGAGCTATACATATTTATTATTTCAACAAAGAGTCACGTTAGTCGTTAAAATACTTCTTTTGTAATTATTTTTACTTTAAGAAATGTGTTAAATAGTTTTCTCTTTACCCACTTGTTTGCATGCTTAAAGCGAAGACTTCAGTATCACGTGTAAACATGTTATCAGGAAGTGCAGACTGTCATGGATGAATACAAGTCCTCAACCAGTCTCTGCGAAAACTGCATGTTGTAGTTGGGTTACTCATAAAGCTCCAATTCTGTTTTACGAATAAAGAAAGAAGTTTTCACATTCACGTCTAACCCCTTAGACAAATTCTTTAGAAATATTCCTTAATCAATATGATTCCTATAGTGACAAAATCGTTTGGTGAAGTCATCCCATTAGACAATTACACTAAAGTAATTCAAAACAAGGGTGTGGAAAGCTGATACCCATTATATATAAGACGCAATGGCAGGAGGTTTATAACTATTGTTTACGACTTCTTTTTGTAGAGGAGGGACATAAGAAAAGAATTACCAAGAATTATCTTCGCGGGATAAAGTGATGGTAGCGTACGAAATGTGTTACAAGGTTCAGGCTGTCTGTTAAGATCTGTCTACAAGTCACGTTCCTTCTATTCTGTGTTCCTAAACAAGTTGTCAAACATCAGCGGATTTCCATCAGCTGTCAACTTTTATCGTCTCGCAACACGTGAAGACCTTCTGCCGTCTTGGATGTAAGTGAACAATTTAGGCACATGGGTTAGCGAACAAAAGAAATGTTGTCAGCTTGGTACTAAATATGTAATAACATCATAATCATCATTATTAATTATTATTATATTGTTATTATTATTTTAATAATAATATTATTATTGATAGTAGTAATTTGTAGTTTATGAAACTACTACAATTTTGCAGTTTAATTCCAGTAGATATTTCGCTTCAAGGATTTACGTTATATTATTCCTGTAACAGGCACGTGTCAGAATTGTTAACTCTGCAACAAAAGAAAAAATCTTTTTTAAACAATTAAGAATGAGGAAAATAGCTATTAAAGTAAGATTTGCATACCATTAACAATTTTTAGACTACAAATGAGATGAAAAAACTACATTAATTAATTAAATATAATCTCTCGCTGTCTTTGTACATTGCTGTAATCAGAAATAGTGCTAACGGCTAAAATAGAGAATTGGCAAAACAAATTATTATGTAGAGGTTGAAACATTCTACCACTGTGGGACTCATTGATAGGAATTTATACAAAGATTTGTCTCCAAATGTGACAAATAGAGCTGATTGGTATCACCATTTTATCACTTTTCTTACAATAATACAGAAGATAATAATATAATTTTATCTTTTTTTCCATGTAACTGGTGTGCTATAGTTTAACCTATGTTACGATACAGCACCATTGAACACAAAAGGGCTCCAGGACTTTCTAAGCAAACATGAAAGATGTTGTGTGGGGATAACAAGAGTTATGTGAAGCCTAATGTTGATCATTCGAATTCTGTTTAAGACTGAATCACCAGCTCAGATATTATTGTTGTGAATTCCAGGTAGGTATATGTGTTCTTTTTTGTAAGTAAAATTAACATACAAGGAGCGAATTATGATTGGTCATATTTATCAGAGGTTACTGATCCGAATATTTGTCCTCATGTTCTTTGTCTGGTGGATGTGAAGACAAAGAGTTGTTGCTTAGCAACGACTTGACAAAAATAGTTGAAATGACGTCAGCGACCTTTGACCCGCTTCAACCTCAGTAGGCAACAGATGCATCTTTAAAGAAAACGAAGACAGTGAAAAAATGACAAGATACAAAGTACACAGACTTAACTGGTCTGATAAAGTACGAAACATTATTCAAAAAACAACAACAACAACAAAAAACAAAACAAAAAACAAAAAACAAAACAAAACAAAACAAAACAAAACAAATAAAAAACAACGTGCAAAAATAAATTTAAAGAAATTGGTAAAATTAAAAAGATTAAATTCTTGATCTTATTTTATATTTACTATTTACTTTTTTAAATTCTTTTACTCTCTCTCACACACACACACACACACAGAGAAAAGCACAAAATAACAACACTATTATATAGACATAAACTAACTGCTGCTTAAATAATACTTTTTTCTATTGGGACAGGGATGCCCAAGCTACGGCCCGCGGGCCATATCCTGCCCGCGAAACTTCTGCCCACAGTGCATGAAATCGGCATGTTAGTAATAAAAAAAAAAGAAACCCGAAAAAAACGAAAAAAGGGAAGAAGAAGTATTTATCCCCACGTAGGGGCGTCTCTCAATCTTTTTTTCGATGGACGAACATTTCGATTCAGTGCTCCGACTTGGTGTCTCTACGATGAGTCCGGACATTCAGAAGTTGGTTTCGGGAAAACAACTTCAAATATCCCACTAATTACTACATAATAAATGGTAAGTACAGCTTGTTTCTAATAAAAATGGTATCTGCTCTATTTTTTTTCTTTTTTTTTTGTATTTTTGCGGTGAAGTTGCCCGCGCCTTGGCTGTCCGAAATGGATATGGCCCGCAGGCCGAAAAAGGTTGGGCATCACTGTATTAGGACATAACTCTATCTTAGCAATACAGGTAATTTATGGCATAATGAATACTTATTACTGACTACTGTACACATTCAAATCGACAGAGCAGTCCACGTATCATGTAAGAAGAACACTCATTTGTATGATTATATCTTAGACAAAAATATTAGATTTACCGAATTTCTTGCAAACTGTGATTTTTAAATCACTCACCTTCTACTCGCCCTTCTGTTGGTGTGTCCCAGCAGGTGTACAATAACATCGGGCACGTGACTCCAGAAATAATAAAAATCAGCAACTCGTACTGCTGGTAGTAGCACGGAAATCACGTAACACGTGTTGTGTCAATGTGTCATGGTTAGTGCTACATTCCCGTGCCTTCGAACATTGCAATGTATGTTGATTTTGTTTATAAAGATTGTTTGTAAAGTTATTGTAAACTAAGAATAATAGAACTTGATGTTTGAATTAAATATTGAAAAAAAACAATGAGAGTAAATGTAAACCTTGAACTCTGATGTTGAGCTTGTAAGATGAGGTCAGCGGAAGTCTGTCGTCATCATCAACGGTTTCAGTGACGACGGTACAGGTGTACACACCGCTGTGTGTCACGTGGTCTGCCGCTAGGATCCGTAACTCCCCAGTCGTGCTGTTCACTCTTCCTGACCACGTGATGGACGCGGGGGGAGGGTTGCTGTCAGCTTTGCACCACAGGGTCACGTTGTGTCCAGGGTTTAACTCAGAAAGACTTGACAAGGGCTGTTGTTCCCCGGTGTTATTAGTCCCTCTTATTGTAATCAACGGCTTATCTGTAAATTGTAAAAGATTTAAAGTGAACTGTGGATCACTAAAAAACCAAGTATGAGTTTTTAATATATTTTTTTATGTTTTTTGCAGTATCCTTTGTTTTACAAAAGGACTATTTTGTTCTTGTGTTTTGTGGAGTTAAATAAAGATCATAAAATTACTAAAATTTATCTTAATTATAGTTTGAAAGCAGTTCTTTTCTATTTAAGTATTTATTTAAGAATTTTGTCACCAGATTTTGAATTATTTTAGTTACTTAAAATACTTTAAATTGCTTACATGATGCAATTAATTTTTGAAGTAATGACAAGTGGAGACTAGTATAGTAATAACTGCGAATCTGGTAACAAAAATGGGAACACTTTAGCAGTTATAAACATGTACTCACAGTAAACCTTTAGCACATGAACGTCACTGAACATGGGATGAGTCGAATCAGAATCCCTCTTATGATAGCTGGTGTAGCAGGACACTTCACGTCCATTGTACTCTTTAGTCAGATTGTCAAACATCAGAAATTCGCGATTAGGACGACCACCAGCTGTGTCTCTCCATGAGTACTCAGCGACCCGTTCATACTTTCGTGGTGTCACACACCTCAGAGCTTTGTTTGCCCCTTCTATAAACGGGTACCTTTCTTCCCGAGAAACTATTAAAAGACCTCTGTCTGCAAAAAAGGGTCATTGAACCTACAAGGAACTAAACAAGAAGGAATAAAGCAACGTTTTCTATCGATAAATGTTATCACATTTTACTAAGCGAATGAATATATTAAAGAAAAGATTGTTCATGAAAAATGGAAAATACTTTTATTCAAAATCTTACACGTATTTGGACATTTACAAAATTAGGCGTCTTCATCTTTAACACCGATACACGCACGCATGCGACAATATAGGACGTATAGAGCATAACATATGGATAGAAGAAAAGAACAATATATCTTTGTTTTTTCAGTCAAACTTGTTAGACAATTAATTTTCTGCCTCTGCTCACATCGAAGCGCAAGTCAACAACTCTCTCCTATAAAGACAAGTGCACTATACTATACACACCGCTAAAACATCAACTTGTTTTAAAATAAGTAATTATTAAAAGTGTGTTTTATGTTGAAACTAAGCACAAAAGAATGTGTAGGTTGCAAGGTCTCATAAACGTTTCACATTAAAAAAAAAATAATAAAATTTTATCACAATGTTTTTTACTTTATAGGAAGAAAAAGAAAAAAAAAATGCCAACAATGTTTATATAAAACACAATTCAGACAGTCTCACAAAATCTTACCTGTGCTGCAAGAGACGCCAACATCATCGGAATAACAGCCCTTCGCAGTGTTACTCCGCCCACATTCATCCAGGCTGCTCTCACTTCCCTCACAAACAAATGTAGCTTGAAGTAAAGGGCTCGTGTCTTGACCGAACAACAAACCGTCTATCAGTGCAGCATAATTTCTGAAAAATATCAAAAAGAGTTTGTACAATAGTTCTACTGGTCGTCCTTTCTTAGTAACATAAATTTAAATAAATCCAGTATTTAATTATTTGCTTGACTTGAAATGTTTCTATGTGTATGTTTTATCAAATAAATAGGTCTATTGTTAAGTATTGAACATCTTTTATATTTCACATCGCAATTACACAAGTTAATGTCTTTTTATGAAGTATTTATTTCCATCTTGTAAAGAGATAATACAAGGAAATAGCAGCAGCATTTTATCCGGTTATAACTTCCTCCCTTTGTTGTAAAGTTTTTTAAAACTAAATCAGCGGTTTAATCTCTGTGTCTAAAATTTTCTGCCTATTGTTTTATTTTTGACAAAAGAAAGAACAACTATCTCACGGGCTTAATTTGAGTTGTCTGCAGATGACTGCGGCAGTTTTCTCGTTGTTTACACACACTGTGCTGAATTGTTTACTTGCAGTCTCCACTTCTACATGCCCCATGTTACTGTCTGTACGGCGAGGTCCTGTCAGTCGCAGACCTGTAACAATGAGGTGAAAGGTCATCACGTGCATGTCGTCTGCTGCGTAGTTGTTTGCTGGTCACAAACTCAAATAACAAGAGTTTAAATACTATTGCATTGTGTTTCTCCTCGCTTCTCGTAAAGGTTATTTATTTAAATATTACGCTTGTCAGAAAAGTGTAAAGCATAATTTAATTCAGTTTAAGGCAGATTTACTCTTATGTTTACATTATTTCTCTTAGGATGCAATTAGTTTTAGTACTAGTATATTAAAAGCTTTATTTTTCTCCTCAATTAAATAATATTAGTATTTATACATGTGGAATCGGCGGACTTGTATAATAAGTCATTTGTAATTATCGTGCAAATGAATTTCTGGGACAGATTGTAACACAAAGTCGTGTTATGAGAATGTAATTCTGTTCTTTAAAACTGATATTTAAAGGCATTTTATTTAGTAAGCGCTAATTAATTGTCCTAAATGATGACATCTATATTCACTTTTTATATGTGCAGCTGAATTTCACAATTAATTGCACATAATTTCACAATGAAGACATACAAACTCTCTGAGAAGTTTTTTTGTTCACTTACTAAATCTTTTGACCTCATAAATAATACCGACATCCAGGCAGCTGCTTTTGTTAAGGCGTCCCATCTTGCATTGCTGAAGACTTGTTTCCATTCCTTGACACTCCATATAATCAAATTGAAATCGTGAGCCATCGTTTAATAGAAGATACTTCACAGCTGCTTTCCCAGTGCTGTTAACCGACAGATAATACACATACATGTATTTCTAGCCTCACCGCATCCAGGTTGAAGGGTTAAGGTGCACTACGGTCTACTAATCTATGGGCTACTATTGGCTTATACCTCCCCTTAACCACTAAGAAATAGTTCTCACCCCAGTAAGAAATACAGTGATACATACGCACTTGACCCGAATCCGTCTTGAAATGTAATGTCGAATGAAAATGCAACACAACTACAACCGTACAATCATTTGCAAATAAATATTAAATTAAAAGTACATTACTAGTTTTACCTTCTTTGCTGTATAAGCTGTGAAATGGTCTTTTAGTGTTTATTATTGTCAGTTATATCTAGTCAGCCATGTCATTATAAACGGCTAATTTAGACACATGCATACCAATCAATTTAAGCGATTTGCGTTTTTTTTAGATATCGGTAAATATCAGCGATATAAAACTAAATCGGCCTCTAAAACCCAACTCTTAATAATTTTCCGTTACTATTTACACCTGCGATCAATGAGCACCGCTAACAGTGTACTACGGGACACTAACAGTTTATTACGTCACGTTTGTACACTATTGACAACATTGCCAGTCGTCAACAACAATTACAGCGACAGGTCGTGTTCTTTGAAGGTTCACAGTCTGCATTTCTCGTGCTAATGTAACAGATTTTTAGAACCAGGAGAAATGCAGACTGTCAGCGGCCGAACCATCCTAACTGCTGCTCTCTCTATATTATTGGTGTTGACTGCAGGCAATGTTGCGAATGGTGTGCCAAAGTCACGTAGTAAACTGTTACGGGGCTTGTTGGTCGTAGGATCAAACTTAGTACTTTGCTAGCAGATCGGTTTTGGAAGCTGAAATTACAAATTTAGTTTCTGTCACCTATATCCACCGATATCTGCAAAAGAAAGCAAACCTTCAGGCTGGTCTTTAAAACAAACAAAGTGACGCTCTCTTCTTTGCTTCGTGTTTGAGTATCATGGGTAATTGTGGTGTCCCATGCAGGTATTTTAAGGTGGTCAAGTTGCTGAGAACCCCAAAAGATTTTGAATAAAGTGAATGGTCGAGGGCCAAAGTATTCAAACACGGACAACTTTAAATGCCGAAATCACACTGTGCGCCATTAAGTCATTTAATGTAAAGACCTTAGCACCACATCAAGACCGCTGAAATATAGCTGCTGTCTTCCACGGTGCTTTCCTTTAAAATTATACTATAGGATGTTTTGTGGTAACAAGCCTAGAACACATTTATTATAACTGAAGTTATCTAGACTGTAAAACGTATGTGTTGTCAATAAGACCAAGAACCGTAAAGAAAGCACTCACAAAAAATAATAGATTAATAAACATATAGAAGCAGTACGTTTTGAACAATATCCATTACATTGGCAGAAGATATTAGACAGTTTGAAAGACATATTGCTGAACAAATTGAAGCACATGGTTTTTGAAAAGAAAAGACTATACACAGTAATATAGAGTTTTGATGCTGATTTTTCATGTACCCAAATAGAGATCTTAAAAGAAGTCGTTGGCCATTTTTTTTTCAAAATAAGAAGAAGCGCATTGGAAACAAAATAAACTTCCTCAAATGTATTGTACTTGTAGTAGACGTACATATTCTTGAGCACACACACACACAGAGCAAGTTCCTTGCCTTTCGACAGGTGAAAAGCAGTCAACCCTGTATCATGTCTGTAGACTCTGTGTTTCCGCAGATTGCAAGCTTCCCTTGTTTCTACCAGAGGTCGCTAAAAATCCAGCTTGCAACGGCCAGTTGGTACTTTTCTTGTGCATTATTATTTTATCTTTGCACAATAGTAGCGAAAAACAGCTTTCACGCATCGCGTCAAATCCTTTTTTCAGAGTATGAGCGGTTGTTGTGAAATTCGAAATTCAGATTTTCTCACAGCTTGCTTTTTTAACACATATTATAACTTTAAATAAAAGCAGCAACGTACGCAAAAGCAATAAAAAGTTAAAAGAGAAAGACACATCAAACAGAGCAGTACTATTTTACAAATAAATTAATGAGAAGAGACACAAGTGTTGTTGACCAGTTTTCTAATTAAAAATTTATAGCGTGCAGGCATCCTTGACATCTTGCTGTTAAATGGTGAGGTGGTAAAAGAATGGGTCACTGACCTATTAAATCCCAGCATCCTGCAGGCCACCTCTACTTCGCTCTGTTCAAATCCATCCTCACACACTGTAGTCCATTCTCCATTGACCGATATTTCTAGACGTCCTGCATTAGACGTCCCGCCATACAACCGGGCTGTCATTGGTGTGGCTGTCACAACACAGATGTGGTTATCTTGTTAAATCGTGTCCTTTTGTTGTCTTTTGCGATACACTGCATTAGACACACCATGTGCATATAGTAGTGCACTCCTAGCTTTGTTTAAATTAAGGGTGTGGAAGATTAAGCCGATCTCAACTGGTACAGTTAACGACAAGCAATACAGAATACCGTTAGAATTCTCCAGTAAGTTCCCACTCATAGTTGAGGCAACCTTAGCCAGACCAAAGGACATGACAGGTGAGGTAGTGGACATTATGTGCAACATCCACGACATGCCTCATCGCATATGTTGACGTGTACTGTCCACACGCGAAAGGCAAGCTTAAAGCTGCATGTTACATGTCCTCACATCGCCCGGTCATATTGGGTTATATTATAATATTGGTGTGACCTGACCCACGTGCACACCACACAGTGGCGAGGTCTAATACCCCTGACCAAAGTGGGGCCGACAGCCAAGGCGTAGACCGAGACTAACCCTATAAGCCATCCCCGTAAATTACAGTTCACCAAGGTAAAGATTGGGGGATGGGAGAGGTTAGTCTCTAGATTACAGACAAACTGTGTATACAGTGAAGTGTGTTTTAATCTTCTGTTAGTATGCCCTGCATGTAGGTGTAGGTGTAGGTGTAGGTGTAGGTGTAGGTGTAGGTGTGTCAGGGACCAGTATTAGGGACAGGAGGTTGTTGCCCCTGTCTTTCGTTTTGTTAAAAATTATTGCCTTGAATTTATGAGTGTTGATAGCGTCGTGGTTTCGCGTCAGAACCCGACGTCATTTTATGACGTAATTTTAGTCAGACGCAAGTGAAAAATATTTGGAAGAGAGCAGACGGCGGTGAGCAGGGAAGAGAGTTGGATAGAAAGTGTGTGTGGTGTTCGCTTGGGATATTGAGTGTGTATCGATCCCTGCTAGTTTATCTGTGTGGTGCCGGGAGTATCTGTGTGATTCCCTGGAGTATATTTGTGGTGCCGGGTTTATCTGTGTGATTCCCTGGAGTGTATCTGTGTGGTGCCGGGAATTTATTTGTGGTGCCTGGGTCATGTGTTGACCCCCAGCAAATATATTTTGAGTCGTCTGTTAGGTGTCTGCTGAGTCAGCACCTATTATTAGTAAGCTGCGGAACGTATATGTGATTTCCGCTGAACGATCGTGAGTGAGGATTTTACGTAGACGTGGAAATTGTGGATGTGAGTAATCATAATCATAATCATAATCATAAGTAGTTTATTCAATGGGCCATTGCCCTTTTTGAAGGGGGAGTAACATCAAAATAATACAATATTTCATACATCAGTACATGGTTGCGAAAAGAAGGAAAATACATTCATAATTGCTTATTTGCCTTCAATTGTTGATTTTCTAAACTGGAAGGCATGGAGGAGAAACAATGCCAGATTTTTAACAACTTTTT